>CM038110.1:45877841-46069747 GCA_001642375.2 Mentha longifolia
TCCCGAGGGAGGAAGAGTTCCCATTGAAGAAGTTTTTCTTTAATCATGAGATATACAGTATATTTTACTTGAGTTTGTCAATTAATTATGACATGTTCTTCTCGATGAGTTTATTTGATCATGATCAGGTATCTTATAAATTACTTGACTTAGCTTTGTTTAATCATGATACATTGACATCTCTGCATCGATCCATTCCTATAACCATATAAGCATTTATTGGTACAATATATTGTAGAAAACTATGTGATGACTTGCTCAATATATAGGATCTCTATTTAATTAGTTCTTAATATGAATGTGAATTGCACATTTACATTTTCCAAAAAAAAAAACAGTCTTGATGGGTCGTCGAGTTATGGACCACCTAAGAATAGTAGCATGAATAGAAAGGAATTTATTCTTCAATTTATGTGATTGTGACCTATGTGATGCATATATATCGTTATATTACTTGAAGGTTTCTAAATTTTGAAGCGTGGAAAAGTCGAGGATGACGGCTTAATCATGGAAATCATTGGCGCCAAGTCAATTAATCTCGACTTGGGATCCTCTATCCCCAAAATGGTGTCTCAAAATTTAATTTCTATTATTTTTATTCAATTTTTTTTAATAAATTTATTTTATAATAATTTTATTTTATGATTATTTTTAAGGATTCACCCATCCCAATTTGGATCTATAATTATTTTTTTTACATTTAATTTCACTTTTATTAGTATATTAGAGTTGATAAATTCAAAAATAAAGTATATAATTTTAAAAAATTCTATTTTTTTCTTATAAATGTCTATTATGATTCACTAAATTATAGTATTTTTATTTTTATAAAAAATAATATAAAACTAGTAGAAATTTTGGGACACCATCTCATTAATCTCTCCTCGATCTATCCAAATGGGATCCTCGACACTACTTGTTTTTTTTAATTTTGTTATTATTAATATGATTATATATTTTTTTAATTTGAGCAAAACTCCGTTACTATAAACTTCATAACTTAACGTGCCGAGCGACCAATAATTTTGTAAGTAAATAGAGAGTATATATATATAAGTGGGAGATCATATACAAAATGCATTTTCCGTAAGAAATAAGAAGGAATCTCATGCGTCCTTCATAATCAATCAACGGTTATAATTAATACATATTTCTTAGTTGATAATAAATATTTTTTAATTGATGGGGGGATAAATTGGTCACTATTGATGCATTATTATAAATAAGTAGTATATGCATTGTTTTTTTTTTTTGGTTAATTATTATTTGCGGATGTCTGTGCATTATAAAATCACTCTCAATGCATTATTACATTATTCATAATAACAATAACGCAGCACTAGTATACGTTTAATACAGTATAATGCACTCTAATATATTTGGTACATTTTTTATAAATGCACTCTAATATATTCAGGAAAATGAGGATTTATGCGCTAGTTTTAGTGACATTATTACCCTTTATGCGATTTAAATATCAATAAAAAAATAGAATTAATTAGTTAATCTATACTAAAATGAACAAATCTTGACCATCCATGTCATCATAATTTATGGACCGAAAATATTCTCATTTCTTATATTATGAAGGTTTTTTGCAAGAACTCTGCACTTCCTATAAACTTTAAATTTGACTTTGACCGACATCAGAAGAACTAGACACCAGATAAATATATACGAGCACAAGTTCATCTGGATGCTACACAACCAACTATTTGGAACGCCAATTATTTTCTTTGTTTTCTCCATATTTAATACGCGTTTTCAAAATTAATTAACAAGTCCAAATAAAATGTGACCTCCAATATTACAATTGTCGTATAGGATAACAAGACAAATCAATATTATCTATCGTAATAGCGTTTGCGTTCAATGTATGTTTGGCCTTCACAGAAAGTGAAGAACCATAATAATGCCAATGCAATATTATTGATGTCGGCTAATTATATTTATATATATAATCCCATCATATACATAACATCTATAATTAATATACTAATATATACACTGTTAATCAATTTTAGGATACGTTATGCGAAACTTTTTCCCAATTCTCGTTTCCTTCTACATTTTTCATAGTACACATTAATTATAAAAAAATAATAGTGATTCATTCATACTTTCTGATTTGAAAATGATCAAATATATATTTGAACAAAAAAAAAAAATGAAACAATTAATCATGCATCTAATTATATATTCAACATATATACATCATCTACCAGCATTAATAGAAGCAGCTGAAGAGCTCACAGTCGCTCCATAAGAAACCCTCAAATTATATGAATCTGTACTATTACTATAAATCCTATCAACCAATCCCAACTCCAACAACCTCGAAGTTATCTCATCACTTCTTCTCGAACCATCCGAGCTCAACCTCTCAAACAATGGCAGAACCTCATCTCCATTCAAGTACTTCATCACCTCTCTCATCGTCGGCCTCAGCTCCTTCTTCGGATGCGAGCAAAGAAGCCCTAACCCTAACACCAACTCCATCTCTTCCACCACGTACTTCGAATCCAACTTCGCATCAACTGCATCAAAAATACTCCCCTTCTGCATGCACTCCACCACCCAATCCACCAATATCACGTTCTGTTCGGATCTATAGATCACTGCACCTCTCCCACATGCTATTTCAAGAAGCAAAATCCCAAAAGCGAAGACGTCGGTGCTCGTCGAGGCTTTCCCCATTCTAGAAAGTTCTGGAGCAATGTAGCCTATCGTCCCCACTACGTGAGTTGTGTGTGAGTTTTGGCCATGATCGTACAATCTTGCTAGCCCGAAATCGCCTAATCTTGGATTCATATCGCGGTCTATCAAGACGTTGCTCGATTTCACGTCTCTATGGATCACCACTTGCTCCCAATCTTCATGGAGGTAGAGAAGGCCGGAGGCGACGCCTTTGATTATATTGAACCTCTCCTCCCATGTTAATGGAGAGTTGGATTTGTAGAGAAGGGAGTCGAGGCTTCCTTTTGGGACGTAGTCGTAGACTAAGATGAGATCCTTTTTGTGCTTGCACCATCCTTGAAGATGGACTAAGTTCTTGTGCCTTAATCTTCCCAAGCTCTCGATTTCCGCTGCGAATTCTCTCATCCCTTGTAATGGATTGTTGGATGTGATCTTCTTCACTGCGACCTCGCCTCCCGTTGTTCGCAAAACGCCTCTGTAAACATCTCCGAACCCTCCCTTTCCGATCTTTTCGCTGTCCTTGAATCCTTTAGTTGCAGTGTAAAGGTCCTTGTAGCGGAATCTGTGAGGGCAGTCGAGCTCCCAATCTTCAAGAACTTCGTACATGCTTAATCTTCGCTGAATGAAGATGGCCATTAACAAAACTAGGCAGATGAAGAGAACTGCAGAAAGTGCAGAAATAAGGGCTACTTTCACTTTTGCGCTAATATTGGAAGAAGATGGCGAAGGTATATGTGGAAGAAGAGATGGATCGAGGTGATCGGCGTCGCCGTTGAGGCGGAAACTCCATCCGAGGATGTAATGAGAGCTCCATTTATACGGCCCGGTTGCAGCAGAGAATCCAGCGTACATATTATCTATTAACACAGATGAGAGATCAAGATCTGCAGATATCAATGGGGTGATAGGCTTAGGATCGTTGACGCGGGCGAGGGTGACGTTGACTTGGTTATTGATTCCGTCGTAGTCGATCCACGCCTTGATCGGCCTAGTCTTCTGCAAGAAGATCTCGGTTTTCTCTGTTTTGATGGAGTTCATCCCGTTGAGGTTGATTCCGACGTGATTGCCTTCGGAATCGAAGCCTTCGTCGTGCCCATTCACGGTGTCGAATTCCACCATGAAGACGTGGTTCGAAGCGCTCCCGTTGATGAAGACTCCCATGAAATGGCCGGCGGCGGCGCCGGGGAACCCCGGCGACGGAGACAGCGTGAAGGCGAGGCCGTAGCCGCCGTTGTCGGAGGAGGCGGAAGGAGGGTTGATTTGGAAGACGAAATGGGTGCTGAAGGAATTGAAGTGGTTGAAGGTGGCGTTGAACATCGGAATCGGAGTTGGGTAGAATGCATGGCCTTGTATGTTTGGTGAACTGTCGGTGAGCCGTACGGTGCCGTTTATTAGAGTTGCTTTGTCGAGTGTGAGATCCTTGTCTTTGAATCCTTCCCGGAAGGTGAAGGAAGTGGATTGAGATGTGGAGAAGAAGCTGCAGATGATGATGAGAAGAAGAAGAAGGGTTTGTATCATCATGAATTTTCTTGATGAATCACCCATTTTTTGCCAATAAAAGAAAAACAAAAAGAAATGTGTTCTTGAGCTCAATGATTGTGAATTTAAGTCTACGAAACGTGAGGGACAGGGTGGTGATAAATAGTGGGATTTTTAATTTGTGGCAGTCGTTAGTACCCCAATTTCTAAGGAGAAAATACTAGTGAGGTGCTGTTTCAAAGATAAAGTTTGAACATGGTTTGGTATAGTATTCTAGAAAACTAGCTAGTAATAATCAATGCGATATTTTTGTATTACAAAAATTATAAATACTTTCTTAATTGGTGCCCAAAGGTACATAATATGAATTGACCAAACTATATATATGCATACAAAAGCTAGCTCGAGTAATCTTAATTTCTGAAGTATGTGGCAGTAATTAATCATAGATTAATTATTGGGTGGTCGACGTGGAACAAGTTTTAATATTGTGGTGGGTGCTATTTCACCCGTGCAAGATTTAATTTTAATTTAATAAAATAAAATAGAATGTTTAAGTGGGAAAATTAATAAGATGCGCGTGGAAGAGTTCCAATTGAAGAAGTTTTGGTCTAGTTTCATTTCTTATATACTGTACTGTACAACCACAACTTTTTTCTTTTCTTTTTTTTCTTTTTTTGCCTACATAAATAAATAGTGCTATATAGCATTGACTTCAGCTATCGAAAACAAAGTCTTTCAACGCCTCAACTCAGTCATTACTCATTAGTTTCCTTCAAATACTAGCGTACGTAACGCGTGCAAATCGATTCGTGTATCCAAAATAAATAATAGTCAAAATAAAGTATTCTTAATTCCAATTCATTTGATTGCCATATACTACTTCATCCCCCACTATTAATCTCATTTACTTTTTTGACTTTTTCAGCACGTATTTCCATTGAAATCTAATACGGGTTTTAAAATATAATTTTAAAGTATTTATTTTTTTACGGGATACTATAAGTATTATACTATCCCGTAAAAAAAAATTTTAAATTATATTTTAAAACTCGTACTAAATTTTGATAGAAATACGTGCCGGAAAAGTCAAAAAACAAATGAGACTAATAGCGGGGGATGGAGGTAGTACTTAACAAATAATCATATACTAAATTGATGTGGGACTGGTGTATAATAATATATTAATACGTGTCTTGATTTTGACCAGTTGACATTAGTTAAAAAATATTTTCATTTTAATAATTAAAGGCCTAATTAGTTATAATTTTTCTAGCTGGACCGGCTCGAAAACCATACGATGTCTATCTAATCAAATTATCACCCGAGCTGACTTTTGATGTATAAAAAATGAGTACAATATTATTTCAAATTAATCTCCCTATATATACACTAATTAATTAACAAATTACATTTTTTCTTCTTCTTTAATCAAACTAGAAGAATTGTGGTCATTAATACTAGTAGATAGGCTATATTAGCCTATAGACTGAGTACCATTCCTGTGCGATTTAAGTCCACAAAAAAACACAAGAGTAAACTAAAGTTGAACTCCACATTCATATATATATTTCAATCATGACTTATCAAGAAATGAGTCTAGGTTAAAATCTCACCCACATATACATTATACTACCTTCATCCCATTACATTAGTCACTTTTACTTTTTGATTTTTCGGCACGCTTTTCCACTGAAACCTAGTACGAGTTTTAAAATATAATTTTGACGTATTCATTTTTTCACAGAATATTACGACACTTATAGTACCCTGTGAAAAAATGAATACGTCAAAATTATATTTTAAAACCCGTACTAGGTTTCGGTGGAAAAACATGCCGAAAAATTAAAAAGTAAATGTGACTAATCACTACAATAAAAGCGGGTGTTAACTACCGAAAATTCGGTAGTTAAAGCCTAATATTTGGTAGCTAAACTACTTAACTACCGAATTAACGACCAAAAATATCCGTAGTTAAACAGTGCGTCGTTAAATTTTTTACTACCGAATTGTCGGTTGTTAAAAAATAACTACTGAATTTTCGGTAGTTAGTAGTCAACGGTTAATTTTTGAAACAACTACCAAATTTTCGGTAGTTAAATTTAACTACCGAAAAGTCGGTAGTAAAATACAATTAAACCGAAGCTGACTACAGAATTTTCGGTAGTTATTCCGTAGTTAATTGATAATATGGTTGTACACCATAGGTTGTATTTTTCACTATCCACCTGCTCCAATCAATAATCCAAAAAATCGAAATGGCCACAATTCAGACATTTTAAGCCGTAAATATCATTAAACATACCAAAATATTGCAATTTTCATATCCCATATTTCGATCAAGGTCAATAAGATCCCATAATTCGATCAACGGCAAAAAAACAATCTAGTTATTCGATCGCAAAACAAAGTATGCAATACAAAAGCCAATGTAATCTAAGTATAAGGAGGAGGTGGGGGTAGTGGCTGGAATCGTGACTGGAAACTGTCGAATCCGGGAGACGATGAGATGAACGCAAACATTCGGTCCATGTTTTCCTTCAATGCTAAGAACTCCCTTCTGTGTTGTTGTTCTTGTGCTGCTGCCTCATCCTCTGTTGCTTCAGATGTGCCTCCATTTTCTCTTTCTAGGCTGCCAACTTAGCCTCGACAGAGCACCAACAACAATCAAAATCAAAACAAAAATAACCATCAAAATGCATTTCAGCATCATAAATAGCAGCAAAATTTGCAGTAGCAGAGCAAGGAAACAGCAGCAATGTTATTCAAATACGAAGGCGATGATGAATCAACCTACGTTACAAACCGATGAATGGAGTGAGAGTGCACAACAAGCTGCTTCCAATCTGATCTAGAAGATAAGAAAATAAAAACAAGAAAGATAAAAAAGAGAATTAGTTCGTCAGGTTGTAGAAATAGTAGAAGAGGGCCACATATAGCAAACAAAATATCAGCGTTTCATTCGACACATCAGAAATCTAAACTAAACCCGAAAACCTCTGCAGGATCAAAGAACACAATGTGCACATTGAAAATTCACTGGGTATAGAGGTCCTAGTTTAGTCATGACAAAGATTCCACATACTTAGGTAGAATCAAGAACCATGATGTCAATTCCAAAATATTCTTCAAGCTATCAAAACTTTCATTTTCCATAATCATGACATTATTTGAGAGGTATGTTCTCAAGGACTACAAAAGCACCAACTGCAAATATAATAAGAGCTTCATTTCCACCTAATTAGATACCGGCTTAAATTCTGCAACATATATCATTCCCACACACATGCGCACATGCGCCTTAAATTAACAAAGACGAAATTAGTCAATAGAAATTAACAGAGACCCTTTATATTGAACGAAGTATTAGTCATGGCAAGTAATTGACATTTCAAGAAGCATGGAAAAATGTGCCAGAAAGTTCTAAAAGACAAAGGTGTCAAATTCCATGAAATGGAGGGAGTATTAAAAATAAGAGGCTACCTTACCCACAAAACCAGCGTAATAACCAATATCCTCTTCTGTTTTTGCAGTGTGAAAATCCTTGATCTGCAACAAGCAGATACGGAGGAAAATGAAATACACAAACAAGTTCATAGCATAATACTACAACAGTGCAGGAGAAAATGCACATAACATATGCAATATAAAGCTACAGAAATAAACTGTAGAGTGAGATGAATAAGGTTGTGCTTTTAATAAGTTCCAACTGCTAGTAAACAATTTAGAAGCATACAGTTTGATCTAACGTTCCTAAAACCGGAGAGAGAACAAAACAGAATACAATGCCATTAAGCATATGGTGAATTTATAAAAAGGCAGGACTCAAATTGTTCTAACTTCTTTCTGATCATGCTTAATAACACTATTTTTTATATAACCCTTGAGTAATGACACTCTAGTTCTACAAAAATTATATTTTACTGTTAAATGGTCAACAACATTATACAACAGATATTGTCCCACAATAATAAAGTGATGAAAACGATTCAAACGCTTACCACGAAATAGAGGAACATGAAGAGAGATGATATAGTCAGAGCTGTAGACAAGCAATAGAACACATAAAAGAGCTTCAGTACCAAGGAAATTAAAAAAATCAATAGAAATTAACAAGACGAAATTAGTCCAGGTATAAGATACTCAGAGCCGCCATCAAACTCAATCCGATTAATGGAAATTAACAGAGACGAATCGTTACAACGGATTTAGCTGTCCGATTGAAATAAATGAGCTCGAATATCCTTCGATTTGAGAGAGAGAGAGAGAGACTTACCCCTACGAGCGACAACGTCAAATCAACAGGGAGAGAGTATCGCCATTCAGGGATACAAGCACATAGAAGAGAGAAGGCTATTTCAGTTCACTTGCATTGTTTGAGAAAGAAAGTGAGAAATATTTGTAGATGATGAATACCTCAACTTCAAGGATGAGCTTCCGATTGTCGGCAGCGTCGATTCAACAGCGGCGTCAAAATAATTCGACTTCAAGGAAAAACACGTAATAACAGTGAGAGAGAGAGAGAGAGAGCGGGGGGGGGGGGGGGGGGGGGGGAAGAGGTCGAATAATCGACTGGAGAAGGAGAGCTCACCGGCGGAGGGTTGAATCAGCGTAGGAGGCCGGCTACTTCTCTCGAATTAGTTCACCGCCGATTTAAGTTTAACGACCGTATTAATTGAATTAAGTTAACTTTTCTGATTTGGGTTTCTTTTCATTAACATATACACCCTTCATTTCACTTAAAATGACATATTTTAATATTGATTTTTCTGGCACGTTTTTCCACATTCTTGATGATGAGTTTTAAGATGGATTTTTGAAGAATTCTTTCTTTTACGGGATACTACGACATGTAGTATCCCGTAAAAGAAAGAATTCTTTAAAAATCCATCTTAAAACCCATCAATGAGAAGCGAGGAAAAAAGTGCTAGAAAAGGCAAAAAAGAAAAGTGTCATTTTATATGAAATAGAAGGAGTATGTGGGATTAAGTTTAACGACCGTATTAATTGAATTTTAATTTTTTTTTCTTCACGAAAATCATGTTTTAGCTACTGAAATTTTAAACCGTAGCTGTTTAACTACGTAAAATTCGGTAGTTAATGGCTAACCACCGAAAGTCGGTAGTTAATCGGTAGTAATATCAACGACCATAAAATCGGTCGTTAATCGGTAGTTAATTAACTACCGAATAATTTCGGTAGTTAAATCGGTCATTAAACAGCGTATTTTTTGTAGTGAATGTAATGAAATGGAGGTAGTAGTTCTTAAAATCTCTTAATTAAACTGGTCAATTTAGCATATTATATTAATGAACAAACACTTCATTATAATGGCCAATTAATATTTTTTGATTCCTGAATCGTTGTAGGTAAATGTAGGAGATGCTGTGTACTGGCGTTGAAGAGAGGAATCAGTGAGGAAGAGACAATATCTACCTTTCAATTAAAAAGAAAGAAGAAGCATAAGCTGTCCCTTCTTATTTTGATCATTAAAATAATATGGGGATATTTTAGCTTGAGGGCTGTGGATAAGATGGAATAAAATGATCATTTGTTTCATTCCAATTTGAATTCTAACATTGGAACATCTGAAAAATAGTGATCAACATACATTTCTTAGCCAAAATATACAATTAATTACTGCCTGTCGTAGAAAAATCTTGAAAATTAAGGTGTTTTCATAAAATGTCACACTTTTGTAGAGAAATTATTTTCTATACACCAAATTTTGAAATTTTAAAATAGTAATAATATTTTCATCAAGGTAAGAAAAGAAAAAAAAATGCCTCTAAAATGTACCTATTATGGTTGGTCACCATCACAAAAGGGACTTGCATGAAAAAAAATTAAGAAATGAAAATTTAATTTGGTGTATTTGTTGTCGCTTCTTTTAATAACTACCGACGGCTACAATACAGAGAAGAAATAAGCCCATCACTTGGGGTCATTTGGTATCAATATACTAGTATATCAGATATCAGATAAAGGTATGAGTATCAGATTTCAGGTATGAGTATGAGATTGATATCTAATACTCCCTCCATCCCTTTGGAATTGTTACATAACTTTTCGACACAGGAATGTTTAGTGTTTTAAGTGATTTTGGTAATTGAGGATAATAATAAATTAAGATTATAATTACTATTTTATTTTATTATTTATTAAAAAGCTAAAATTTAAATAATAAATTGATTAATTATTTTTAATAAATACGGAGTAATAAAATAAAATATTAAAGAATTAAATAAATATTTTTTTAATTTTTTAATTATTATAAATAACAATATAAAGTTTTAATTATTATACATAATAATTATAAAATAAAATAAAATAAAATTATTAATTAATTACTAATTCACTTTATATTATACTTTATTTTATTTTTATTATTTATTAAAATTATTTATGTATTAATTAATATTTTATTTTATTTTATAAAGAAGGAGTTTATGAATTAGAGAAGGAGTGGATGAGGGCATATTTAGGAATGAATTTGGAAAAATAAATGAGAGATACCTCTCCTAATAATGGTATATGAAAAAAACTAAAATAAGATATATTAGTATATCAAAGATATCATTTTTATATCCATATACTGATATACCAAACACAAAGTATGGGTATATGTCATTTTGATACCCATACCTAATATACGTATATGGATACCAAACGACCCCTTAATTTTGTGGCTCTCCTTGAGTATAAAGAAGACATTTTTAACTTCCAAAATAAAAGACAAAACTTGAAAGGCGTACATATAATTGTTTAATAATCAGTTGATAATATGTTAGGAGGATCAAAGAAATTTTATTCAGAAAATACAAGAAGATTTTGTGAAGGAAAGAAGAATTCTGAGGAAACATGCAACATAACTAAATTATTGGCAATATATGGACAATGGTGTAGTCATTCCCTAGCATTTTTAAATTGATTTTCTTTCAACATCTACACTAATCTTGATATGTATAAATTGCACCCTATCTCCCACTTCAAAAACTCCCCCCTTCTCTCCAAATCATCTCCAAAAGAGAATGATGGATCACACCTCTAACTTCCCCTTCTTCCCCTACCAAAACAACACACATGTTGATGAATACACCGATCTTTCTGAGATCGTAAACGGAGTGGTTTTCTCTTCATTCGCCTCGCCCGAAGATGCCTCCATGGTTTCTTCAGACTCGTATTTCCCGGATATGTTCCCTACCGTCCTCTTTGATCATGACAACATAATGATCAATCAAGATCATGATATTCTAGAGAATATTTCGAGAACCGATATTGATGAAATCTATGACTGGACTTATTCCGATCACAGAGAAGGAACTTCTTCGTCTGCAGAAATTTCTGCAGACGAATGGAGTCCATCCCCTTCCTTGGAATCAAGCCAGAACACACAACGGCCTAAAACAGAAGCGGCGGCTATAGATATTCCAAGGAAGGATATAAAGCTAGATAATGAATTGAGCCTAATCCATCTCCTAAAAGCTTATGGAGAAGCCATGGGAGATGGAAACAAGGGATCACTAGCTAAAATGATAGTCCAATCCATAAACGAGAAGAGCAAGCCTCAGGGGAATTTAATCGAACGAGTTGCGTACCACATGTTCAGGTCCGAAGACGACGATCATGGCGAATATCTAAGGCAAGAATCGATCAACAACATTGCACCGGCACTCAATCTGCTGTACCAAACCCTAATATGTGGGAGGTTTGCTCATAATGCGGCTAACGCAGCCATTCTCGAATCCTTACCTGATGACGTGGCGGTGCTGCATATAGTCGATTTTGACATCGGAGAAGGAATCCAGTGGCCTGCATTGATCGAGGCCTTGAGTCGGAAACAGAAGACGGTGAGGCTCACCGCCATTGTTGGATCTTCCCCTTCTTGCTGGGAGTTTGAGGAGACGAAGAAGAGACTGCTTGATTGCGGCAAGGAATATGGCCTAAAGCTGTACATAGAGGAGAAACGCATTGAAGATTTCGCGGAGGAGATGAGGAGGAGGAGGAAGAACAGACGCGGCGGCCGCGATTGGCTAGTGTTCAACTGCCTGGCGGCGCTGCCGTATATGGGGCGGAGGAGGAGGACGGTGGAGTTTCTGAAGGTGGCGGAGGAATTATTGTCTGATTTTGATGGAATTCTAACTTTTGGCGATGGAGAAGCAGGGGAAGAGACAAGGAATTGCAGTAGTTTTGAATCTTATTTCGATGAACTCCTTAAGCACTACCAAGCTCTGTTCGAAGCATTGGAGTGCAATTTACCATCACAGGGAAACTTTGGGGAGGCGAGGATGGCGATGGAGTGTCTGTTTTTAGCGCCGATGATGAGGCCCAGTGCATGGTTGGAGGAGTGGAAGGAAATGGAGGGAGGTGGTGGATTTGAGAGCGTTTTGGAGGGGGGGAGAGTGAGCTATGAGAGCTTGGCGGAAGCAAAGGTGATGGTGGATGAGAGAGAGAATTGGTACAATGTGAGGATGAGAGAGAATGAGATGGTGTTGAGGTGGAAGGAGACTGTACTTGTCAAAGTGTCCACGTTTTGTAGTAGGAGGTGGAGGCAGCAATAGCATATTAGCATGCATGGTGAGAGATTTGTATTTGGTTTATCATGTCTAGTGTGTATAGTCTGTATAGATTGAGGATTTTAAAGAAGAAAAGTACTTAACTGTATTAAGCTGATTTGGCTAAATTTATTCGATTGAGATTTTGGATGCGTGGAATTTTAGATTTGAAAGAGGAAAGCAATAACGCAAATTCGATTAAATTTATTCAATTCATAATTTAATTTAATTTTTATCAATTAGTAGAGGGATTTGAACAAAGCGTCAATATGTCCGAGTGGTTAAGGAGACAGACTCGAAATCTGTTGGGCTTTGCCTGCGCAGGTTCGAATCCTGCTGTTGACGGTTAAGTTTTTTTTTAATCCTTTGTTATATTTTTTGGCTATTTATTCTATTCATTTTTTTTTCATTATGATTTATATTTATACTAGCAGAAATTACGTGCTTTGCACGTAGATACGTTTTTTTTAATTAATTTTAAAAAATATGTTAAAAAATAATATATTTTTTTGTTATATTTCACTAGTTATATCATACTTTATTATTTATTATTGTGAATTTTATGATATAGCACGTAAGAGTAATAAATTATTGAGGAGATAAATAATATTTTTGAAAATTGAGAAGATAAATAATAGTGGAGAAGTAGTTTGTAGTTGAAGTAGAAGAAGTTTATATAAATTTAATTCAATAATACAATTACGTTCAAAATTACTATATTATCCTTACAATTGACTCTTTTATAATAGTAATAGATTTACTTGTGGAACCACCATTGAACCGATAGAGGATACTTTGATTTTTATAATGTTTCCTAAACTAAAACCAAATGACTTTAATACTACAGTTGAGTTAATATTCCACTTCGATCTAATTTTGCTAACTTGAAAATCGAAAACCTAAAATTCAACGTTATGATAATACAAAATAGATAGATTTTAATTAGTCTTACAAATTAGTTTTTACAACGAGTGTGATAGCCAAGCAAAATGATACTTACTTTGGGGAGTTGAAGGTATTAATTAGTTAAAGTGAAGAGGCGGGTTGCGAGATCCTTGTACATACTCTATTATGTGTTATGAACTTAATGACTTAGGTTATTTGTTAGTTTGTGAATTAAATATTTGATATGTAATGAATTCTGGAATAGTAGTATGGATTATGGATTGTATCGTTTTGACGTTTCATGTAAGCGGGATTAATGAAAACTTTTGTTTGATACAATGATACGTAAGGTTTTGTTTGATGAGTTCCGGATTGTATTGCTGGTTTTTTGTTATTTCGAGCAATTAGGGCATACAAACAACAAACAAAATAAAATAAAATTAAAAAAAAAAACTTGGCAGAACAGCGACAGACTTTTCGTAGCCGTTCGGCGACGGACATAACTTCTGTAGCAATTCCACGACGGGCATATTTTCCGTAGCCGTTCTGCGACGGACATAAGTTCGGTCGCCTTTTTCGTCGCCAATTTTTCGGCTACGAATTTCTGTCGCCATTTGAAACTGCTACAAAGATTACCGCAACAGCAGCCTTCCGTCGCCATTTGAGTTGCTACGGAATTTTCCGTTGCTGTTCGGCGATTTTCTTGTAGTGCACTCAGCACTTGAAGATTATACCAGAGAGATGACAAGAGTACTTCAGTATATGGAACAACATAAACTCAGATATATACACCATTATCACCTAACTGCCATATGACGAAATCAATCACCAAAAATTCATCATATTGGGCAAACTACTATGAAAAGAAAAGTCAAAAACCTTCAATTCCCGACTAAGTGAAGAATCAATAAAATTATAAAGCACAATACACACAAGTTATCACATAAAATGGGGAAAGGGCTACACATTTAAATCCAAACTTAACTCCCAAAAACTTAACTCTCGGGAGTCGGGAGGATAAAAGACTATGTTACCTTCTTTCGAATCCATATTCATTTTCGAGCAAGACTCCTTGCGACATGCCTCCTGAAACATTCACAGAAATAATATGACATGTCAGAAGAAATGGCGAAATCAAACAGATTTAATCGAAGAAATTGAATAGCATTGAGCTTCAATCGAAGAATTGAAGAGGGAATAGGATGGGTGATGAGAGAAGAGATAGAACCCGTTCTTCTCATTCTCGTTCTACTACTCGGGTGCGACGAAAGTGAAATAGCAGGTTTACAATTGTCTATGTATAAACCCCACTGCATTGGCGCGAAAGTGAATTGGCATCAAATTAAAGTGAATTAAGTATTAGCGCTTGGCAAACTTGAAGTAAATTGACTAAATGAGGAAGAGTTTTTTTTGTCATTGTGTATATTAATCTAGAGTTAGAAATGCTCTCCTACCCACGGTGAGCACACTTAATATGCCTACCGGTGATGTGGCAGTGTCACGTCTGCAATTTTTCCTTTTAGGGTTTAGTTTTTGATGTTGGGTTTAGCTTTTTTTATAGTAGGAGTTTAATTATTTTTGGTAAAGTTTTTATTAATTTCCTTATATATTCCAATGTCACGACATCCGTAGGCACATTAAGCATGTCCACGATGAGCATTGGAGTATTACTCAATCTAGAATTATATCTTAGACACAAACAACATTTTAAAGTTATCTTGCTTTTGTTTTACTCAACCAAACACAAAAATAGATTAAGTATTTTTACGACTATTCATATTACTTAACTTAGGTTTATTAGTCATGCTATATCCTAACACATTTACCAAACATAGCCTAAGATTGTCACTCTGAATTTAGGACTAACTCTGTTAATAATATGGAGACTAAGGACCAAAGTGCAATTCCTTTTTTTTTTAATTTTTTCCGTTGAAACACTATGCCAATAGGCAATAGCCATTCAAATCACTCTCCGCTCTAAATTCAGCAAAATTTCCCCCTAATTTCGAAATTCTCACACTCGCTCTTCTCCGCTTGCTCACTAACTCCTTTAATTCCCCAATCGGATCTCAGTTCACTTCAGAGTTCACAAAATGCACTTGATAACTTCCCTAGATCTTCGTTACTTCTGTTAATTTTTGTCGGACCTACTAGAATCACCAGCCACTGAGAATCTGGAACCCTAGTTTTCCTACCAGCAAGCAGAAATGGCAATCAAAATGGAAGAGTTGATGAATTACAGCAACAATTTGACAGAGGTATTGAAGGAAGAGAAGGATATTGCCAATCTCAGGCATTTTCTACGCCAAGCCAGTGCCCTTAAATCCCAATGTGACAACGACTTCAATGAAGTTCAGAAATCAATTGAAGGTTCAGAAGAAATTCATGATATATCTTGTCTTTCTTGTTAGTTTCAGTTTAATCATTCGTTTAACCACTTAAGTTTTTTTCAGTCTGTTGCTCTTCAATATGGATGTTTGCAGTATTTTTTGTTGGTAAATTGATCTTTTTGAAGCTGACTTGTTTTTCTCGCCAATTAGTTTATGCCTTTAAAGCTAGTGTCTTTTGGAGTTATGGTGTGATTTACATAGAAATATTCAAGATCACTGTGGTTGGGTGCGATGGAATGTCTCTGTTAGTCTGTTCTAACTTCTATTAGATTTCATTAATCTCTTTTGGTTCCTGTAGCTCTTGTGTACTCAATGGGATGCAAGAACTATGCAATCCTGCTTCAAATGCTCTGTACTTCCTGAATAATCTGCATCCATGTTGTTTTTCTTTCTCTTGATATTTGGTACTTTGTTGTTTAGATTATGAAAAGAAGATTGTTTCATGCAAGCAGAAAGCAGCAGCTGCGGAATCTGAGTGTGCTGCTGATGCAGAACTTGACTTGCTGCAGAGAGAGTTGGAAGAGAAACAAAATCTAGAACGCCAACTCAGAGAGGAACTTAGATACGTGTCTTTATAAATTTATTATACATTTGATTCCTGATTTGTCTCCAATGGCATTGACTAACAATTTCTATTTGATAAACACAGTAATTGTTAATGAAATTGATGATTTAGAGCATAAAAGGGAGACTGTGGAAGAACAAAGGCAAGCCATCAAGAAATTTGAGCAAGATGAAGCGAGAGCGCAGTAAGTTGGGAAAACCTGAAGATTTTGCATCATCCTATTAAGAATTATATATCTTTCGTTGTTTTTTAAGTGACATATAAATTAATGTTAATGTATCACATAATGTGATACCATATGAACTTTCATCCAATATTTACATTGGCCGTTCTGATTTTCTGCCCCATCTCTATTCACTGCAGAGTTGCTGTTGCTTCACCATGGCTGGACTGATAAATATAAAGATCTTCTTTCTGCATGTTGCCCCATTAACTTATAGTCATGAAATCTTCAAAAATCTATATTAGACATCCATTCTGCATTTTAATCTAATTTTGTCCTGTTTTTCTTTGTTCTGTGGGTGCTTGGTTTATTTGTTTATGGATGCCTTCTGAAGGACAGCAGCTTATACATTTTTCTTTGACATGTAGGATGAAGCTTTCAATGTATGCTTCTGTCACAAATACGATACCGTACCTGGACAATCCATCCATAATATCAGGCCGTATCCTTATTTTTCTGAGTACTAATTTCCTATCATACCCCTTAGTTTTTCTTTGTTTATTTTGATATATTGCCTGTTCCTGCTAGACTTTGCCTATTCCATGGATTTTACCTTTAACTCCAGTATCCTAGATATTGTGGATAGAGAGAAAAAAGTGGTTGAGAAGTTCGAGTATGACCCATCAAAGGCCACAACCTTCGATACTTGCAATAGTATTTGGAAGATGATAAACTTGTCATGATACTGATTGTGCTTGTAACTTATTCTTGTGACCCAAGCGCAAATATGCAACTAGTGTATTCTTTTGCTAGTAGGAATTACAACCGTTTTGGGTAATGACTTGTATGTACTAAATTGATGACTGATTTGGAGAGTATGATTGCTTATTGGAGAATGAAGATTCAAAACTTTTCTTGTACATTTTAGTTCAAAACAGGTACCTGTTATAACATGTTTCTACAAAATATATTGAAAGCTGTCATGGTACAGAAACTATTGCTTTAGGAAAAGCTGAAAAGTATATGAAAATCTCTTGAATCGTGAGAATGCTGGTATGCTTGTGCTCTGCTTATGTCAATAATGTCGAGTTTCGACCTCTTAATGAGTGCAGGCATTGGGCAGCTTGTTTCCTTTGTAAGCTCTGCATACATAGCCTATGAAGTTCAGAAAATCCTGCATCCATGAAAGTAAAGATTGGGCTCATTTTTATGCGCGTAGATGTGCGTCTAGACAGAGAGAGAGAGAGAGAGAGAGAGAGAGAGAGACTGACTTCTTGGAGGGGAATATTGTTGATGACAACCCATGGGACAAATCTGTGTCGAGGATTGAGCTTAGCCGTTTCATCAGCATATGCTTTCTCAAGCTGCATCGAGTAAGAATACATGATGAAAGCATTAAGGTTTCCACTTTGGGCTTGAATAGTTAGTAACTTTCTTGATATCCAATACTCATTTGTATGAAGCATGTAACCTGAAAGCCGAGGCCATTGTTATAGCAAGTATTGAGGGGCGTGGGATCAAAATTATTTGCACCAAAACAGGACCTCCATTCTGTGTGCCTATCCATCAAATGCAAGCGCTCCACGCAATATATGAACTTGAAATGTGTCTCCTGCAATGCAAAATTATAATGAAAATCATAGTAGTAAACAAGAAAAAAGTATAGTAGTAGTGTGTTGTGAAACTGAAGGGAAACGCAAAATAGATAGCGATGTATGTACCACTCTAGGCCAGGCATTAATGGCGCAAGCTTCTATAACATCCAGCTTACATTCATCCACACCATGCTGCACAAATTTAACACCTATGTTCATGTTATGTCCAAATAACTAAAAGGAAAAATTTCATTTATATATGGAATGTAAGTAAGATAAAAGAAAAAAAGGACCTGGCAAATCCAAGTATGATTGGGTTGAATCTGAGTGTTGCCCCAAGGGATAAGCCTGAGATTAACGATGCCGATGAGATCTGTCTGAAAAACCTTGAGAAGATGATTGACCATGAAATTTGCACAGTAGGGGCAGAGGGATTCGTAGTACACATCCAGATTCACCTTCTTATTGTCTGCTGCTGCTAATGAAGAATATGAAACCTCACTAACTGCAGATTGCATGCTCTCAATCTCATCATCAGCTGCTGCTAACCAAGTTAGTGCAACCATAATTAGTGTAATAAACACTACTTTTTCATAACCCATTTCTCTCTTCTTCCAACTCATGATTCTAACTATAAAATTCTAGTGTGATGCAAATGCAATGCTTCCTTTCCTTCAAATTATATTTAAAACATTCATTGATGTTTAGCGTGTTCGTGGCAGTGGCATCAACCAAGCATTGCTTCTTTACTTCTTCCCTTTATCCCTAGCTTGTTTGCATTAACTCTACTTTTATTACCTTTTTTTTTCTTTTTTTCTTCCAGATAGATCTCTCTCTCTCTCTCTCTCTGTGTCTTAATTACTAATAATGCATTGGTGAGTGGTGAGTTGGTGAGTTACATAATGAACATTAAATGGGTGAAGAAGCTGAATCAAAATCTCTCAATGCAGACACTATATTTGCATTAGGCCTGTTTAGCCTGGCCCAACTACTTGTTTATTCTATTGGGCTGTAGTTTGGGTAATTG
The DNA here is from genome assembly GCA_001642375.2 of Mentha longifolia. NCBI lineage: Eukaryota > Viridiplantae > Streptophyta > Magnoliopsida > Lamiales > Lamiaceae > Mentha > Mentha longifolia. The sequence goes on from CM038110.1 coordinate 45,897,198, forward strand.
CAGCCCATTTTACCGAGATCGACAGTCTTTGGAAATGCCGCCCGTCTTCCTCAAAAACTAATATCGCGTGACAATAACAAAACCCTTTGTGAGAGGGTTTTAGTTTAATTCAATGAAACTGTAGATTACCGTAGGAAACTCACAGAAGAAAGAGTCTCCTTTCTCCCTCGCCTCATCCAAATTTCGCAGCTCTCAGTCCACTGCCACCCTCCCTCTGCGGTTCGCAGAATCCGCATTTTCCTTCATTTTTCTACGTTAATGGCTTCGATCAATTTCAACCCGTTTGGTGAAAACTGGTTCAAAGTCCCGCCGAAGCTCCCCATCCCACCAATCAACCTCGTAGCCTCGCTTTTCAAACCCCAGGGGAAGACCCCCAACTTCGCCGCCATTTCCAATCCGTTCGCCAAGAAACCCAAGCCACCCGAGCCTGATGATGAGAAGCAGCCTGGGAAGTACACGAAAATGCTGGAGCAGTTCTACTGGGAGTGCGAGAATCTGCCGGACTATCGACATAGCCCTCAGGTTGAGAAGATTTTGCAGGAAGACCCGATTGCTGAGAAGAAGGAGAACCCCACCCCGGAGGAGATTGAGGAGAACGAGCGGTGGTGGGCTGAGTTCCGAAGCAGCCCGGTTGTGCAGTTCTTGACCCGAGCTGAGGAGATCGCCGATAAACTTAACGAGATGGAGCTGCAGGAGAATTCCGTTCCGTACCTGAAGGAGGATAAGAAATATTGGCAGGTAAGTTAAATATTTTTTAACGGATTGGTTTAAATGGTGTTGTGAGGCTGAGCTCATAGTTGCGGTAGTTGGTGTAGCCCATTTTGCACATATACCTGAGCCTGAGGTGTGTTTAGTGTATGTGTGACTGCGTAAATGGAAGATAGAATTTGCACTTGAGTAGCGAGTTTGTAGACATAGACTGTGGGTGCTTGCATTGATAGTTTGGATATCGGTTATATAAGTATCGGTATGGAATTTCATTCATTAAGTCTTGAGCTGAGAAATGGTGTTATTTATATTGGGATTGGTTCTACTAGTGTTGTAGTTGCTGATTTGGCGTAATATCTAGGCCCGTTTTGCACATGTATTTGGGTATGTGTGTGACTCTGCAAATGGATGATAGAAGGTGCAGCACTAATAACTCTTATAATTGTATGATAATAAGTTATTAGTTTTATATGTTTGTTTTGTGTTTAAATGTTTAACAAAATGTATTTGTCTTAGTGTGTTTATTGTTAAAGTTATGGACTTCAATGAAGTTGGTCTGGGCTGTTGTTTCTAATGTATTAAGCTATGAAATGGCGTTTCTTCTTGAAGCTTACATTGTGTATGTGTGGTAATGTTTAATTCGTTATGATTGTAAAGGCAGTTCCCAATGTGATTGGGTTGGATGGGAGACCAATGCCAAGGAAAGCTATAAAAACAAGAAGGGAGTCGGATGATAAGTTTTGGGATTTTGCAAGGCAGTTCTTCTTTGGGCTTTGGGGGTTCAGGCAGCGCCCATACCCTCCGGGTAGGCCCATCGATGTTGCTCAGGCTATAGGTTATAAGAATCTCGAGAGGCGTTACCATGACTGTAAGTAGAAAACTATCTGTCTCACTCAGTTTTTAGCTATTTTGGTAAAAAAAAAATTGTGCATGCACTTTTCTTTTGTCGTTATTATGAGTGTCTAGTGTACTAATATTAAGAAAATATTGTGTCGTATATGTATCTGCTCTTTTGAAAACAGTTAGTGATATGATTATAATTATAATGCCTTTAGCTAGTTGTTACTTGTTAGTGTACCATATGAATTACTAAAACTGAATTGAAAAAATAGATGACACTTCGAAATGAGCATGAATTGTTTGTTTTTTGGGTTGGATTTTTTCCTGTATGAGTTAAATGCTTGTCCGATAAATTGCTATTATACTACCACATGCCTCATCTCTATGTTTCATTGAGTTGATGGGTTTATATAATGTTGTTATCGTAGTTATCATGAAAACTGGGGGGTTTTTCTATAAGGATCGATTGGGTCGATCAAGAGGACCAATGGAACTGATACAGCTGAAAACTGCTTGGGGCGCTGGTATAATTGACAAGCACACATTTATATGGGGTGAGGATATGGATGAATGGGCCCCTATTAGCATGGTTTATGGCATGGAGCGTGCAATTGCTACTTGGGAAGGTTTGTTATTTCTACTTTGCAAATCTTGTCTAGCTTTTAATTGTGTCTATGTGTTTGTTGAATATTTCCTGAATTCTTGTCAAGCAGTGAGAATCTTTGTGTTGTATTATTATCATTTAGATTTAGCCAATGATTATATTCAAATTCTCCAAAACAAGATAATTATATTTCTCACAGCAAGACATTGGAGATAAAAGCCATTTTAATCTTTAGGTGTAACAAGCTTGAAGGGGCTAATGACATGAAATTTTGATCCGTAATCTCCTGAGCTTTTAGCTAAGTTCCGAAATGAAAGAATCATTTAGCTTGTAAGTTCTTGATTCATCTATCATAATTGATACCTATGGTGTCAGCTTCTGTATAGACAAACACAAGAATATAGTAATAGGTTCAATTGTTCAAATTATCACCCAAAGTAAATGCTCCCTAACTGGCTACTTGTGGCTTAAATTCAGTTAGATTAGGTGCTGCTGCTACAGCTGCCATTCATAAGCTACAGAAAGGGATTCCACCTTGGGTTCCTCTCAAGGGCCATGAAGACAAAACTTATAAGCAGCTTCAAGAAGAAGCGTACGAGAGCAAAAGGCGTGATTTGGCTGTTCTAGAGGCTAACAATGGTGTTTGGCCTGGAGTCAGAATCCCGAGTCATGCTCTGTTTCTTTGGGCAAGTGGCTCTGAGATGACAACTCTTCTTGAAGAAGACCACATGCCTAATAAATTCATTCCAAAAGATCTTAGGTACTCTTTCCACCTACTTCAATGCATTTAATCTGATTTCTTGTTGTACTAATAACATAACTTTCCTGCTATGAAACTGCATTTCTTTTAATTCCATAAAACTTAAGTCTTAGTTATCTGATATCTCTTTTTTCTGGGCAGACAACAATTGGCTAAAATTATTCCTGGGTTGAGGCCGTGGGAAGTTCTCAGCATCGAACAAGCCATGGATAAGATAACGTTTGGTGGGAAGTGGTACCGCGAGCCTCTTGGATCGTACACTACTGGCCCTCCATATATTGCTGACTGGAACAAAGACGTTTTGGTAAGTTTTGCCTTGTCTATCTTGAATCCCACTTACTTTCCTAGATCATTTTCACCTAAACTCTGAATCCCGTGCAGAAAATTTTTGATGTTTTCCACAATCTGAGTGTTCAAACATACCACAAACTAGTGAAGACAATCCCAGGTTTCGACAAGATCATGGAAAAAGTCCAAGCTGAAGCTGCTGTGAAACTTGAAAGAAGGAAAGCAAAGAGGGCTGCCCAAAAGAAAGCAAAGGAGGAGGGGAGAAGGCTTGGCTGATATCAAAGCTATACATACGCTGCCATGGATTTCTTGCACTTGGTTAAGTCCTCTCCTCATTTTTGATTTTGTATGTGCTTAACTTGAGAAATATTGTAGGGTTATACTAGTAGATGATTAACTAGATGGGAAGAGTTTTTGGGTTGATAAATACTTCAAAGTGGAAGGTTTGGGCTTGGGCCTTTGGGTGGATATGATCACAGATCTTGAACGTGTAAAGATGGCACTGACTTTTCTTGAAGTGGGTGAATATATCATATCTCAATGCTTTCCAGCATCTTCATTTGGTATCTACTCTTGTATCTAATGTTGATCAATGAAATATCAATATCAATTCTTGATTGTAATAGATAGAAGATCATAAGTATAACCTAAATTATAATGGAAATGAGCCTCTACATTCTACATCATGTGCAAATTTTTGGGGTGTTTAGAGTTTTTATCTAGAGAGGAGTGCATTTAAAAATATGTTTTGTAAATGTAAGAAATAGCAAATCTAATCCCAAAACAGAGGTAAAAGAGGCACCATACAAAATCCTTTTAATCGAGCGAGTATACAGATAAACAAACTTGTTGTTTTTCTTTTCAAAATAAAATGAAAAAAGAAGGGGATAAAATAAAATATTACTACTTTGAAATTTTGGGAATTCGAGTAACCGACCTATATCAGAACAGAAGGTGGCATCAATAACAAGAGGTTGTCACGTGCACAGACCTCACTGGTTTGCTGCATTATTATTCTCAGAATGTAATAAAAGTTGAATTAAAAAGGGGGCAGCAGCAGCTAATTACGCGTGGAAGGGAACTCTCTCCTCTCCGCTCCACTTGTATTACGGAGTAGTAAAAATAAGATGATTCATTAGAAGGTCAGAGATGGAAATAGTGTGAGAAGATGGAGAAAGGCATGACAGAAATCACAGACATAGTTTTCTCCAAAGAAAATGAGGAGAGAAGGGAAGAAGAGAGCGTTGATGTTGATGTTGATATTGATATTGATATTGATGCTACTAAACAAAGTCAAAGTGGAAAAGAAGAAGAGAAGAATTCAGGTGGGATTTTCAACAGTTTTATTTCAAGTTTGGTTTCTCCTTCGAGCCCCAAAGTGAGAGACGAAGCTAACAATGGAGGTGGAGGTGGGGATGAGAGAGAAAGAGGCGGCGACGGCGACGGCGACGGCGGTTTGATAGATAATCTCGTCTCTCACTTGCCGTCGCCTCTTGCTGGTATTTTTCTACCCTCCCTCAATGATATTTATATCCTTGTTTTGTTTTTGATTTAATAACTACTACTGTATTACGGAGTAGTAATTTTCTCCCATTGGCCATTTCATTTCCTCACAGATGATGCAGCACCTGCTACGGAGGAGGCTTCTATTTTGATTCATTCCATTGTACATGATTGATTGTCGATTGATTACTTCCTCTTTTTTTTTTTTTCTCCCTACAATAAGTAATACTAGTACTCTGTATTTTATTTTATTTTTTTCCCATTTCATTTTCCACACCCGACTCTGCTCTTCTTTTATTGGTACCAGAGTTTCGGTTTGTAATATGTGGACTGGCGTCTACTTCCTTTGGTTTGTGCAAATGCAATGAATTTTATATACTTCGTCTTTGCTTATTATCTTCATACACGTACTGGTATTAATGTATTATCATCATTCATATAATAATAATAGTAATAATAATAATAATATAATAATAATAATAATAATTGGAAAAATGAGGAATAATTACTGTAAATATAGTTTTTTTCTTCGAAATAATTACTGTAAATAGAGTTAGTAATTACGAATGAGGTATTTGAAAATCATAACTTTCTACTTCTAAAGCATTATTCTATAAATTTGTAAATAAAATTGAACTTTAATATCCTAAATGACTATTTACATACTATATATCTTCATTAATGAAAATTATTATCCCTGAAAAAGACTATTCTAAAACGCAAAATCAAACGAGACACAAAAACAAATCAAAACAAAACAGATATAGTTTGGAAGAATCCGAGAAACGCTTTGCGATATCATATCCTGGGTTGTAGAGATATTAAGAATTTAAAATAGTTTGAAAATATTTGAGAAAACCAAACCTCTAGTAGTAGTAAGCAGTAATACTCTATCAACGAGCAGTCGAGGCAAGCTATATCCAACTATTCATAATACTCACTCACTTGTTTATAGAATCGAGATTATATAGGCAAAATGTTTATCATCTCATCAAAGAAAAGAACATCACTATATCTTAATCTCCCAGTAGCAACTCACCTGTTATTATTTTCTCAACATGGCATAAGATTCCCACCAAAACAAAACTAGAGTCTACGTTCCAACATTCGAAAAACCAAGTAAAATAAGTCGACTAAGTGAACCTACCATTCAAATTTCTTGCCCAATACATTATATCCTTCATTACTTCGCTCTCGTTAGTGTTTTCTTACCCTTTACCAGTGAATGAGATGCCATGAGATTTACCTCTACAGATTTAGACAAGTGAAATCCACGACTCTCCATTAACCCCTGTATCCTTACAGCATCTTGCACAAAACCACCTCTGTGAAGTGTAACTATAATCCTCTCAAAATCCTCCGACTCCAACTCATCAATCCTCGACTCCAGAACTCCCAAAGCTTGCAACGCCTTCTTCTCAGCCCCAGACTTGATATGCATGTCACATAGGCTTACATGGAGCTTAAATGGAGGAACCTCACCTTGTTCAGAAATCTTATCCAATATTTGTTGGGCTTCTTCAAGAAGATCGTATTTGATAAACCAATCAGCAAGAACTGTATTAGTGGCCACCCCAGGCTCAATACCATTCTTCTCGAGACTCAATAACAGCTCTAAGGCTTCACTCAAACAATTATTCTTTTCATAAGCAGAAATCATACTAGCAGTGCATTTATCATCCGGCTTATGCCCACCATTCACAATCTGATCAAAATAATGCCTAGCATCAACAGGTTCACCAACACGTGCATATGCCTCAACCATATTGCCAATGATTCAAGATCAAGATCAAGACCGGAACCTATAGTAAATTTCATGATGTTGTAAAGTCGTTCAGCTCTTTTAGCATCGCCAGCTTTGGCAAATGATTGAAGTAAGGCTGCATATATCTCTTTAGGAAGCTTAAGAGCTCTTACTTCCATTTCTGCCCGTATCGCCTCGGCATTTTGTGGTTGTTTAGCATTCACATAAGCCATGATCATAGAACTGTATACCTCCACATCTGGTTGGATTCCACGGGCCTTGCAGCTGTCAAACACTTCTTTTGCTTTATTGAGATTTCCAGTTTTGCAGTACATTTTGACCAATATTTTTATTGTGATAAGATCTGGTTGAATGCCCTTGTCAGTCATCTTCTTTAGAACTCTCTCAGCATCTTCTATGCGATTTTCCTTACTAAGCGCGGCAATCAGTTTTGAATAGTCCCATTCATTTGCCTGGAAGGAATCTTCACAGAGAAGAAATTCTGCAACCTGATTTTACATGCATTGAAATTTTAAAAATGACAGGATAATAAACTTTTTTACAGGAAAACTCTATCAGTAATCATCATTTGCATGAATGATTATGAAAGAACTGAAGTTCAAAAAATACAAATAAAAGAATTATGAGCGAACATGCACCTTCTACACCCTTCTAACATGGGATGAACGTTCACTATTGTGATTCCAGAAACTGACGCAAAAATGGTGCCTAGCTTTTCTTTAAGAAAACTTTTTACGTTCTTCGAAGCATTTGATGCATTAATTTTTATTATCATAGTTGAGCATTGAATTGACAACACAAAAAATCGTCCACAAGGCTGTATTTGCACAAGTAGTTGATGGTACGGAAGATTTATTTGCCATTTTCTCATGTCTGGTTGGAATTTTATTGACAATATTATATGTCTGTCTGATAGTTTCAAATCCGATTCATGTCTTTTAGATCTAGTTATTTACTAATCAACCACATTCACTTCTGCTAAAGTTTATTAGGAATAGGCAGGTTTCCTGAAGAAATATAATATTAAGGAGATCATTTGGTTATACCAAACAAAATTAGACTCTAAAGTCATCAAAATTACCAGTTCCAAAGCATACAATCAATCTTCTAATAGATATTATTATTTCCAGATAAAATTTCCATGAAAGAGTAAAACAACATGCAAAAGCATACCTTAAAATGTAGGTGAGAGTTCTGTCCTTCCAATTTACCAAGAAGAGCAACCCAGTCGATCCTGCTAGGTTGGAGAAGATCTTTCCATTCACGTAAAAGTGGCGTAGGATCATCCTCATCTTTCAAAGAGAGGATCTTTTCAGTAACAACTTTGCATTTAGTAGATATTGGCTTTGGCTCCTCAGGCCACATAGTTTTGCTACTCTCATGAATTTTATCTGCCACCCTAGCCCACTTTGGATTAGATAAATCAAGCCCATAAATCTTATACTTGATCTTGCCATGTCTTTTAGGAAGTGAGACACTCTCCTGTTTACCTTCATCCACATTATCATCCCCCACCATCCCAGCAACAATTTCATTTCCTTGTCGATCATTTTCTTGGGAATCATTTTGAGCACGCTCTTTGCGCATACGTTCCAAATTCTCGTAAAAATCACTTTTCTCCATCTTTTGACGAGCCCACTTGAACCTGAACTCTCTCAGCATATCCCCTCGAATGCCCACTTCACAAGCAAATCTGTACATTTGCTTAACTTCCTCAGACTGAAGAAATGTCTTCATTCTCTCTTTTTTCTTTTCTTTCTCCATGTCTTGCAGAACTACAGTGCTAACTTCCCACACAGTTCTCCACAAATCCTCACTAAAATCTTGTGAGGGCATCGTAGCATCAGGCCCTGTCATTTGCTGAAGACCACCCTTTTCCATCTCTGATACAACACTTTCAACTATGATCACTAGCATACCGTTAATAGTATTCTTGTCACAGTCGGGATAAGCTGCGGTGAGCTTTTTCCGCATGATCCAAACAAATCTAGACAAGAACTCATTCATTGAAGCATCATATTTTGAGTCACATTCCAAGTTACTTGATGAGTCGTCTAAGTTATCTTGGGCTGAAGTTTGAATCCATCTACTGAACGGATCATCAATTTTGTATTGCTTATGGCAGTTCAGAAAAGACGAGCCATAGTACGCTCCTAATGGATGAGAAATGAGGGGCTTGGAGGTGCTAACAGCTGCAACGCACCTGTAACCAGATGAATGCTGGTAGAATGCTCTGTCATTGAGTTTCGATATATTTCTTAAGGTTTTTCTTCGAAAGAAACTCCTCAAATTCATGTCTATCTTTCCCCGTAGTCCTGAGGAAAAGAAAAGGAATATAGAAAACACCGACTTTGAACAAAGCATTGCAACATAGGACATCAAGAATGTGAGCAACGTGTGCAAAAGCTATGATTGTGAAGCAGAAGACATGAAAGAATCTATTGGATAACATCGAATCCAGAATCAGATCCACAAATTTCTTCCGAGAAGATGAGCGAGTGTAATCCTAAATGTCAATGCAAAAAACAGAATCATCCGCAATATCACATTACAGCAAAGAATCCTAGCTACAGCTAAATCAAACATAAGATATTCATGATAAAACCAACGTATTACGAGACGCTAATCCATGTTATGTATTGTAGGTGTGTACTGGATAATTATACCACAAACAGCGCAATTCCGTATCAAACATTCTATCATTCTAGAAAATCACACACACCCGAGCACGCATGTGGACAGAGAGAGAGCTTACTTCAGCTTGGATCGAAATAATGAAGAAGAAAGCGGAGGAGGAGAAGCAGTCGTCGCGCGATGTAGAGGGCGGAGGAAGTGGCCGGCCGAGGGTTTTTGTTTTTTGGGCTAAAGGGGGCGGCGAAGGTTTTTGGAGAGAATGAGGGTAGAGTGAGTGAAGCTGAGTAGAATATATTTTTTATTTTATAAAATACGATCATAGATAGATCCATATGTCAATGTGAATTTTTTTTCCAAGTATATCCTTATTTAACTAAAAATTTAGAATTTTATGTTATTAATAAATCAATAATTTAATTTTGAGATTTATTGTATTATATTATTACATCAAAAGGAATGCATAGGGCAATTACTAAAATAATCATTTTGATAGTGAAAATAAATACCAAGTCATTTGAATAAAAAATACAAAAAATAGTCAGTCTTACTAGGGCTGAGCATAAGAAACCGAAAAACCGAACCGACTGACTATCCAGACCGAACCTGATCTGAAAATATAGGTAACCGAACTGTATGGTTCGGTTTTTATTTCTAATTTTCAAAACCCGACTCTAACGGTTTGGTTTCGGTTTCTATGCCTAAAAAACCGGCGGTTAACCGAACCGGTACCAATTAAATAAATATATTATATTATATTATATTATATTATATTATATATATTATTATATATTACTAACAAAGTTTGAGAGAAGATCACCCATTTCTGAGTATTAATGGAGCCAAAAGTTAATAAACAATTGAAGGTAGCTCGATTGTTAGTTCAAATTATTTCAAAGCTTATTCTATTAGGATTATGCAATTTAATTTCATTATTTTTTTAATTTTTGTAAATTATTTATTTTGCATGTATATTCTAAGATATAAATTCTTTCGAATTTTCCTATTATGAACTTTAGAAAATAGAATATTTCTTTTATTTATGGTTAACCGTTAAATAAACAGTTAACTGGTCCGATTTTTAGGTTATCCGCTTTCATGGTTTTTGGTCTTTATTCTTTAATTTATAACGGTTAACCGACCCGATAAAAAACCGCATGATCAGTTTTTTTAGGTGTAAAAAGGTCGGTTAACCGACCCGTGCTCACCCCTAAGTCTTACTATCATAAGAGGAATGCTCCAATGCTCACGGTGGACATACTTAATATGTCCACCGATGACATGGCAATACTATAAATAAGAAAATTATTTTAAATATATACCATAATAACTAAATCCTACAAAAAAAAACTAAACCCTACTAAAAAAAATTCAACCCCAAATGGAAAAAATTATTGACGTGGCACTGCCACATCACCGGTGGGCACATTAAGTGTGCCCACGGTGGATAGGAGAGTGTTGCTAACTATCATAATTAGTCTTTCCTGCAAATCAATAAAATATGTGAATTCACGAATTTATGAATTCTAACTCGTAAATTCGTGATTTTACTCATTTAACATGAATAAATCACGAATTCACAAGCATGAGCCTTAACTCGCGAATTCATGAATTATTGCCAAAAAAAATAGCATATCATGATTTTTTTGTGGATTCAACATATTTCATGTATTAATGAATTTTAATTCGTGTATTGAAGAACAAATGTTAATATAACGAAATCTATATATGAATTTTTCATGAGTTAAAAAGTAATAATAATTCACACAAGACGTAAAAAAACAATATAGGCTAGCAAAATTGAGAGGGAGAGAGCGCCGTATTTTTAGAGCAATAACAAATTTGGAACTGGCAGTCGTTGATGTGGCGGCGGAGATAGAGAAGTGTACGTGTGAGTGGTTTTTTTAATTGAAATTCATTAAAGGTAGTAATGTAACCTTAGAATTAGTCACTTTCATTAATGGATTAATTGATTCAATTCATAGGTTTAGTATATATAAATAATGAAATGAAATGATCATTTTTTTAATTAAATTATTATTGTAATGCAAAATATCATAGCAATCCAAACTCATTCAGTTTATAGGCCTAGCTCGGCCTATGACTATTTTGTAGAGTGCCGGACTTTTTCATAAAGAAAGAAAATTATCCTATAGGGAACTATTTGAATATTTTTTGGTGAGTTTGGATCGAGCTTGAAAATAGGATAAGATGGAACATATTTCAAGAGAAAGCCCATCATCCCAGCCCCTCTTAGCAGTTGGATTAAGCGTGTGTTGCCTTGTAATGGGCCCATGCAGGGTTGAATTGGTCTAGCTCACTTAACATAACAATTCCAAACTTATCCATTGATAAAATTGTCAAAAAATAGTTCGGGCTCATTTGACCAAAAGCACATTGGACTCAGAAACGGTTGGATTTGGCCTAGTATTTTACCACCTTTATTAACTAGTACTAGTATTGTCAAAACAAAAACACTTGAAATTTTTTATGTCAAATTCCTTCATTTGGCCCAATGGGCCCATAGTGGCCTAAACCAACCGATTTGGCCTAGTCCACATGAAGATCTCAACAAAGTTTAACAAATCATATCTAAATAAAATTAATTCTTGATAATAAAAAATAGCTAATAAAAGAGTAGTGGAAGACATGACTAATCCGATGTTCATGAGATTATTGATTTATACGGGTGTTTTACCTAAAGTGCTAACAATAAACTAGGTCTATCGTAGAACTTAGTAAGCAAAACCCAAATGTCGAATCTCAAGGAAAGTTTAACAGAGAAATTAATTTTGTGGTTATCTACTCTAAGAAAGCAAGTAAAAACTGAGGGTTTTGGAGTTTGATTAAATCCTATACTTTAATTAAAAGAAAGCAAATAAACAAAAAAGCAAATAAGAACAATTAAGAGAAATTAAAACCTAGACTTAGAACTTAAAATTAATTAAAAGAAATAAATCTACCTAAGCATGAATTGAAAAGAAAGCAATAAAGAAAGTAATTAAAGCTAAACTAGTGCAAAGAACTCTAAACATGCTTGTGAAAATAAATCTAAAGGAATTACAGCAAATAAATAAATCTTAGAAAGCAAATAAATAAGATGAAAGCAAAGAACATGCAAAGCACATAAAACAAATCTAAGAAATTAAACTAAACTTACGTATTGAAATTATGAAGAACGAACAAAGAACTAAAGAAAAAACGCCGAACTTGAATTAAACTTGAAAAGAACTTGAATCCGGATCACAAATCTTCAAAAGCGGTACTCCAAACTAATACTAGGGTTTTTGATGCTAAAAACTAGAGAGAATGAATGTATCTTCGTTCATAAAGGAATACATATATATATGGAACCAAAAACCTATTTCCAAAAGGAAATAATCTAGGTAAACCCGCAGGTATTCCATGCGACCGCAAGGTCCCTGCTTCTGTCTTCCTCGCGACTTGCAGGCCTTGCGACCGCATGGAACCTTGCGGTCGCAAGGGTTGGCATGTTGTCCGTTTTTCACTTCTTCTCCTTCCTTGACTTCTTCGACATCATTCTCTTCTCCGTTCTCAACACTTTGCTCGTTTTCCTCTCTTCTTGATCCAAACTTCCCAAAATCACATTTTAACTAAAACACACTCACAAACACATCAAAACACACAAAATACGACAAAACTAACACACTCAAACCATATGAAAAACAATATAAAAACACACTAAACAAATCCCCCACATTTAATCCTTTGCTTGTCCTCAAGCAAACTACACTCAAGAAAGACTCAAGTTGAATTAAAGAGTGCCATGCATCAAGGCTTTAGAAATTTTTCAAAACAAGATTAACCACAAACAAGACAATCACATTCCTAACAAGCTATCATGATAGACTTTCAACAATTCACCTATTTGTACAAGAATCCTCACAAAATGGGAAATATTTTATGTGAACTCTCAACTCTCAAGTGTATCGTTTTGGTCAATAAAGAATTGCTCAATTCAAAACACACATAATGCCTACCATAAGCCTGCAAATTGTCTTACCCTCTCCATCGCTTCGTGTGTGCTCACAACAATGATCAAATAGGATTTTTATTTTTGGTTGTAATGTAGGCTCTTTGGTAGGTATGGAATATTTGGCTAAGTGAGGTAAAATTCCAAAATATGAAACACTCAACTCACCCTCTCTTTTCTTTGTTCAATGTCACTCCTCACACTACTTCAAACCATTTCTCCAATAAATAACTCTCAACCAAGAACACTCTTCTCAAAGCCTATTTCACCTTCTACCACTTATACTCTATAAACAACTCTCTTTTCTTTTTCTTTTTTTCTTTTTTTTAAAAATTTATATTTACTTTCAAACTAGAGCTTATGTGGTAAAAGGAACTTCTCTATTTGGCCCTTAAATGTCTTCATTCCCTTTTCCCTCTTCAATAGATATTCCTACTCAAATTACCTCCAAACCAAATGAATCCATCATTATTTCCTCATCCCAAGGCTTTTCAAAGAAAATAGATCTAAAATAGATCTTCAAGGCTCAAAGGGACTTAACTAGGATCATATGAGATTTGGACAAGGAAAATGATAAGAAAGGCTATGAAAAATGGCCTAAGATCATCTCATCATCATAAAGCACACTATGTGATCTTGAAGAAGATACCAAAGCAAGTTCTAGAGACAAATACGCATGCTTGAGCATTCACACACAAGAAGGAATGATGACTATAAAGATGCAAGTCATTTAGGCTCAAACTCTCACACAAAGGTTCAAAATGATTAAGCAACACATAAACATAAAACAAATCCTAAATATATAATTTTCTACACCCTTCCCCCCCCCCCCCACACACACACACTTAAATCATGCAATGTCCCCATTACAACAAAAGGGTAGAAAAGAGATAAAGAAAACATTACGATTGTGATGACAACGTACTTCAAATCCTCAAAGGATCTCAAAAGCCAATTACCTACACAACAAAAACAAACACAAAACAAGCATAATACCTACTAACATAAAAATATAAACAAAACAAAAAATAAAAATCACAAAATACAAAACACAAAAGAAGAAAATATACCAAACTTATAAGGTGGAGGGAGAGGATGATTCGGATCATGTTGGTGTTGAGGTCGAGGAATAGGATGAACATCGGTCCAAGTACTCCATTGATGCTCAAGGGCGGTGAGACGTTCACCATAATCACCCAAAGTGGTGTTCATATCGCTCACTTGAGTAGTGAGTGTGTCGAAACGGGTCATCAATCGAGCCTCAAAAGCCGTGAAATCAAAAGGAGGAGGAGGCGGTGGAACATTCATGACCGGATCTTCTTCATTGCCTTGGTCGGCTTTATCTTCTCCATCATGCCCAGCCTCATAAGCTTCTTCTTGCCCTCTTTGCTCATCTTCTTGCTCATGAAGCAAGACATTGCCGGCTTGTTGACAAGCAAAATAGGTAATCACTGTGGCTCGTTCCTCAAAAGGCACAAACTCAAATTCAGAGCGTAGAATACCGGCGTTCTTGAGCTTGGTTAGAGTGAGCTCCACAGACCGAATCATAATCGTAAGGTGGTGAGGGGTTTGAATTCCAAAATGATTAGCTAATCCAATAGCTATAACACTAAAAACAGGAAAATTCTTCTCTTAAACCCGAATTTGCTCTATTTGCCCCCAAATAAAACTTGAAATACATACCCTTCGGCCATGAAGAGCCGAAACAAGCAAGTACGTCTCTAACCTACTCACCTTACTCGGTTCAAGCTTCCCCGAAACATTAAAGCTTAAAAACCTATGAAGAAGACCAAGTACTTCATTCCTAATAAAAGCATTAGAAGGCCAGGTTTACTCCCAATTATGCAATTGGGGCAACTCAAACCATCCCGCATTCACAATGAAATCCTTAGGAATAGTTCGAGAAGCACTCGAAGAACGGGAAAATCCAAAAACTTTATTCATTAAAGCCCTAGTAATTAACCACAATATGTTGCCCATTCAACCTACACTCCATTTTATTCCCATTCTCATCCAAAGAAAAAGTAGAAAGCATCTCCCATGTCAACACATCATAATCATCATATTCAATATGAGCAAATTTGGTTAGACCCAAAACATCCAAATAATGTTCTAGCCTATCCTTCACTCCCAAAGAATCAATCAAATGCCAATTAAAATTAGGAGGATGAATTATCTTAGCACGGGAAAACCATTGGAAAAATTGACATTCAAGATCATTTTCAAGTGGGAAAGGGCTCCAATAATGGTCTTGGAGTGAGGTGAAGCATCGATCTTCCGAGCTCGATGGACCCATAGCACGCCTCTTCTTCGGAGCCATGGAAGATTGAAAGAGAGTAGAAAATCAAACACCAAAGAGTGAGGGAACAAAGAAGAATTCACCGGAAACACCAACGTGTAGAGAAAAATGGGATTGAGCTTCTTGAAGCAACTAATGGAGATGGATGTAATTCAAGCTTTTCACCGGAGGAGTCTTGAATGACAAAATAGCGACGAACGATGGCTTGAGATGGCAAGATGGCGGCGACGAGTGTGAAGGGCGGAGGATCGGCGGCGATTCGGTGAGTTGTGTTGGTCCCAAAAAGGAAAGCACGAACTCTTAAGACAAGATGTATAGTGGTTCGGAGGTTATGCTCCTACGTCCACTCTTCCCACCACAACCCGGTGAGGAACTTCACTCAACTTGGGGTTTTAACTAGGTACCCCAAAAACCATGTGAGTTTATACGATAGGCACTCACGAGCCTATGAGTTTATACGATAGGCACTCACGAGCCTTACAACCTTTACATACAAAACACTCAAACTCAGTTTGGGTTTGGGTTTGGGTTCATATATTTCCAACTAATGAGAAACCCTTTTACAATGAAGTACAATGTAGAAGGCTTGGATTTCTCTCTAGGGCTTATGGATAAATGAGATTGAAGCCTTAAGTTGTGAGCTAGAAGGTTGGATCGGAGATATTGAAAGTAGAGAAGGAAAGAGGTTTTTCGAAGTTGGAAGCGCCTTCTCTCTTCTCTTATACTTTTGTTTTCACTTCATCTCACTCTCTTTATCATGTAGTTTGAATCTTCTATTTATAGGGAGTGAAAGCAAATCTATCCGTTGGAAAGATAGATTGCGTGCACCTCACCATATCCAATCTGAATCAAATCTTTTACTTTATAGCACATAGTCCTAGGGGAGTAGTTGTTGACTTGTTAGAACCTAGGCCTGTGCATTCGGCGATTGGACGGCTCACCGTTCTTTTGAGCAATCAGAAGCGTACACGTGGACTAGCAGGTAGTCACTTCTTGCCTGCTTGTCAGACGTTCTGGCTCAAGCTGGAAGCTCGAGCGGCTAAGGGTGGAGACGCTTTGCATGGTGAAAGCGAGCTCCTTCACGCTTTAAACTAAGCACGCTCTTCGAGCTTGTTCAGTCGCTCTGTTAGAGCACGCTCTGGCACTATAGGTGCTTTGACTTGAAGCACGCTTTGGTCTTGACAGACGCTTTGACCTGAAGAGGCGCTCCGACCTTGAAAGACGCTCTCTTTCGTGCGGCTTCCAATCCAGACGCTTTGGTCTTCTTTCAGACTGACGCTCTCACTTAGACGCTCTAAAGTTACATTTCAATAAAGAGCTCCCTAACACGTAAGCTCTTCTAATACATTAAACTTTACATTGTAACTTAAGAATTGAATCATCAAAGATAATAAAGGAAATATTCTATGTAAATTCGGGTTTTTGAAATCAAATCAAAATACATCTTTTATTATCAACTTGATTCAAAGTTTCCCCTTACAATAATATCCTAACAAGTTGTGAGAGAGAAAATGTGCAAATTTAGGGATTGAATCCCGTCGCCCCCTTTTAAATTGTCAGACCTTGCGACCGCATGGGGTCTTGCAGTTGCAAGGGTCCCCTCTCTGTCCGCACGTGGAATGAAGGCTTGCACGCAAGGAATGTTGTGCCCGCAAGGACCCCGTCCCTGTCCGCCTCGAGCTTTTGTCCCTTATATATATATATATATATATATATATATATATATATATATATCCTACAAAACAAAGTAAATAAATTAGGAAAAATTAAATACTAAATAAACATAAAAATTAAGAAAATTAACGAGACGTGGGTTGCCTCCCACGAAGCTCTTGTTTAACATCATTAGCTCAACGAGAAATGAGTGTTCATTATCGAGATGGATCAGAAACCGAAGTAGTTTCCACCGCATGTGGCATCATTCCCTCCATGTAGATCTTCAATCGATGATCATTAACGGAGAATGTGTATCCCGATGTTGCATTCATGATCTCAACCGTGCCATACGGAAACACCTTGGTGACGATGTACGGACCACTCCATCTTGACTTCAACAATAACACTTTCATTCCGGGCTTGAACTCCTTGTAAGCAATCCTCCGATCATGAAGCATCTTGACTTTGTCCTTGTAGATCTTGGCATTCTCATAAGCTTCGTTTCGAAGCTTATCCAATTCTTCCATTTACAAGACTCTACGATCATGAGCTTTTTCAAGCATGAAATTGATTTGCTTGAGCGTCCAATACGCCTTGTACTCTATCTCTACGGGCAAATGGCATGACTTCCCAAAAACTAGATGATAAGGACTCATCCCAAGAATTCCCTTGAATACCGTGTGATACGCCCACAATGCCTCATTCAGTCTTTCAGACCAATCTTCTCTTGACGGCTTCACCATCTTCTCCAAGATCCCCTTGATTTGTCGATTGCTTGTCTCCGCTTGTCCCGAAGTTTGAGATGATAAGGAGTTGCCACCTTGTGGGTAATTCCATTCTTCATCATGAGCTTTTCGAATAATTGTTTCAAAAATGCTTCTCTCCATCACTAATGATTGCACGTGGAAACCCAATCCTACACAAGATATTTGTCTGCACAAACTTCAAAATAACATGAGAATCACATGTTCTAGTGGGGATAACCTCAACCTACTTGGACACGTAATCAACGACAAGTAAAATATATTCAAAACCATTGGATTTAGGAAAAGGGCCCATGAAATCAATACCCCACACGTCGAAGATCTCGACGGTCAAGATATGATAAAGTGGCATCTCGTTCCTTCTTCCATTGATCCAACCCATTGGCATCGATCACAAGCCAAAAATCTTAGGCATCCTTGAACAAGGTTTTCCAATATAAGCCACTTTGGAGTACCTTGTGTGCAGTCTTGTGACCACCAAAATGGCCTCCATATGCATCTTCATGACACATCCTCAAAACATCAAGTTGCTCGTGGTCCGGAACACAATATCGAATGACATCGTTTTTCCCAATTTTGAACAAGTGAGGGACCTCCCAAAAATATTGCCTACAATCATGAAGAAACCTTTTCTTTCCTTGCTTGGTTAGTTCAGGAATTTTCTCATTGTCAGCTGAATAATTAGCAATATCCGCAAACCAAGGCTCAAAATTAATTGCACTCATATTCTCAAAAATGAAAAGACTCATGAATAACATCATCATTCAAACAAGGAGGAATATTATCAAGACGAGACAAATGATCAGCCATCAAATTATCACTCCCTTTTCGATCCCTTATCTCAATATTAAATTCTTGCAATAACAGAACCCACCTAATGAGTCTAGGTTTGGCTTGTGTCTTGGTCAACAAATGTTTAAGAGCACCATAATCACTATAGATAATTACCTTAGACCTATGATGTAAGAACGAAATTTATCCAAGGCAAATACTACGGCAAATATCTTTTTTTTAGTGGTGGTGTAATTCACTTGAACTGGATTTAAAGTCAAGCTCGCATAATAAATCACATGCAACATCTTATCGACTCTTTGACCTAGCACAACTCCTACAGCAGAATTCGAAGCATCACACATGATCTCAAAGGGAATTGACCAATCAGGACCGACTACAATAGGGGCAGAAACTAACTTCTCCTTAAGTGTGATAAAAGAGGCTAAGCATGCATCATCAAAATGAAAAGGAAAGTCTTGGGCAAGTAACCGACATAGAGGTTGACTTATCTTAGAGAAATCCTTAGTAAAATACCGATAAAAACCGGCATGACCTATGAAACTCCTAATTCCTTTGACATCACAAGGCGAAGGCAATTTTTCAATCACCTCCACTTTTACTTTGTCAACATATATTCCCCGACTAGAAATAATATGGCCCAAAACAATCCCACTTTTCACCATAAAATGACTCTTTTCCCAACTCAAAGTAAGACCGCTCTCAACACACCTCTCCAAAACTCTCTCTATCTTATGCAAACAATCATGAAATGAAGACCCAAAGACATAGAAATCATCCATAAACACCTCTACAAAGTCATCTATCATCTCCGAAAAGATAGATATCATACAGCGTTGAAACGTGCCCGGTGCATTGCAGAGTCCAAACGGCATCCTCCGATAAGCATACGTTCTGAACGGGCTTGTAAACACCGTCTTCTTTTGATCCTCCGGAGCAATAGCGATTTGATAGTAACCTGACAAACCATTAAGAAAACAATAAAAATCTTGTCCGGCTAATTTATCTAACATTTGATCAATAAAAGAAAGAGGAAAGTGGTACTTTTTGGTGGAAGCGTTCAGCTTCCGATAATCAATACACATCCTACATCCCGTCATAGGACGAGTAAAGACCAACTCATTCTTCTCATTTGTTGTAACCGTGATTCCTCCCTTCTTTGGCATGACATGCACCGGGCTAACCCACTCACTATCTGTAATACCCCAAATATTTTATTAGAAAGAAAAATACTAATACTATATTATAGTAGATCGTAATTTTTTTTATTTGGGCCCTCAAATATTTTAGCTAGCTAAATGGGTTTAGAAATTTTATCTAGGCCGAGTGAGAGTTTGCGATTGGGCCTTAGAGAAGTAAAGATGTTCTTATAGAAATTATATTAATTTCTTTAGAACATTATATGCTTTGTTGTGTTGTCAATAGATAAGATAGCAAGTGATAACTATCAATTTAATTATGCCTCGTTGCCAATACTAGAATAGCCTTTGTTGATGAATCATCACCTTCTCCTCCTCCATCGTATGCCAACACAATTACACATATGAGAGCTCTTATTTCTTTATGAACCTTCTCTCTTGAATATCAGCAGCCAAAATATCGAACCAACTTGGTCTCACTTTTCTCTCAACAATTCTCTCAAATCACTTCTTCGTTTCTTTCGGCGATTACCCTCCGAAATATCAAAGCCAATTTCCCATTCAGATTAACAGAATCTTAAGTAAGTATTGCTCATTTTCTTCCTTCGATTTCTTCATTAATTATGTTCATTGGGAATCTTAAGCTAAATTCTACTAAATCTTCAATTAATCAATTAAAAGAATAAAATACAAGTTTTAAAGCCTCCATCTCATGCTATCCCAAATCAAATCTGTAAACGCATATGCATAATTATTGAACTAGACTAATATCTTATACAAGTTTGAATTTTATTAAGGAAATAAGAAATAAGAATTTAAGGAAGAGTATAATAAGAGGGAGAGAATAACAGTAGAGGAAAATCCTTAGGGTTATTGAATCTGGACAGCTGTAGTCGAAAGTAGAATTATCGACGACCAAGGATGAGTAAAAGCCACCGGGCTACTGCCGCGGGTGACGGGCAGCACCGCGGCTACACCGGAGGATCTCAGCGATCAACATTTTTATAATATACTGTGGCTCCATCAGCAACGGCGGCTGTAGTTATCGCCGTAGAAGGAAATAGGGAAAGGATACGAAGAGAAAGATTTAAAATTTCTTATTTAGGGCCTAATTCATTATTCTATTAAAATTCAGAAGCATATAAAAGAGAGAGAGAGAGAGGAAAGGCTTCAGTAGAAGATGAGAGACTTGTAAATTTATGTGTTGAGGGATGCTGGCGTCGGCCATAAAATTAAATAAAACTTAAGAGAGAGAGAAATTTTGGGTTATTGTGTGTACATGAGTTTTTGAAATAGAATGAACCCATAATCTTTAATTATTTGAAAATCGAAATTGGCTGAATAAGTTGTAAATCATAAGAAGTTCTGGAGGCCTTTAATTAACTTGGACAAGAGGATATGGTTTGGACCTCTAGTTTATTCAAGAATTGGACTTTTAATTAGAAAGGAAATGAGAGTTGATCAATTCAATATTTCGTATTTGATTAATTAGCAACCTTGTAAGTGACATAAGGAAATGGATGAAATTATGCATTATTCCAATTATTCTTAAGTAGTGGCCGAATGCAGTTAAGAATAAAGAGAATCTCATAACACACCATAATATCAGGCCCATTATGATATACTAAACATAGATATCTTATTTTAGATCAAGTTCGAGACGGCCCGACTTTGAGCAATTGTACAAGCTCTTTACTGTTTACTACAATTATAAGGTGGGTTATTTTCAAAATCTACAACTATTTTTACAAAAGCTTTACGTCTATGATCCAAACTATTTTACTATGCTCATACGTGGATTGACATGACTTGCATATGGAATTCCTACAATGTTCACGACATACTATGTTTATGTGGCCACATAGAGTCTTGTCTCCACACAATGTTATATATGAGCCCATGTTAAATGAAAACCACTGCATTTCTATGATACAATATTCTGGACGAAAGCATATATGTATGCATTGCCCACTGAGTGTCTTCGGTACTCACCCCTAAATATTTTCAAACTATTTTATAGGTATGGAGTGAAGAAAGGCTGGCGATGTGGACTCGACGGACTCTGTTTAGTTGACCCAACTTTTGTTCTTTTGTTTATTGGGGTCAAACTATGTATATTATTGTCAAGATGTTACTACTTAAATGCTTCTGCTGAATGGTTGTATAATTATGTAAGATTGTTTCGTTATATATTAAACGCTTGACTTCGTCGTAGTTCTGAAGTTTTAATTCGACTATTCAACTCTCATTTTATTTGGAGGTTGACTAGCAAATTCCTTTGAGACGAAGTTTCTTCAATTTCTGATTTTCGAGCAGGATTTATAATTATTGTGCAGCTTATTCTTAGTGTCCCTTTCGTATTTCTTCTTTTTTTTCATTTGCGTTTGGTAGCGCCCTAATCTTCTTGAGTCGGGACGTTACACTATCGGCGATGGGATAAATGATCCCTTCCGCCATTAGTGTCACGACCGCGCTTTGCTAATTAATAGCTTAGCTCGGTAATTCGTGACTTAAGTAATAATACGAAGGTCAAGAAATAAATGACGAAAAGGAGAATTAATAACTTGACTCGATCATGTCAAAGGAAGTTCAGAAACTAAACAAATTGTACGAAGTGCAATGATGATGTCATCAAATTACAACCAAATCGAATTAACATTCGAGTGAGCATAACGGAAACGGATGCATGTATGAAGACATGCACCACCAAGAGACTTCGACTTCTTAAGATCGACAAAAGCTCCACTGGCCACTCCACTCCATATTGCTCAACCTGCACATGAGAAATATGTACAGGGCTGAGTACTCTAGGTACCCAGTGAACACGTTGCCAAAACATTTTCTTTAATTGTCAGCCATGCAAGAGTATCACATAGGGTTTTAGAAAAAGGCCTATGTGTACTAAGATCACTTGAAACTTAAAGCGACTGTAGTTTATGTTCTTTAGTAATCAGCCATATCTGAACTTAATTGCATCCGGGAAGTTGTACACCTTCCACGGACACCGGACCGGCACACCCTCGCTAGGGTGGTCTGCCACTGCGTGCACGTTAGTCCAAGTACGATCGCTATCCTACGAGAACCCGAATTCGATTCTTATAAACTTAGCAAAGCCATAATAGATAGGCATCATACATAAACTTGAAAACTTTATGGCATGTCAATTCTTGAAAAAGAACTAACATCGGCTAATAAAACTCTTTTATTTTAGAAAGCCCACCTTAATAGCTTTTCCTTCTCTTGTCACCAAACTGCAGCGTTTCCTCAACTACGATTCTCCTTCGCTTGACCTTTATTCAAAGAATCGGAATGAGATTCTTGATTCGATCGATAAATCGACTTAAGTGAAGGGTTGTTATATGTACTTAAATTATTAAGGATTTTCTTAATAATTATTGTTAAAGGTTTTTAATTAATTGAGAGGTTCCTCAATTATTGGCTATGATTGGATTTAACCCACTAAATAGAAACTCACATTTCACTTCCCAAAAGGTAAATCCGATCCTTGAGTACTATTGCCAATGTCTCCTACAAGACATTCTAGCAATCTTAGGTCTCTATGCAAAGACAATACTTAATGGATATCAACACCCTAGGTTTACCTATTCTCGTGCACAAATCCAAGTTCCGAGGAATAAGACATACATGATTAATCGTGACTACTTAGTTCTAGAATGGCTGTTTGCGCGAGTTTTTGGTAGAAATCGCTGTATATAATTTACTTGATGGATTGGTCTCAAATTTTACCAAGATGTTTAAGGCATGATAGACTACAACATATCAAAAATTCAGAACTAACGGAGTACGTTTGATCAATGAAAAGAGGCCCGAACAGAAGCTGAAAACGTAGGAAGGGCTGGAAATTTGCAGATTTGCAACATGAACTTCGAGCTAGAATATCTCACTCGTTTCTTGGTCAAATAAAGCGAGTGAGATATCAAAGTTGAAGTTCAAGAAACAAGGAACAACTTTCATTTTATAACTTTTCCAATCTAAGCAAAGGGAAGTGCTCAAAAAAGCCAATCAAAGTCGAGGACAGTAGCTGTTTGGTAGGAATAAATTTTTGGACAAGTAATCTTTGAAAAATCACCAAAAATACATACTATCTCCGATTTGGGTGTACGAGTAAGCTATGAAAAGCTGGAATAACATGCTCTAATGTGGAAAAAGAATCAGGCCCAAAAGCTTAATCGTTTTCTCGCAATTAAGCTCTAAAGTTCACTTAAATTTCTAAATTTTATACTTATAATTTTTAGTGCAAAGTTCCCAAATTCAAAGGAAATATACAGATTAATATGCAATCTTTGGGCGAGTATATTTCTTTCGTTTCTTAACCAATTGGGGAGAATGAGATACCAAATCAAAGCTGAGATGACAAGGAACACGTTTTATTCAAACACGGATCAATTACGGAACAAGACAGGGCTCGAAATCGTCATTAAATAGTGCATGACAACTGTTCGGCGAAATGCCAATTTTCTGGGCAATGGGTTTTGACAGATTCAACATCCAATCTTTGATCAAGTGTACATCATTCGTTACTTAGCCAAATCGGGTGAAATCAGTTTCTAACGGAAGCTGAAACATCAAGGAACATGGTTCGATCGTCAATCGCTTAATTCAATTTGAGCAAAGGTTGTAAAAAGCTGACTAAATGTCGCATGAAAGATGCTCGACGAAATGTCTGACTCTGGAAACGCAGTCAAGTTTATGGGTTCGTGTTTTTCAGCTTTTAAATCGTGGTTTGAGTATTCAAAACGTGGATAACAACAAGAATCTCACACATGCAGGGCTGGGGAAACTCGGATTAAAGGGGAATCACAAGGGGATTTCTATAATATGTACATAGAAGAGCTCCAAACTTGACGTAGAGCAAGAATTCGAAAGAAGAATCAACAGGCACGACCATGTCTTCAAGGTGCCGAGTCTTAATCATCATTTTTACTATTTTAATCTACATCTATTGCTCGAATCCTTACTCGATTCATCAAGAGAAGAAGGAGTTACCTCAAAGGAAGAAAAGAATTCGACTATGTTCTTCAAGTCTGAATTTTGGAGCTTGCATGAGCTACTTGCAGCTTCTGGAACCCGAATCTAACCCCGGAATCGTGTTCTATGGGTTGGATTACGTGGGGATGCAAGGTTTGAAGGAGATCGGCGGCTGGAGGAGTTGTCGGCGCGGCGGAGAACGGAGAGTGGAGGGTGGCCGGCGGGATTGAGGGTGGAGAGGAGAAGGAGAGCTTCTCTCTCTTGGTTTAGTGAGAGAAAGTGTGCAGCCAAAAATGAGGAGAAATAAGGTGGGGTAGCTATTTGTACTCTCTCTATTTTCTCACATATATACACATATTTATATACATACTTGATATATATTTTATCCTCTTATTTCTCCACTTGTGCACTCAAGCACACTAATATTTATTCCATGCATTCCTATGACATCATATCCCCATCATGAGAAATAATTTCTCTTCTTACTTCATTGAAATCCTTATCGCGTAGCATTCCCTAGAATTCATTCCGGATAAATTCTTCTCTTGCTATAACTTCTTCATTCTCCTAATTCTCAAGATCCTATTGGAAATAATTCCAAGATATAACTATAACATAGAATAATTTCTGTAAGCTCCTTTAATCTATGATCAATTTCTAACACACTGAATTTAACTCACCATGTTATATTCTACGCGTTCCGGAGAAATTTGATTTTCTAAAATTCTAATTCCGAAATATTCTTCTCTCATAACGATATTCGAACATAATAAATATTTTGGCTCGAAATAATCGTCCGACTACAATTGTATTCGAAAATTTTAAATTTCTCTTCCAAAAATTCATTTTCCTAAATACGGATTTTTGCGGCTTTTACAATTAGCTTGTAGATCTCCTTTTGCACAACCTCCATTAGAACTGGATTTAGCTCTTGTTGTCCATCTCTCTTCGGACGGGCTCTCTCTTCAAGGTTAATACGAAGCATGCAAGTGGTAGGACTGACCCCTCGAATATCTGTCAAACTCCAACCAAAAGCAAGTTTGTTCTTCAATACTTGGAGAAGATCGCCTTCTTCGCCCTTGCTCAATGTAGAAGAGATAATCACCGGTTTTTAGTCTTCATCTTCCAAAAAGACGTACTTCAAGTGAGATGGGAGCTCTTTCAAATCCACGTTATCTTCTTCTTTCTTCATTTGCTCCCTCTCTTCCGGTGTTGGTTCTTGAAAGGGAAATGGAATGGGGATTCCAAGTTCTTTTTCCATCTCATTCCATTCTTCATCATCACCAGAACCCCAGAATACTTCTTTCATCTCCTTGTCATTTTTCTGCACAAAAGAACTCTCGGCTAAGGCATCAATCACATCAATATAAGAACAATTATCATTATGATTAGCCGAAGAAATAACACTTTTATGTACAGAAAAAGACACATCCTCTCCTAACATAGACATCTTGATAGTTTCATTCTTTACATCAATTAGAGTGTTAGTAGTGGCCATGAATGGTCTACCTAGCAAAAGAGTGTGTTTCTTACCATCTTCATGCACTTCACATATCTAGAACAACAAAGTCCACCGGAACAATTAACCCCCCCTCCCATACAAACCAAAACATCTTCTACAACACCCTTAGGATAACGAATAGATCTATCAGTAATTTGTAAGGTCATGCGAGTGGGTTTCAAATTTCCAAACTCTAATTGCTTAAAAATAGAGTAAGGCAAAAGATTAATTCCGGCACCTAAATCCAACATACCTGAAGCTTGCTTACCCAAAGTAATATAAACGACAAAGCTACCTGGATCGCATTACTTTTGAGGTAGAGGCTCTTGCATGATTGAACTTGCAACTTCCGACACCGTAACTTGCTCAACATCATCAAACTTTCTCTTCTTGGATGCCAACTCTTTGAAGAATCAGACATAAGCATAAACGTGGTGGATCACATCAAGCAATGGCAAATTCACATTTACCTTTGATAGCATCTTGTAGAAATCCTCGAACTGTTGATCTTACTTCTTGGTTTTTAGCATACCTGGGAATGGAATTGGTGAAACATAAGGATTTGAGACCTTTGTGGAGTAAGGCCTTCGAATCATCCTTGACAGCATCTTTTTTCTCGAATTCAGGCATGAGTTGCGGTCGCAACCCCCCTTGCGGGTACATGGTAGCGTGTCTGTTGGTCCTTGTGACCGCAAGGGTTCGGCTGCAGTCAGCCTCGGGTTTTGGTGCATTCCAAACTTGGGAACTTTCACTCCATTATCAATCTATTTCCCACTTCGTAGAACTATAATCACTTGAGCTTTATGCGGTTGGAGACCTTGGGCCGGAAGCTTGCCGGGTTGCATACCTTGTTGCATTTGATTTATTGTGCCCTCTATCCTAGTATTGTCTCAAAGCGCTTGATAATCGCTTCTTGATTTTGTTGAGTTAAAAGAACAGCTGTCAATGTATCTTGAGGCGGCGGGGCAGGAAGGGCAAGTACGGCTGGAAGAGCGGGTAAAGCAGGTGTGGTTGTTGAGGTGGTGGAGTTTGATATGTTCGGTTATGGGTAGATATTGAGGTGGAGGATTATATGGTAGTGCTGAAGGGTAGTAATGTTGATGAGGTGGTTGTGTTGGTGGTGGATATGATTGGTTTTTAGGAGGGTAGTATGATGACTGAGGTGGATGATATGGTTGATATGGTAGATAGTAAGGTTGGTTTTGAGGGTATTCAGGAGGTTGGTGATGAGGTTGGAAGTTAGAGTTCGTGCCTTGCCCTTGCAGTTGATATCCCCCTTGTTGATTCCTTGTATCAAAATTTTGTTGACGAGGGACTTGTGGTACATAGCCTTGTGACGCAAAGACTTGCACCTCCTTCATAAGTGAAATTGCCCATATTTGGGTATACATCAGCTAAATGGCCTAATTGTTGACAAACCTCACACACCTCAATATCCGGATCTTGACATAAGAACCTGTCGTTTGAGCTAGATGATTTGTTGGCTTGAGAATTTGAACTGGAGGAGTAGATGGTGCTTGTAGAGGAGTAGAAAATGCTTTCATCTCAAGGTCTTCCATCTTCCTAAGCACAACGGCCATTTGCTTCTTCATCTCCGAACCAATACTGATTGCATTGCTTTCATTATTCGTGCCTCGAGATGATTTTCTTTGTGAACTTTTGGCAACAGTCTCAAATATCACTGTTGACTCCCTAGCCGTCTTCTCAGTGATGTCTCCTCCTGCTGCACTGTCCACCAAGTTCTGAGTTGTTCTATTGAGCCCTTCATAGAAAAACTGTTGCAACATCTTGCTCTCAAATTTGTGATGTGGACACTTCTACAACAATCCTTAAAATCTCTCTCATGCCTTATGAAATGATTCATCTTGGACCGGAGCTCATGTGTTTTCTTGTTGGGGAAGAATTTGAGCATAAACTTCTCGCAAACATCGCTCCAAGTATTCAGGGAATTTGCGGGAATAGACCGGTACCATGTCTTTGCACGATCCTTCATGGCGAATGGAAAGCACTTCATCCTTAACTGCTCTTCAGTAATAGCCCCAAATGGAAAGTTATGGACTATAGAACATAATTCCTCAATGAAATCCAAAGCATCGTCATTCTCCATGCCATGGCACTCTGGTAGCAATTTCTGGTGCTGCGGTTTGAGCACATGATCCTTGACCGGTGTAGTTAGGGCAATCGCCAATGTAGAAGTAATGACAATGGGTCTGCCAAATTGACAAATCTGAAGCTCTGCCATCTCTGGATTCACTACAACTATCGGCTCTCTCAACAGTTCTTCTAGCTTTTCTTCAACGATTGGTGTCTTGAACAAAACTAGAACCGTCTTATGAGTTCTCGAACTCTCCTTGTTCCTTAAGTGCTGCCAAAATTTCTTTCTTCCGGTTGATATTGTCAATGTAAGGTGTCAATGGTTCTTCTTGACTTCGAGTACCTCGCATGCACAACACTCAACAAACAGATCAAACACACCGATGGGAGGAGAGAAAATCGAGAACAGAAAATAAATATTACTACTCTATCCATCCTCCATTTAGTGAACCAAAATTCTAGGCACAATTTTTTTTGCATTTTGATGATATAGTACTCCCTTCGGCTCAAGATTCGTGACACCTTTCTTTTTGGCATTTTTAGTATCCCGTAAAAAGAAAAATACCTCAAAAATTTATTTTAAAATTCATCAACGAGAAGCATGGAAATACATGCTGAAAATGCCAAAAAGAAAGATATCACGAATCTTGAGCCGGAAGGAGTAATAAATTAATATATTAAAGTATTAAAGTGGAATAATTGTGTGGTTATCCACTCTAAGAAAGAAAATAAAAATTAGGGGTTATGGAGTTTGATTAAATCCTATACTTTAATTAAAAGAAAGCAAATAAACAAAAAAGCAAATAAGAACAATTAAGAGAAATTAAAACCTAGACTTAGAACTTAAAATTAATTAAAAGAAATAAATCTACCTAGGCATGAATTGAAAGAAGCAATAAGAAGCAATTAAAGCTAAACTAGTGCAAAGAACTCTAAACATGCTTATGAAAATATATTTACAGAAATTAAAGCAAATAAATAAATCTTAGAAAGCTAATAAATAAGATGAAAGCAAAGAACATGCAAAGCACATAAAACGAATCTAAGAAATTAAACTAAACTTACGAATTGAAATTATGAAGAACGAACAAAGAACTAAAGAAAATACGTCGAACTTGAATTAAACTTGAAAAGAACTTGAATCCGGATCACAAATCTTCAAAAGTAGTACTCCAAACTAATACTAGAGTTTTTGATGCTAATAAGTAGAGAGAATGAATGTATCTTCGTTCATAAAGGAATATATATATACATATATATATGATTAAAACATATTTTATGTGCATGTTGAGTTCATTTGGAGTGGAATTCATGTTTGAATGTGTGTGATTTTGAGTGATTTTCTTATGGTTTTGCTAGGTTGCTTGCATTCGCGTTTTCCTCGTTTTCTCGAGTCTTGTTATGCTTTTTGTAGGAAAAATAGAGAACTTATTTGGCCAATTAAATTATTCCATATCGAAGAGGGGTTCGTTAGGAAACCATAGCAAAAAGAGGATCGAGAATCGGAGTTCGGACGAGGGAGAACGAGCGAAAACCGTGATTCTGCGCAATGGAGAGGATGCTGACGCGGACTGGCCGCGGCCCAATGGGCCGCGCCTTAGCCCGTGCCCAAAAACTGAAAATTCTGTAATATCATGCGGTCTGGGTCGCGGCCCAATGGGCCGCACCCTGGCCTGCATGGATCCCTTCTCTACACCTATTTCGAGCTTTGACCGTTTGACTTCGGGATTTTTATGGTTTTCAATGTATAAAACATAGAATTAACCATTTTTGGATATCTTTAGCTTGAATATACTCTCTAGAACCCTAATTACATTTCCATCTTTCTACTTTGTATTTTTGAAGATCTGCGGAGCTACACTTGGTGGATTTGAAATTCAAGACCATATTCTTCTTCCTTATTGAATTCTCTATCTTTTGATTATGGTTTTATGCATTTCTTATGGTTTATTTTCCTTAATCATGTCTAGCTAGATCTCTTTGTGATTCCAATTATATGTAGATTAGGGATAAGTGATGGGATTAGGCTCTAATCTATGAATTTACCTTCTAATTTCATGTTCATTTCTCTTGGGACTATGTTTTATTATGTAATTATGCTTGATCACCATAGTTGCATATCAAGTGTTTGATCTAATGCTTAGGAGGCTTGGATTAGATGCTAGGATCAAGAGATTTGCATGCTAGAGAATAGTAGGGATAAAGAACTCCATAAGCTATTGAGAGTTAATGAATTGCTTGATATCTTAATAGGAGTTAAGCCTTTCATTAATATACTTGATTTCATTGCAATGAGAGTTGAGTGAATCTTACTTAGGAGGTTTCCCACATGAAATTGGATTAAATGGCTAATTCTAGTTAAAGTCCTATATCCCTATCACTTAGGCCTAGTTGAAGTATAATTGGAGTCACTTTCATTCCATATTGAGTTTTCGTTATTTGAATACTTGTTGCTTGTTTAGTTGAACTTTCATTTTGTTACTTTCATTTTCATTAATCAATCAAAAACACAAAAACATATTAGTTGGTAGCTTGGATAGTAATTAGGTAGCTAAATTACTACTTGAATTCTTACTCCTAAAACATTTCTTGTGGATTCGACTCGATACTTATCGATTATTATTGCATCTATCTCACCTCTAAAGTGAGAGAGATCAATTTTTGGCGCCGTTGCCGGGGAATGTTTAGTTTGAGTTTCAATAGTTGATTTGGTTATTAAGTTGCTAATTAAAGCGTTTGTTCTTTTGATTTTTGTTTTGTACGTTTATGCACACAAGATCTAAGGAAAGACTTGTTCAACCTTTGATCTTGAACTTTGAAAGAAGGCATAGAAAAAGGAATTCTATTGTAGAACAAGACATGGCGGCTAACAATCAAAATATTGAGGTTCTTAGGAAGGAATTGGAAGATATGCGAGCTTGGAGAGATGAACAAGAAAGAAGGGCTCAAGAAACTCAACAACCTCCTCTTAATCAAATGTTCAAATCACCAACGGATCAATTTCAAGGAGGAGCTTGGGGACCTCGTGTCAACACAAACAATTTTGAGATAAGGACCGGCCTTATCCAAATGGTCCAATCAGAGCAATTTGGAGGGAGGCTCGATAAAGATCCTAATGCTTATTTGAGCACATTTCTTGAGATATGTGATACGGTAAAGTATAATGGAGTCCCGGAAGATGCTATAAGGATGAAACTCTTCAACTTTTCTTTGAGGGATCGAGCCAAAGAGTGGTTTAAGAACCTTGATAAGAGCGAGATCCACACATGGGAGATGTTATGCAAAACATTCCTTGCGAAGTACTTTCCACCTTCAAAGGCCCAAAAGCTTATTTCGAAATTTCTCACTTTTCCCAACATGGTGATGAGTCATTATTTGAGGCTTGGGAAATGTATAGGGACTTGCTATGAAAGTGCCCTCAACATGGCTTTAGCGAGGCACAACAAATTGTGAATTTCTATAGTGGTCTTTCTCCCCACATAAGGAGCATAGTTGATGCAACTTCCGGTGGTTGTCTTGTAAACCGGAATGCTAAAGAAGCCTTGAGGATCATAGAGGAGATGGCGGCCAATAGTTATCAATGGTCAATGGAAAGAGGCCCTACGAAGAGGGTGAACTCGGGTCTTGAGGATGCAAGGTATGATGCTTTAGCCTTGGAGCTCGCCAATTTGAAGAAGACATATGACAATGAGAGGAAAGCTCAAATGTACGGTGATCATTTAAGAAATACTTTGGAGTTCAATAGAAATGAAAAAGTTAGATATGTTCATCAAGGACCTTATGGCAACTTCAACAACCAAGGGGGATTCCAATGGAATTACCAAAGTGATATTCTTATGGCAATCAAGATGGTAACCCGGC
Organism: Mentha longifolia; assembly: GCA_001642375.2. NCBI lineage: Eukaryota > Viridiplantae > Streptophyta > Magnoliopsida > Lamiales > Lamiaceae > Mentha > Mentha longifolia. The sequence continues at coordinate 45,929,386 of CM038110.1, forward strand.
TTACCACACCAACACTAGGAATCCTCTCAATTCCTCTTATGGAAATCCTAGCAACGCTCAAGTTCCACCTACCGGATTCTTTGTCTCTCAATGGATGTTTGAAAAACCTAAGAAGACATCCCTTTCTCTTGAGCAAATTGTTCAACAAATGGCCAATCAACAAAGCTCTTTTATCAGTCAAACCGGCCAAAAGGTCAATGCCTTGGAGAATTACCTCACTTCATTGTCAAAGCAAGTCAAGATGATGGAAGGCTAAATTATCCAAATGACTAACCAAGCTACCACTCAACACAAGTTCGGAGAATCCTCTGGCAAAGCTCAAGAAAATCCGAAGGAATAATGTAATGCTATTCATGTGGTGAGTGAAGTTTCTTCGACACCTTCACATATACCTTGTGGGAAATCTCCGAATCTTGCTAAGAGCAATCTTGTGGAATTTGATGAATCCGATCTAAGAATCATAGATCTTTGCCCAATTATTACATCTATAGAAGGTTGGACAAAGTGGGACATTCATGATTACTATTCAAGAATGAAAATTTCCAAGGCAATTCCCTTTGATAAGTGTCTTGATAAGCTAAAGATCTACAAAGAAGGAAGGATGCTTATGAAGCTTCAAAGTTGAGGAGTAAACTTGGTGCTCAAGAACCTTTAGAGAAGGAGAATGTTCACGAGAAGAATCAAAAGGTACCCCTCATACTCCATCTTCTAAAGTCTCTAAAGAGCATGTTGAGTCGAATAGCATGGATGGTCTAGCATCTCCCCTTAGGTCGATTGATGAAAGTATGTATGGGAGGAAGGGCGATTTGTTGGATGTTTTTAAGAAATTAGATATAAATGCTTCGTTGATTCATTTGTTGAGTGATATGCCGGATTATAAGAGATTCTTGAAGGATATGATTCATAAGAAGGTGAAATGGGATAATTTGAAAACCATTGTGCTTTCGAAGGAGAGTAGTGCTCAATTGCAAAAGAAGATTCCGAACAAGGAAGTAGATCCCGGAAAGTTCACTCTACCTTGTGAGATTGGAGGTAAAGTGTTTAAGAAAGTCTTGTGTGACTTGGGCTTAGGAAGTAACTTGATGCCCCTTTCCATCTTCAATCGCTTGAATATTGAAAATCTTAAGCCTTCATCACTTGTGCTTCAAATGGCGGATTGCTCAACTTCATACCCTAAGGGGATTGTCGAAGATGTGCTCATCAAGGACAGAAAGTTCATATTCCCAGTGGATTTCATTGTTATTGACATGCCGGAGGATCATGATGTCCCAATGATACTTGGAAGGCCTTTCTTGGCTACAAGTCGAGCCTTAGTGAATATTTTTGAAGGAAATCTCATCCTTCGAGTCAATGGAGATAAAGAGACATTCTACATGTCAAATGACTTGAAGGATTGTGAGAAGACAAGCAAAGAGAGCAATGGAAAGCTCAACAAGAAGCCGATGAATGATCGAGGAGGGACCACATTCAAAGTCCCTTGAAAAGGGCAAAGAGGTATCGTCGAGCTAACGACGTTAAAAACAAGCGCTAGTTGGGAGACACCCCAACAACTATCATTTTCTTTTTCATTCTAGTTAGTTTCTTTAGTTTGAATTTGGTTTTTGTTTCTTATTTTTGATTTAGTTTTTTTTCCTAATTTTTCTCTATTTCTATGCTAATACTTCTTATTTTTAAGTTTATTTCTACTTCACAAAGTTCCATGTGTTTCATTGTCAATGCACGAGGTCGAATCGTGATGGGAACAAGTGAAGGAGGGAAATCAAACCAATCAAGCAAGCAATGGATGTAATGGCTTTCAAACCACCTTCAACATAGCTTTGGACCTTTGTAAGTGTAATTTAAATTTCTTATTATTCTTCCCTCCAAATTCATTTTAGACTTTATGATCTAAAATAAGTTTGGGGGAGGGGGTATGATAAGAAATTTAAATTACTTTACGCCTGGTTTTTCAAGTTTCTATTTGATGTGGTATCATTACGATTTCATTGATTATATGCTTAGGCATGCTTGATGATTGTGGTTGATTAGGGGTTAAATGAAGAATGTTTGTTTGAATGATGATTGTTTGTTGATGAGTTTGGGTTATTGAGCTTAATTGATGAAAATTCCTTCTTTGGTGTGGATGATTTTGTTGTTGATTGGAGTTTGAATGTGAAATTTTTAGAAAATTGAATTTTTTTGAATTGAATCATGAATGTATGCTTGCATGCTTGAGTGCAAAAGCACGTGTTTGTCATTCCATTGTGCATAAGAGGGAGATGCCTATGATGAAATATGGAAAATGTGAAAGTGTTTTGAAATTTTTCAAGTTAAAGTCGAGTATGATTAGGTCACTTCACTTGAATAGCTTGGAATGATTAATCTTAGGCACTTAGACTCTAGACAAAAAGCTTGGGAGGATTTTGAGCCTAAAAACTATGCATCTTACATAGTTGATATCCTTTCTTGTGAGCTTGGTCATGCATTGTATTTTCTTTGCTAGAACTTGTCTTGATACTCATGTTAGAAGTGCTACATGTGTGTATAATTAGGAGATGATCTTAGGCCATTATTTTGTAGCCCATTTTCCCTAAATACTAACCTATCTCTCATTACCATTGTTGTCATATTTTGAGCTTTATAGAGCATTTTCTTCTAAAACCGGATGATAGGGGGTGAAGGATGGTTAAGAGAACCTTAGTGAAAGTTAAAAATTCATGAAGAATGGTGGGTGATGGTGAAGGGTCTTGAGATTTGTTTTGAGTTGAAAGAACACTCCTATAAGCTCAATGTTAGAAAAAAAAAAAGAATAAGAACATAAAGGAGTGTTTCTTTTGGTGTGAAGAAATTGGGTAGAAGCTTGGGATTCATTTGATAAAAAAGGGTTGGATAAGGTGGAAGATAAAGAAATTCATACTTAGAAAGGTGAACAAAAGGAGGTAAAGGAACTTGGATGAAAATTTAAGTCACTTAGCCTAAACTTCCCTACCTTAACCAATATCCCTACATTACAAGCTTAAGAAATACCTTTTTGATCCTAATTTGTGCATACATTGTATATTAGAAACTTGAGTTGATAGGCAAGCTTATGGTTAAAATTGTGTATTGCATGATTTCGATGAGTGCTTATCCTTTTCCCTATATTAAGTGATCGAGTGATGTCACACTTCTTGTGAGGTCTAGGGTTGAATGTGCCTATGTGATTGAGTTCTAAGTTAGGATAGTAGTGATTTTATGAATGCTTGGCTTGACTTGATAATTTTCTTGAATTAAAAAGTTTTTGGTGAGAAATTATGAGGCATTGTTGATCTCAAATGCATATCCCATACGTGTTAAGTATTTTGATTGTTCGTTTCATTGTTTGGGACGAACAATGGTTTAAGTTTGGGGGACTGATTAACATGTATTTTATGTGCATGTTGAGTTCATTTGGAGTGGAATTCATGTTTGAATATGTGTGATTTTGAGTGATTTTCTTATGGTTTTGCTAGGTTGTTTGCATTCGCGTTTTTCTCATTTTCTCGAGTCTTGTTATGCTTTTTGTAGGAAAAATAGAGAACTTATTTGAGAAATTATATTATTCCATGTCGAAGAGGGGTTTGTTAGGAAGCCATAGCAACAAGCGGATCGATAATCGGAGTTCGGACTAGGGTGAATGAGCGAAAACCGTGAAACTGCACAATGGAGAGGATGTTGACGCGGACTGGCCGCGGCCCAATGGGCCGCGCCTTAGCCCGTGCCCAAAAACTGAAAATTCTATAATCTCACGCGGTCTGGGCCGCAGCCCAATGGGCTACGCCCTGGCCCGCATGGATCCCTTCTCTACACCTATTTTGGGCTTTGACCGTTTGACTTCGGGATTTTTATGGTTTTCAATGTATAAAACATAGAATTAATCATTTTTGGATATCTTTAGCTTGAATACACTCTATAGAACCCTAATTACATTTCCCTCTTTCTACTTTTGTATTTTTGAAAATTTGTGGAGCTACACTTGGTGGATTTGAAATTCAAGACCATATTCTTCTTCCTTATTGAATTCTCTATCTTTTGATTATGGTTTTATGCATTTCTGATGGTTTATTTTCCTTAATCATGTCTAGCTAGATCTCTTTGTGATTCCAATTATATATAGATTAGGGATAAGTGATGGGATTAGGCTCTAATCTATGAATTTATCTTCTAATTTCATGTTCATTTCTCTTGGGGCAATGTTTTATTATGTAATTATGCTTGATCACCATAGTTGCATATCAAGTGTTTGATCTAATGCTTAGGAGGCTTGGATTAGATGCTAGGATCAAGAGATTTGCACGCTAGAGAATAGTAGGGTTAAAGAACTCCATAAGCTATTGAGAGTTAATGAATTGCTTGGTGTCTTTGTAGGAGTTAAGCCTTTCATTAATATACTTGATTTCATTGCAATGAGAGTTGAGTGAATCTTACTTAGGAAGTTTCCCACATGAAATTGGATTAAAATGGCTAATTCTAGTTAAAGTCTTATATCCCTATCACTTAGGCCTAGTTGAAGTATAATTGGAGTCACTTCATTCCATATTGAGTTTTCGTTATTTGAATACTTGTTGCTTGTTTAGTTGAACTTTCATTTTGTTACTTACGTTCATTTTCATTAATCAGTCAAAAACACAAAAACATGTTAGTTGGTAGCTTGGATAGTAATTAGGTAGCTAAATTACTACTTGAAATTCTTACTCCTAAAACATTCCTTGTGAATTCGACTCGATACTTATCGATTATTATTGCATCTATCTCACCTCTAAAGTGAGAGCGATCAATATATATATATATGGAACAAAAAACCTATTTCTAAAAGGAAATAATCTTGGTAAACCCGGCGGGCCTTGCAGTCGCATGGTACCTTGCGGCTGCAAGGTCCCTGCTTCTGTCTTCCTCGCGACTTGCAGGCCTTGCGACCGCATAGAACCATGCGGTCGCAAGGGTTGGCTTGCAGTTCGTTCTTCACTTCTTCTCCTTCCTTGACTTCTTCGACGTCAGTCTCTTCTCTGTTCCTCAACACTTTGCTCGTTTTCCTCTCTTCTTGATCCAAGCTCCCAAAATTACCTTTTAACTAAAACACACTCACAAACACATAAAAACACATAAAATACGACGAAACTAACACACTCAAAACATATGAAAAACAATATAAAAATACACTAAACAATAGGAATGGTCACCTATATACATAATTTTGTTCCAACCATGAAATAAGGTATGAAAGCATGAATGGTCATTCTTGCATACCAACGATGCTCATTAACCATCATCTTCTATGTCTTTCCTCTATGGATATGTTATGTAATTATACATACATGTGGGTTTTAGGCCATGCACAGACCGTGCATGGCGGTGTTGTTTGAGCACGGCTGGTGCTCGGGTCAAGTGCAGCTAGGTGTAACTCAAACAACGGCACGGACCGTGCGTGATGGTGAATGGACCGTGCACCTGGGACGAATGTAATTCGGGCATCTCTGTTGCAAGGCATGGACCGTGCCTCTGTGGTGCAACGGACACACGGATCGTCTGTCGCTGTTTGACGGATTAATTCTATTTAACTTTCTTTTGTGTTATAATAGAGTTAGGGTTTTTCCAATATACTTTTGAGAGAAACACGAGTGTTGAGAGAGGCTAAGAAACACGAGAGTTTGTGAGGGTGAGATTGTACAAGGAAGAAGGATTTCTTCTCTTGGGTAAAATTGGTGTACTCCATTTGAGACGAACTTACGGATTGTGCAAGCCGTTGGTGTTCTCGTCGACCTCTGTGGATGTAGGCACATTGTCGAACCACGTAAATCTTGTTGTTCGTTCATTCTTTCTTGTTTGTTTTATTTGTTTGTTGGCTATTACTTGTTGTGGTTTGGAGAAACTTTGGATTAAGTTTCAGGTTTAGCATATTTCTCTAGGTGATTTGTTTCTGCTGTGTGTTTGAGTGAATGATTTTATCGCCAATTATCCCAACAATACATGTTGTTAGCATAATCATAGATTCGTCATCTAGTAAAATTAAGAAGATGACTAACCTCATATAAGCACATACAGTTCTTAAAATTCTATTCGATAAAACTCTATTTGCAAAAAAAAAAATGACTTTTTTTGCACGATAGATTATTTCTTTTGTACTCCATAAAGAAACATTTGCCAAAAATAGCTTTTTATTTCATATTGAAATTATTATTTTACTCTACTATATAATTTTACACTATTATCCTTGTATTAGATAATTGGCAAAAAAAATTGTATGATAAACCTCTTTTTATATATATTTGTACCCGTGCGATGCACGAAAAACAATTTTATTTTTGAGTAAAAATATTTTATTATAATAATATTAAATATTTATATTGTTGAGGTGTAAATGTTAATAAGATAAAGGTGTAAAATTTATCATAATCTCTATCGATATTTTGTTATAGACTTATTAGTATTTTGTTTAATATTATGGTATATTTATAAGAGATAGTAATACATCCTTGATAATATCTATTTCAATTTTCAACCTATAAAAGCACACATCATACATTTACAATAGAAAATAAATTTTACGACTCAAATCGAAGAATAAATAAATTATATAAATAAATTCAATTAATAACTAAAATATAAAATAGTGTATAATTAAGAAAATCCTAGAACTTATATATAATTCATTTAAATTTCAATTTTATGTTGATTGTTGAAAGGATATAATTTCAAGTTGGATTGGTGCATTGGAAATAGTAGTGTCAAGCCACAACATTATGAACTATCTAGGAAAGTGAACAGACAAACTGATAATAATACTAATGAAAAAAAAAAATAAAATTTTTTTAGCGGGAAACTATCTTACTTTAGCATATTAATATATATATAAATATAGATTATAGGGAAAGGGCAGACAATTTAATGTGATATGGTGACGAGTTGGTAACACAGCATTCAATTAGGTGAAGATTAATTCATACTGCACATGCTTTACTTCTTGGATTCCATATACTCTACCTTCTCTTCTTTCACCTTCAAACTCACACAACACAAGCAGAAAGGCACTGATACAAAATCCAAACCAACCGTTTGACCAGGGCCCCTCTCTCTTCTGATAACATTAGAAATAAGAATCTTTTGATTTGTTGGATAAACTGGATTAGCAAAATCCAAAACCAATCCCTCCTGCTCAAGCTGTCTGTTTCTCATCCTCACCTTCTCTTATTACTTATTTCTCTATCCCTACCTTTCTCCCAAATCTTGATTTAATTCATATAAATCAAGAAAACTATATTATAATTCCGGATGCATCTGATTTAATTATTAGTTAAATCATCAGAAAATCTTTGATTAGACTTTATTAGTCCCACTAACCTTATTCCACATAGTTTTTTAAAACCAAAATCATAGACCATGATTAAGATCTAACAAAAAGTTTCTGTCTTGTTGATTGTTGTTGCCTTCTTGTTGGAAGTCTCTCATCTTTTAGTTTGAAAAAAAAAAAAAAAGTCAGCTTAATACACGTGACAGTCAGATCATAACTGAGTGTGAGTATAAATCACACAACGAAGTCAAGCTCAAGCATCCAAAGAAATGGAGAGGAAAAGATCTTGGTTGAGTTCAGTAGTCAAGAACTCAATTTTTCTTAGGACAAAAGATTTCCTTGCAAATGCTGCTTCAAATCTCAGACACAAGGCTAAAGGTAGAATCTTTAGCATTTGGGTCTCAATATTTTTTTGATTTCTTGCTTCAGAAAGTTTTAATTAAGATTTTTTTCTTTTTCTTTTTGTGTTGCAGAAAAAAGTGATGGTTTTGTAAATTTGTACAAGGATATGGAGGCATGTGCAGGGTATACAGATATACAAGTGATGTGGGAGATTATACACTCTTCTTCATCTCCTCATAATATGCAGAGGGAGAGAAGCAGCAGAAGGTTCAAGTGTTGGAAATTCTGTTTCCAACAAGTATGAGAAACTACCAATATTTTCAACTATGAAAAAGAATCTGCAGTCACTATCCATGGGAATATATGTTAGTATAGAAGTCTCAATAATATGTTTTGAGTGTGGGAAGCTCTGTTCATTCCCAGAGGAAATATTTTGATGATCACATATAGATATTATAAGTATTTTATTGATTTTGATTAAATTATTTCAAGAATGGCTTAGTAATATGAAGCAGCATTTATATATTTCTTTTTCTGCAGTGATGAGTGGAGAACTTATTCATATTTATATAACTAGCAACTCTGTCTCAAATGATATATATATAAAATTCTATCATCATTGTGAATACCTTAATTCTCTCTCTCTTCTTTCAACAATCTCACGACTACAACCTTTTTTTTTTTAAATTTCAAAATATACTACTCCCTCCGGCTCAAGATTACTGACTCATTTCCTTTCGGCATGTATTTTTACGATTTTTGTTAATGGGTTTTAAAATAATTTTTTGATATATTTTTTCTTTTACGAGATACTACTAGTACTTAACTATCCCGTAAAAAAAATACTTACAAAAATCATTTTAAAACCCATAAAAAAATCATGAAAATACTTGCCGGAAAAAAAGGGGTCAGTAATCTTGAGCCGGAGGGAGTACTTTATTTAGTGCAGACTTGAAAATTTTTAGGCATAGTTAACAGAGTAATAGCATTCAGTATAATCCTCTTTCTTGATACTTCTACTATTGATATCAAAATCATGCAATAAATTAATTTCCATTATTGATTATTTTATTTTAAGAAAGACCCACCCACTAATTAACCAATATACCTCGGAAGAATTACATTTTTATCACTCCTCAGTCCTCATCATATATTCTCTTCTCTGTTTCACTTATTAATCAACCCTATCAAATTGGAACATGCTATTCATGCATAAGCCTATTAATCTGTAAAACGGTGCAGTTTTTCCAAGAATCACGTAAGGATTGATGCCATGAAGTCGACTCGAGTTTTGTCGTAAGTTGCGAAAAAGAGAAGGGGATCTGATCTTAAAATGAGGAGAGATGAAGAAATTCCTTGCCTTGGCTCTCTGCATGGCTATTTCTCATTGAATGCTTTTGAAAGACGTAACCGGATCGATGCATTCATTCATTCGTGGACGCCACACGTCGATGTTGATAAACATTTACATATATATTCTTTCTTTTGAGGTGAATGGAATGGAATAAAAGAGGCGATGTTGAATGAGAGGAGAGTTGTTTGATACTGAAATTACCACTAATGAAAAAGGCGTGTGGATAGAACATGCTCTTTTTGTCTCGAGCTTTTTCCTTGTCTACATCAATGGATTCTGCTAGCTTCACTCACATTCAAAATTAATTTATGACAGTTGATTTTTTTAGTTAAGACTTAAGCTTTGTCTTCCAAATTAGATAACCAACTAATCTCTTGAACGACTACTGTATATATTAATTAATTCTTTTGAACTAGCTAGCTTTCTTACATGATTTAATACTAAGGGTTATCTCTAGAAACATGAAAAAGCTGCTATGTTTATGTTAAAAATACTTGCTCTAATTCTTGTTGAAATAATGGAGATGATGAAGCATGGTGTATAAAGCAAACATATCTTGAAACTTTCTTTCATAGCAATCCGAAAGCGATCTCGAATAATATATGGCCAATTATTGCCTCGATCATCCTTTTATAAACCCTGATCAACTTCCACAGTTTCTCCACAATCCAATCTCCGCCACCATGGGAGCCACCGCCACCGCTACATCGGCAGACGCCACCCAGAATCTTGAAGAGGTCCACGACGGTCTCGAATTCTGGCAGTTCATGATCGCCGGCTCCATAGCCGGTTCCGTGGAGCACATGGCCATGTTCCCAGTCGACACCCTCAAAACAAGAATGCAAGCCATCACTTCTCCGACCAAAACCTCGGCCATAACTCTCCGACAGTCCCTCGGCTCCATCGTCAAGCTCGAAGGAGTGGGCGGTCTGTACCGTGGAATAGCAGCGATGGGACTGGGAGCCGGCCCTGCTCACGCCGTCTACTTCTCCGTCTACGAATCATGCAAGAGAATCTTGTCGGAAGGGAACCCTAACAGCTCCGTCGCCCACGCCGCTTCAGGCGTGTGTGCCACGGTGGCGAGTGACGCGGTGCTGACGCCCATGGACGTGGTGAAGCAGAGGCTGCAGCTCAAGGGAAGCCCTTATAAGGGAGTGTGGGACTGTGTGAAGAGGGTGGCGGCGGAGGAAGGGTTTGGGGCGTTCTACGCGAGTTATTGGACGACGGTGGTGATGAATGCGCCCTTCACTGCTGTCCACTTTGCTACCTACGAGGCTGCGAAGAGAGGCTTGATGGGGATGAGCGGCGGCGAGGGCGAGGGAGAGGAGAATCAAGAGCTGGTGGTGCACGCGACCGCCGGGGCTGCAGCGGGGGCGTTGGCGGCGGCCGTGACTACTCCTCTTGATGTGGTGAAGACTCAGCTGCAGTGCCAGGGTGTGTGTGGGTGCGATAGGCTGTCGAGTAGCTCGATAATGGATGTGGTGGGAATGATAAAGAAGAAAGATGGTTATGGAGGGCTAATGAGAGGTTGGATTCCAAGAATGTTGTTTCATGCACCTGCTGCTGCCATCTGCTGGTCTACTTATGAATCTCTCAAAACTTTTTTCCATTAATATACTTATTTATTACTACCTACTTCTAATTCTAATTCTACCAATACGTCAATAAGTAATGTATGTTTTCTCTTTCTTCTTCCTGTCTGTTGCTACTTCCTTGTACATATATATATATATATTATTCACCTGGAAAAGGAAGCCTCTCAATTAAATACAAGCAGTATGTTGTAGAATTAATTCTTCACTTCTTTTTTGTAATTTTCTTCTTTTATCTACCTAATTGTCCTAATCAATATAGATATTTAATGTCAATAACTTCTTCACCATTAAAAGTAACAGTCCGTAGAAGAAAATTAAACACTGATGGATAAACAGATGATAAAAATGAACATATACCAGAAGATTCAGAGAAAAGCTGGCTAAAAAGTTGTTCATTTAGCTCAAGCCGGTTGATAAAAACTAGTTTACAGTAATACACAAGCAGCACCAGTGGTCTAGTGGTAGAATAGTACCCTGCCACGGTACAGACCCGGGTTCGATTCCCGGCTGGTGCATTTCTTTTTTTTTATTTTGCATGTTTATTATCTGTTCATTCAATGAACACAAACAGGTAAGGTAGCTAGAACTTGGCCACAACTATTCCATCTCTTACGATTTCATAAGCATCTCTGCTTCTAGATCTCCTCATACCAGCTTGAAAATGGAGTTTTGATTCCTCCGATGTGATACAACTCACCTTCATCCACACTATCACCTTCGTCTTCATCCCAACTATTTCAGACAACTTCCCTTTCTCCAAAAACCCACTCACCGTGGTGGCGAAGCGCAGCACCGATTGATCCTTGTACAACACTTCGCACACTGATGGAACGTTAACTGTCAGCTTCTTCGTCTCCTCATCAAAATCGTAGCTGGTCACGTCCCCGGGGAATATGCCGATTGCCAGATCATACTCCTTGAGAAATTCCGGTAGTGGTTTTTGTATCTTCCCTGCAAAATGGACAAAAATTAATTAATTAATTAAGGCGTTCAAATAATTAAGATGCGCATGCACAAAACAATTAAGAGAGCTGGCCTCATATACCATGTATTCCCTCCGTTTCGTTTAGTTGAAAGAGCTCTTTTTCTTTATTTTTTACCTCATATATATTCAAGATATATTCAAGAAAGAGAGCATTTTTGACGAAATTGAGGGAGTATTATATTCCTCCTTGGATATAGGCGTACGTACCTTTGATCTTGTTAACCAACCATTTTGTGCCTCCTTCGATGCTCGTTGACAATGACTAACCACGTACACAAAAAGGAAAGAGAGATCAGAGAGAGAGAGAGAGAGAAGATGGTTAATTATATGAAATTCCTCAAATTAACTTGTTCTTCCTTTTTCGAGACGAAATTAAACACATTCAAAATTCATAATTCCACCGGCCGGTATCAAATCTAGATGATGATGCATGGATCGTTTTAGTAAATGCAAGCATACGACATTAGCTAGATTATTCACGTGAGACAACCATAATAAGAATTCAAATCCATCAAAATGCATGCAACGTATAGTATATCAGGATCGATCAAGAATCGTTGATCGAATACAAGATATGAAATTAAGACATCAAATAGTGTGATATCAATTGTGGGTTTCTGATCATCATAACCACTAATTAAAAATCTGGAGATTATTAGAAAAAGAAAAGAAAGGAGGAAGAAGTGTTACGTTGACATCATTGCTCAACTCATTGTTGGCTTTTTGACTCAACCAATACGATCCCACCTTCCCAAATACTTGATCCATTCATACATGCAAATACCACATGAACTTTTAATTTCTCCCAATTTTCATCCAATATAATCATCTCTTTCTCTCTCTCTCACACACACAGCAATCTGATTGGGGCCTATTTTTTGTCAAAAAGATTAGACTTTATTGTTCCTTGACCTTAGGAACTCGATCAATGCATTTTCCCAAACATATATACAATTCGTTTTATATGTATATAAAAAAAAGAATACAAAAAAGAAGAAGCTAAATTTGTAGATTTTACTACGTCCAAGAAACGTATCTTACTAGAAATTTTATGTGATATAGGAAAAAGAAAGGCTTAAGACAACTAAAAAGTTTCTGCTATACACTACAACAAAATGTTCCAATAGTGACATATTAAATGTAACTAAATAAAATTGTGACATATTATAGTTAAGTAGCTAATAGAGATAATATACTTTTTGCCCAATTTGATTTTGTAAAATCAATTTTAACTTTGGAATATAACTTACACAAAAAATAGCCAATTTTTGCTTTGGAGGACAAAAATGTCATCCCTTCTCCCCTAGGGCCTAGGGTTGGTAGCAGCTCAGCCCAGCCCGACCCGACCCATCCGGCCCGGCCCAGCACAGCCCAACCATACCAGCCCGGCCAGACCAAATTGGCCCGGCCCGCTTTGCCCCGGCCCGTTGGCCTGACCCGCCCGGTAAACAGTACTAAAAGAACATAAACGTACTGCGTAATCAGTTACAATTTGATATTATCAATTTACCACTTACCACTTACCGATAAACAGTACTAACAGAACATAAGCGTACTGCGTAATGCAATTACAAATAGACATTATTCGTTTACCACTTACCGGGTAAACAATACTAAATGATCATAAATGTATTGTGTACTTGCACATTTCGAGAAAAAAAAAAGAATTGGATTAAATTTTTCGGGCCGGGTTGACCGGGTTGGGTCGGGCTGGGAAGGAGAGAGAGTGGTCATGTGCTCAAAAGTAAGGGTATTATTGTCTACTCATACCAAAATATGAGTAAAATTTGTATTTTTTATATTTCAAAGTAATTTTTGATATTATAATGTATTTTTGGGTATTTTATTTTTTGTCTCTAGCTAATATGCGTGTCACAAAATTAAAGACATGTCACTAAATTTAGTTATATTTGAACATATAACTAATTTTGTGACATATAAAAGTGTAGTTATATTTGTGACATATGAAAGTGTAGCTATTTTTTGACAATTTATTTATAATTATTTTTTAATTTTTTTTATTAATAATGAAAGTTATATATATATATATATATATATATATATATATATATGTAGTAGATCATATGAAAACTAATTATTACGTAAAAACTGCAACTCATGCATTTTTGTGCATAAAATGTTGCATAATAAAATATATTATTTTATATTATTTTTATGCATATAATGCATATGTGTGTGTGTGTGTGTGTGTTTTTGTGTGTGTGTGTTTTCTTCTTCAATTTCCAATCTTCTACTCCAATCTTCACTTGGAGGAATTAGTTCTTGACATTGCTTCTTGATCCTTCACATAAAATGCACGTCTTTTTTCTTATAGTTTTTTGATGTGAGACAATTTTTATTTATATAAGTGTTTGTGTCATAGAGAGAGATTGTAACACCTACGTATGTAACAAAAATATTTTGTGATAATTTAATGTGTAGCAAAATTTAGTGACATGTATAGATATCACAAATTTTGCTGCATTTCTAAATGTAACTAATTTACTTACATTTCTATATGTCACAAAATATTATATATGCATGTGTGTGTAACTAAATTTTAGTACACTAATGATGTAGCAAATTTTGTGACACATATCAAAATATCACTAAAATTATGTCACTACTAGATATTTTTGTTGTAGTGATATATCGATATAATCAGGAGAGACTGAGAACCTGAATATTCATGTTTCATTCTATAATCCAAAATATTGTCAATTGAAATGAATTTAATTCGGGCTGAGATCTCTATTCTTCTTCTGATTCTTCTATTCAAATGAGTTTTGGACGATATTCGAACAACTTCCGAGTATATAAACCTCATTGATCTCCTAGAACTTGATGTTTGATTTTTAAATAGTTTATTCGGAGGGTTTTTACCTTATTTCCGAATCAAAACGTTGCTTTGGAAGCTTTCCGTAAAGAATACAATGAAATTCGACGAAGAAAGCCTTGAATCATGTGCTTTTGTGATCGTGAACAATTCAACGTATTCCACGAACAAAACTTTGAATATTAGAGAGAATATTTCGTAGAGAATTCTAACTCTAATTCTTTAGCTTGTGATTATGACTTCTGGTGTGATTTTGAGCTCTTCTTTAACCCCATATTTATAGCTATAGAAGTAGCAAGCTTGGTTGGTTTTTGGGTTCCATATTTTGGCTTTGATAATGATGTGGCACAATCTGATTGGCTCCTCAATATTTGTATTTATCATCATCAAATATTTAATATTTTGTGCAAATATTGACACATGGTAGCTTTTGATTGGTCAAAAATCTCCACATTTTAAATATCAATATCTATTTATTTAATTTAGGAATTATCTTTAATGAAATCCCTAAAATATAAATAAAAAAATATATCTTCATATTTATATATTTAATTTCTACGTGGCACACTTTAATTCCATGGATTTTTATTTTTTTTAATAAGCAAACTCAACACACTACCACACACATGCACCCGAGGTGACTAGAACCCCTGACCTCTTAAATGGAGGAGAAGCGTCTTACCAACTGAGCTACGCTTCGTTGTCCATGAAATAATTATTTTATAGACATAATTTTTATACGTCTACACATTCGTAATGGTGTCAATTGAACCTGTTTGTTTTTTTTTTTTGGCCATTTAAAAGGTTATTCCAAGAGCTACGTTTCTTGGTTGATGACCGAGCAAAACACGACGTTGCCAGTCGGACAGAAAAAATGAGATTTCATCAAAAAAAAAAAAGTACATAACCCTCCTTTCAGTAATTGTCAAAATTGTTGACAACTCAATTTTATGAGCTCAAATTTGCAGCTCAGTTTACACTAATACAATGTCCGAATGTAAACTGAACTGAAATTTTGGGCTTATAAAATTGATTTTTTTTTTTTTTAGAAGATTCAAAAGGTGAGCATCAATTAGAAAAAATAAAAAATAAATAAAAAATTGAAGAAACATGTAAAGTCTTGTTGACCATCCTTATCCCAAGAGCCTGCTAAGACTTTGACGACAATTTCATCTTCAGACCAAATCCTTTTGTATTTCGTTGCAGATCCCCACTTTTTCATTCACAATTTTATTTTATTAACATGAAATTAGTACTATAAATTAATGTATACCGAGAAAGTATACAGAATTATATTTTAAATTTTATTTATTACTCTTTTTTTTTGTGGTTAAATTATTAATAACATTGAATATGATGATAAATAGTACTACCTCATTCCTTTTTAAATTGTTATATTTTTTTTCAGCAATTTTTTCAAGTGTTTTCGAGCGTCTTGATGATGAGTTTTAAAATAACTTTATAAATAATTTTTTCTTTTACGAGATACTATAAATGTTATAATTATTTTAAACATGTAACAACTTGAATAGGACGGAGGTAGTAGTAAAATATAATTATTTTATTCTTAAGTGCTAAAATTAAAACTTGAAATCTCAATTATTGCAGTCACTATAATGGACCTTATATTATCGATTATTGAATACAAGTTTGAAATTAAATGCTAAAACTTAACATCTTAAGAAAAATATTTTTTTTTTTTGACACATAAAAATTATTATTGAAACATTTAAAAGTGAAATAATAGACCCAAAACACACGAGATGGGCCGGCGTGTGTAGGCAGCGGGTGTTCAAATGTGAATATAATAAATTGAAATAGAACTGAAATTGCGTAATTCATGGGATTAATATACTCTGAAAGAGCCGATGAGATATTCCGTACCAATTAAAATGTTGGGTGGTCCGGTTTTTCTACCCTTTTAAAACACATAATGTAAAAAATATCCTTTTAAAACTCATAATGTAAAAATTGTCCTTTCTGAATTAAATAAGGGTGTGGACCCACAGTGAATTCACACACACCCATGAGTCCTCCCTTGGAACTCGGGAAAGCTCGGTCATTGTCGGGAGAGTGTTTTTTTATTTTTTATTTTTTTTATGCGTTTGTTTTTTTATTTTTTTATTATTTTTTTGTTTTTTCCTTTTGTATATTATTCTCTACCCCCCCCCCCACTCCTTCTTCCATATAAGCCTAACCGGGGCCGAAGCATACCAATACACCCATACTCTATTTATCTTCTTATTATTATGTGTTTATTGATTCAAAAGAACCCTTTTAGTTTTTCTTGTGTCTATCTTTCTTTTTCAAATTCCCTTCTCCGATAAACAAAAAAAAAAATAAAAATCCTTTGCTATTTTCTTCTTCCAAATAATCTACTCAACACTCCATCCTAAATAATTTTCTACCAATTCCGGCAACTGCACAAGGATGGCGTCACAATACGTAATCGAAAACGACCACTTTGTCTTGCCAGAAAACGAATCGGGGATCTCCGTCGAAATAATACCACAACGAATATCGGTATGTTTTCCGGCGAATGTAGTATTAATTTTTGTAATGAATTTAAATTGTATTATTTCTTATGATTTAATTAGAAATTAATTCGTTTATTGATTTTTGTTTGAAATTAATTGATTATTATTTTATTTAAATTAATTCCCTTATGTGATTTAATTCGAAATTATTAGAAATTTGTAGTGTTTGTAATGTTAAAACTTATATTTAGGTTGAGAAAAAAAAATGAAAATTTTGGGCATAGTCGGCCGGTCAATCAGACGTCAGAAAACCGCCGTCCGGTCGTATATTCCGGTCGCCGGAAAAAATCACTTTTCCGGCAATCCGAATGACCGGCCGGCTATGCCCGAAAATTTCCCTATTTTTTCTTAGTACGTATAATTAAGCGCCCATGTTTTTTATAATTTTATTAAGTCGTTAATTAATTTTTTTTGAAAATAATTGATTATTATTTTATTTAAATTAATTCCCTTATGTGATTTAATTCGAATTTATTAGAAATGTGTAGTGTTTGTATTGTAAAAATTTATATTTAGGTTGAGAAAAAAAAAGAAAATTTTGGGCATAGTCGGCCGGTCAATCGGACGCCGGAAAACCGCCGTCCGGTCGTATATTCCGGTCGCCGGAAAATTCACTTTTCCGGCTATCCGAATGACCGGCCGGCTATGCCCGAAAATTTCCCTATTTTTTCTTAGTATGTATAATTAATCACATATTTTTTGTAATTTTATTAATTCGTTAATTAATTTTTTTTGAAAATAATTAATTATTATTTTATTTAAATTAATTCTCTTTTGTGATTTAATTCGGATTTATTAGAAATGTGTAGTGTTTGTAATGTTAAAATTTATATTTAGGTTGAGAAAAAAAAGAGAAAATTTTGGGAATAGTCGGCCGGTCAATCAGACGCCGGAAAACCGCCGTCCGGTCGTATATTCCGGTCGCCGGAAAATTCACTTTTCCGGCTATCCGAATGACCAGCCGGCTATGCCCAAAAATTTCCTATTTTTTCTTAGTACGTATAATTAAGCCCATGTTTTTTATAATTTTATTAAGTCGTTAATTAATTTTTTTTGAAAATAATTGATTATTATTTTATTTAAATTAATTCTCTTATGTGATTTAATTCGAATTTATTAGAAATGTGTAGTGTTTGTATTGTAAAAATTTATATTTAGGTTGAGAAAAAAAAGAAAATTTTGGGCATAGTCGGCCGGTCAATCGGACGCCGGAAAACCGCCGTCCGGTCGTATATTCCGGTCGCCGGAAAATTCACTTTTCCGGCAATCCGAATGACCGGCCGGCTATGCCCGAAAATTTCCCTATTTTTTCTTAGTATGTATAATTAATCACATATTTTTTGTAATTTTATTAATTCGTTAATTAATTTTTTTTGAAAATAATTAATTATTATTTTATTTAAATTAATTCCCTTTTGTGATTTAATTCGGATTTATTAGAAATGTGTAGTGTTTGTAATGTTAAAATTTATATTTAGGTTGAGAAAAAAAAGAGAAAATTTTGGGCATAGTCGGCCGGTCAATCGGACGCCGGAAAACCGCCGTCCGGTCGTATATTCCGGTCGCTGGAAAATTCACTTTTCCGGCTATCCGAATGACCGGCTGGCTATGCCCGAAAATTTCCCTATCTTTTCTTAGTATGTATAATTAATCACATGTTTTTTTTAATTTTATTAAGTCGTTAATTAATTTTTTCTGAAAATAATTGATTATTATTTTATTTAAATTAATTAATTATGTAAATAATCGGTTGGTTAAATTTTTTTTTTTTATAGGATTCTCCGGCGCCATGGTACCGTAGAAGCAGTTTGATCAACCGGAGATTTGATGTCGGCAACTATTATAGGGTTAAAATCTTGGAAGATATAAAGTTGGCACTGAGCGAGACATATCGATGTGGTGAATTGGTCGATGAGTTTCAGTTGGGACCTTTCGGTCATTTGCTCGATTGGGAGCCGGGGCAGAACAGTAAACCCCTGCTTCACTCCATGTTATCTCGAGATGTCGTGACGGAGGTGGGAATTTGGTTCCACATTAGGGGCCAGTACGTAGAGTACACCGTTCAGGACCACGCTCTGATCACGGGGTTGAGATTTGGCCCTACTGATTTTGATCCCAGGATTCAGAGGGAGCCAAGGGCATCCCTTTTTTTTCAAGACGTCTGTGGTGGCTATGGTCAGAAGGCGGCACTGTTGCACTCCCAGTTGGGAACACTCACGTCTAAGAATGATCCAGACGGGCAACTTCGATTGAAGTTGGCAAACTTATTGATGGCCAATTGTTTTATCCTCGGTCATGACGGGCAGGCTCCACCCCACCAGTGGTTGTGGGAGTTGATTGACGACACTGATGAGTTCAATTCTTTTCCTTGGGGTGCGTACTCCTACAAGACCTTGCAGTACTACTTGAGGACGTTTTAGGCGAGGTCTAGGAAGTATCACATTTATGGGCCGGTATGGGCACTTATGATCTGGGCTTACGAGGTGATGCCAGGGTTCGGTGAGCAATTTGCGGAGAGGGCTTCCACGACGGACATCCCGAGGTGTCTGAGATGGAGATTCCGCAATACTTTCACAGGCGTGTCCGAGGCAGAGCTCTACGCGCCGTTCGATGATTCGGAAGGAGGTATTACTAGGATCGAGCCAGAAGATCAGGGGATTGAAGAAAGTTACTACCAATCGGTACATGAACCGGGGGCCTTACTGGTGAAGTTTCATGTGCCGAAGACTTCGTACATTGTGGACGAACGCCCTCGTATACATCGAGCTGATCCCGGGTCCCAGCATGCCGTTGTAGATTCCTATGAGGGAAGTCAACGTAGACAGAGTTCCCGGTCTACGAAATTTGCCGGGAATCTAGCTGAGGAAGGTGCATCTTCATCCCTGCAGCAACGTGGTTTTCAAAGCAGGAGTGGTGGACAGGAGCATTCTCTTCCCGGGATGTCTAGGGAGGACTTGGTCAGTATTGTAGAGGACGTCACTCGTCGCGAAAACGAGCGCATTATGCAGACAATGAGGCAAGAGTGTGAGGGAAGGGAAAAAAACCTCTTGACGAAGGTAAAGAAATGGCTCGGTAAGGGAATCACGAAGGGCATTGACATCGTGAGTTGCGGGACTTCCTCTATGTCCATTCCAGTTCACTCGCCCCGACGTTCGAGCCCGCCCCTCAACATTTTCTCAGCACGGGCATCGGATTATGCAACCACTGCTGTTTTGACGAGCCCTGAAGCGACCGGGCCCCTCGAGTCTGCAGCTGCTCGAGCAGACACCTCTCTCCCTCTCTACACGGGTGCCTTCACTGACCCTTACATTGGTGAGAACCCTATCACTGTAGACCATTCGGCATTCACTTCAGTTTTTGAGCAGGTATAATAAATTAGAGTGTCGTCTTTCTTACACATTTAGTTTCATTGAATTTCGTGTTTCATGCAGCTTATTCGAATATTCATTTATCGTACAGGACACTCCATTCTTGCCGATGATTACCAGCGGGCCCCTTTCCACCTTCATTCCGCCGTTCGGGCAGGGTTATGTACCGATTCCCGAAGATGCACATGAACCGCCGAGGAACTCTATGCCGGAGTTCTGGTCCAGCACGCCTGTTTTTTTGACTCCAATCCTGACATCCTCGACTGCCACTCACCCGAACATTACGATTCGTGAACAGCCGAGACGTGCTTCGTCGGTGGAGCTTGGGCAGGTATTTTTTTCAAAATTGATGTGAATATCTGATTTCATTGCAATCTATATCTATTGCTAAAGTATACTCTAACATCGTATACTTTGGATTACCGTATTAGTATATTAAAATTTCCTCACATCTCATGTAGTCTACTACATCGAGGACTAGTGGATCAGAGAGGAAGAAAGCCCCTCCTAAAAAGTCAAAGCAAAGGAGGAGGGGTGCTTCAGGCGCTTCAGGGAGTAGAAGTACATATTTGCCGCCCATAATGCCAGCTATGCCCCCTCAGGACGTGGTGAATGATTGGAATACATTTCTTGCTGACCGGATAGAAGGACTGGCAGTCAGCATTCCTAAAGCATCAGAAGATTGGACTGTTGCACATTTCGCTCAGATGTTAGACAAGAAGGGGCAGTGGGATATCTTCGTACGCAAAATTGAGCCTTAACTGAATTATTCAATTAAATTTTAATTTAATTGTCGCACTAGTGGTTCTAACACTTATGTGTTCACTACGCAGACTTTCGACCTTGCCCTAATGACCTTGCGCGAGAAAATTAAAAGTGGGACCGATGTTTATCCTCAATGGCAGGACGGAGGATTGGTCCTATGCTCTACATTCGTCATCGTAATATTTTAAATTTTATATTTCATTTGATATATTTAATTGTCTCTCTACTTTCGCTGATTATTTATACTAATATGTAATCATTGTTCATGAATGTAGTTGGATCTTAAAGCGGACTGGCAGGCCTTGTTTGCAGAGGCACGAGAGGTCTTTGGTACTTCCGCTGAAGAGATGAGTAACCCCCATCATGGTCTTCACATTGCGAATTACATGCGAACCGACTGGAAACCGAACCCTCAATTAATTAGATTAGTATTGGGTACGTACAGAGGAATTGATTCTCCTAACTGGCGGTCTGCAAGATCAGTAAGTCTTAGAAGCAAATCTCCGGATATTTCATTATGAGTTAATTTAGTTATCATGTGGTTATTAAATACTTAAAATATGTCAACTTATATTAATTACGTTGTTTCCATCACTATGTAGATTGTCATTCCATGGGTTATTGAACGTGGCAACCGATATGTTGTTTGTTTTGTCCTCCCGGATAAAAAAAAAGTCATTGTTATGGATCCGGGGTATTGGGATCTCAACGCCCAAGAGCAGGGATATGTTCTGGACGAATTGGAGTCATTGAGATTCTTTTTGCCACTTTGGTTAGTTGGTGGGCTTTATTGGGCTTCGAATATTCATGGTTGGCGGGATAAGCCACAGTCCTTTGCGTTTGAATTTGCTCCGAGGGATCAAGTCATTACAAGTCGTCTGGAAAACAGCAACGGTCCAATCGCCATAATGAATATCGAGCGCTGGATTAGTGGATGCCCTGATGTACCTAATGTGGACGATATGTTAGCCTTGTACAGAAAGATTGTTGCGTGCAGGATCTTCAGTCACTGCACGTAGTTGTAATCTAAATTCTTTGGTACGATATGAATTGGGTTCTTTTTCGAATTACAGTTTAATTCAGTTGGGTTTTCTTGTGAATGTGAATATTCATTTATTTTGGACAATATATACTAATTGAAGCATTTTATTAACATCGTATATTGGATTAATCATCGTATATTGAATATTTTGGACAATATTCATTTGTTTTTTCCGTACGCCATTTTTCTCCGAGCCTCTTCTGTGATCGGGTGAGTATCATTCCTGCACTTTTCGCGTCGCTCATTGGAGGCTATTGTTAAAAGATTCTGCTGCGTTGGACGTCATGTTGCTGAATCGTCTTGCCTCGCACTGCGATCGGGACCACCTTGTTACTCCAACATCTATCAACCTATTGTAAGCGAGCCTGCTAGTGCGCCGGATCCCCTGAAGGTAGGTCTGGAAATCATGGTCGTCGTACGTATACGCGGCATGTTGGAGCTGGATGCCTACATTTTTGCCGTAGTGGGCGAGATTTTTGGCAAGATGGAAGTAACAGAACCCATGCTTAGCTGCGGGAAAGATCTCTCGGACAGCATGTATGATAGACGCGTGCTGATCGGAGACGAACAATGTACCCAGACATGGACCATATGCTTCTCGGAGGCATGCCATGAACCAAGTTCACGATTCGTTATCCTCAGTCGGCCCTATTCTGTACGCCAGTGGGAATAGTTGCTCGTTCGCATCCTTCGCCACAGCTACAAACATTAGCCCGTGGGCCTTCCCCTTGAGATGCGTGTCATCAACAACAATGACTGGGCGGATATATCTATTTCGCCAAGCAAAATGCGTAGCGCCTAGAGCAACGAAGACTTGTTTGAACCGGCCATCCTGGCTAATCTCGTGCTGGGTGATTGTCTCCGGATTAGTGAGCCTCAACATGTAAAGGTAACTGAGCAGATCATTGAAGGAATCCTTGTGTTTGCCGTATACCATCTCGATGGCGGCATTCCGTCCCTTCAAGCACACATCGTAGTTGGCATCGATGCCGAACTCGGATTTGAGCTCGTTGTGAATAATACGGGGCTTTATTATTTCCGCATCACGGGGCAATCTTTTCGCAAAAATTGAACCGATCACCAACGCGTGGATCTTCCTCACATGAGTGGTATCTGTTAGACCTACCTCATCGCATGTGTGCTCCTCGTCAAATATGTTAACAGTCCAAGGCCCGCCTTCGCTAGTGAGATAAAGTCTGAAGGGGCAATCTCCGGATAATTTGCATACCATGACCATTCTTGTCTTATCTGATTTAGCGACATAGTATTCTTTCCTCCTGTTCAAATGCCATAAACCTACTGCGATCCAGATTTCATCCTTGGAGAAGAAAACTGAGGTCCTCGACAGCTCTTCAACATTCAAGAGATCATCGTGATACACTAGTGAATCACGGGGCCGGACAGGGACTATCGGGACAAGCCAATTACTCATGTGCTCCGTGTACGAATCATACTCCTTTTCACCCTGACCAGGATTTGGGAACATCATCCCAAGGAGTTTCTGCATACCCCATTCCTCCTGTATCCAAGCGGTCCACTCCGCGAATAAAGCCCTGTTCAGCTGCCTACCATCATGGTATAGATTGGTCTCGCCCTCGCTCTCCGAGGTCTCCAAGTCCTGTTCAGGTTCCGGGACGTAATCTTCGTCATGTATTTGCTCTTCGTCGTGCTCGACCTCTTCATTGAGGTCTGGAATATTACCTATTTCCGGGATGTTGTTGCTTTGGCCGAGATACTCGTCCCCTACCCAGTTGCTAGAAGCAACAGCCCTCCCGACTTCATCCAAGTATGCCCGCCAATCGTCAGGTGCCCTGGCTGAAAAAATCATTTGACCCACCGTACGCCTGCGACTGATCGAAGGTAGGGACACATGGAGAGGATGTCTCGACGTATGCAGATGATGCCCCGGCATGTGAAGAGGATGTTCCGTCTTTCGTCTTCACGAATATTGTTGGTATAAAACCATTGCATAATTCTTGTAATGTATCGTCACTCGTCAAACGTGAAATCGCATTACGTCCGCGGTTGCTCTTCCTTATATAAAAAAGATCGAAATCGGAGCCCGTCGGGTTGCAATAATGAGATATGAGGTATCTCAAGTTGTAAATTGTTATCCCATAAGATACTGATAATGGGATATTGACCTCATTGCCATCTTGATAACTAGAATCATCCCAGATACCCCCGTATTTAACATTGACGAAGATCACAGTCATCTGTAGTCAAATAATTACAACTTAATTAATAAAAATTACAAATAAATATAAAATCAATAAATTAAACACATAAATATATACTATTTTCGTTAGGAACATCACAAGTATATACTGATTTAATCGATCACATAAGGGAATTAATTTAAACAAAATAATAATCAATTAATGTCGAACAAAAATTAATAAACGAAATAATAAAATTACAAAATACATGTGATTAATTATCCATACTAAGAAAAAAAAGAAAAATTTTTGGGCATAGCCGGCCGGTCCATCCCGTGGCCGGAAAAGTGATTTCTCCGGCGGCCAGAATACGTGACCGGACGGCGGTTTCCCGGCATCCGATTGACCGGCCGGCTATGCCCAAAATTTTATTTTATTTTCCTCAACATAAATATAAATTTTAAAGTTACAAAAACTACAAATTTATAATAATTTCGAATTAAATCACATAAGGGAATTAATTTAAACAAAATAATAATCAATTAATTTCAAACAAAAATTAATAAACGAAATAATAAAATTACAAAATAGATGTGATTAATTATCCATACTTAGAAAAAAAAAAGAAAAAATTTTGGGCATAGCCGGCCGGTCCATCCCGTGGCCGGAAAATTGATTTCTCCGGCGACCGGAATACGTGACCGGACGGCGGTTTTCCGGTGTCCAATTGACCGGCCGGCTATGCCCAAAATTTTATTTTATTTTCCTCAACATAAATATAAATTTCAAAGTTACAAACACTACAAATTTCTAATAATTTCGAATTAAATCACATAAGGGAATTAATTTAAACAAAATAATAATTAATTAATTTCAAACAAAAATTAATAAACGAAATAATAAAATTACAAAATAGATATGATTAATTATCCATACTTAGAAAAAAAAGATAAATTTTTGGGCATAGCCGGCCGGTCCATCCTGTGGCCGGAAAAGTGATTTCTCCGGCGACCGGAATACGTGACCGGACGGCGGTTTTCCGGCGTCCGATTGACCGGCCGGCTATGCCCAAAATTTTCTTTTATTTTCCTCAACATAAATATAAATTTCAAAGTTACAAACACTACAAATTTCTAATAATTTCGAATTAAATCACATCAGGGAATTAATTTAAACAAAATAATAATAAATTAATTTCAAACAAAAATTAATAAACGAAATAATAAAATTACAAAATAGATATGATTAATTATCCATAATTAGAAAAAAAAAGATAAATTTTTGGGCATAGCCGGCCGGTCCATCCTGTGGCCGGAAAAGTGATTTCTCTGGCGACCGGAATACGTGACCGGACGGCGGTTTTCCGGCATCCGATTGACCGGCCGGCTATGCCCAAAATTTTCTTTTATTTTCCTCAACCTAAATATAAATTTTAAAGTTACAAACACTACAAATTTCTAATAATTTTGAATTAAATCACATAAGGGAATTAATTTTCAAAATAAATCAATTAATAAATCAAAATAATAATCAATTAATTTTCAAAATAAATCTATATACTGATTCCTAGACATATAATTTCATTTTCATAAATACGACATGTTATGAAAATTCAATTAAATTCCAAAATAAATACATAATCTCTTTGCTAAACATATAAATTCGATATTAAACGATTACCTATATTGTTGGATAATTCGGAAACACGATGAAGCAATGTGGTTTACTTCCTCTTCCTCTTCTTCCTCTTCCTTAGCTCAGCTTTGTTTACTTCTTCTCAGAATAATTTTTTTGGTGAATTGGTCTTTTTTTTTTCTGAATTCTATTTGCAATTTTGCGTTGCATGAGTTGTTATATATATTCAGTTTTCGGTGTGGTTGGCATAAGATACCAATACTGTTTCGTCTGTGATATCAGAGATGAATTATTTGTACCAAAACAACAGTCAAATTGTGCCCATTCACGCATGCATGCATAAAGCCAAAAATTTATTAGTAATACTGTTCATAATGGTAATTATAACAAGAAGAAAAAAAAAATGTGAGCCGTCACCTCTCACATTCATCATTCACCCATAATTGAATTGTGGTGGTAGTTTTTAAACATAAAATGTGGGACCCATAACACATTAAAATAATTGAAAGGGTAGTTTTTATATTACTTCATTTAAAAGGGTAATTTACATAATGATTTTTAAAGGGGTAGTTTTAAATATTCTGAGTAAAATGTTTTATAATATTTTTAATAAAAATAAAAAAATTGTTATATTATTATGGAGTAATAAATCATACTCCATAATAAACACCTATAAATAAATAAAAATGGATTTTTTTAAAATAATACTTGTATACCCTAATTTTGGATTTATTAAATCCAATTTTAGCTAATAAAATCAAATTTAAATGCTAAAAAATAATTATATTCCTCAATTGGATGAGTGAACTTTTAGAAACTAATTACAAAACTAAACTAACTCATTATAAATGAAAATTGTTAAATAAAAATATGTAAAACTAATAGAATTTTAATAGTTGATACACGGTTGAAATATCAAAATGGAAACAGGGGATCCCAGGTGGCGAAAGAGAACATATTGTGCTCGCTAAAACCAATGTTAATTAATCATCCTCTATTTTTTGCATTTAGACTATTTGCTTAATTCACGTGTAATATATTTCATCCGTTTCTTAAATGTTTTTTTTTCTTGTTCTCTTTTAAGTGTCTTATTTTAAAATTCTAGAATAAAATCGCTATGTTGTCACCATTTTATCATTCTATGTAATACGGAGTATTAGTTATAAGTTGGCTCTAAAAAATAGAATGTAATAAATAATGTAAATACATAGTATTTTTAATATGTGTGTTTTAATATGTGTGTCTTGAATGAAAAAATCGAAGAGAGATAGGGGTGGCTAACAAATCAAATTTCCACCACATGGAGTCTTTGACTATCTTTCTACTTAGCCTCATGCAGACATTCTTTTCTTCCATACTAGTAGTACTATATTTAGCCTACCCGTGACCAACATCGACTTTTTCCTTATTTGGCATAACCACACCACATTATTCATCTACTTCGCCTTATAGTTAATTATTTCGTTGTTGTTCATAAAGTTGAGGATACCATACAATAAATAGATATGTACCAATATTGGTTGGTTATAAGCATCTATTAAGTGATACATATATATGCGTGATTAAATTTTCAAATACTATGATAATTGTATTTATCGATTAATAAAATAATTACATATCAAGCTGTTAAAAGAAGTACCCAAATTAAACATTAATTGGAGATTCAAATGTCGTCATTTATATTTAATTACCATTGAAATGTTGAAGCTATATATGATAATATTTACAAATTAATATGTTTAGTGCCAATCATGCCCTTTGAAATGTCAAAAGTCCCCGATAAGTTAAGAGAGAGCGATGATTAGGAAAAGGGGGCTGAATTTCGTGTTTTTTCCTCTTAATTAAAGTATATTGACGATGTCACCCAACTTGCAACAAATGTAAAACCATTTATTAAGCCACTATAAATCCTTTGACATTCATTGCAACTTGCAAAATATATACATGAATTTTCTGCTTTTCTACTATATTCAATATAGGAGTATTACGTATTAGCAAACGTTTTCGAATTCCCTTTCGAGCTAGTTTAGCTGCAACGGTTGCATAATGATAACGGTGCTTTATCAAAAATTTTAAAGTATCAGTGGTATTCGAATTTGAACATTTAGTTTGTCAATTTAAATTATTTATTGCATTTTCGTATGACATTTCTTATTGTATTAATTTAGAAATAATCGTCAAATGTTATAAAATATTTTTAAAATGAATAATAATTTGCCAATTTCATAAAGAAATTGATATACAATATAATATGTCACGCGATAAATACAAACAAACTAAAGGTAGACAGACACTTATATATCACCTATGAATAACAGTAATTAAATTACGTTGGTAGTTTCTTTAAGGGTAATAGAAAAAATAAGCTAAGGGAATATTATTTGTTGAAAATATAAAAGTGATTAGCAAAGCCAAAGTGTGATTGACTTGGATCTGGTTAATTTACATAATATTCTTCTTATGAGTACTAGTAATAGTATTTCAAATTATATATATATATATATAGAGAGAGAGAGAGAGAGAGGAATAGCGCCAATTGGTTGTATGTAGTGTGAAATTTATCTAGAAACACGTGAAATGAGTGAAGTAGGACAAGATTTGCAAGCAAGTTGTGCATTGAATTTCAAAATTGGTGCATCGAATTTGTCCAACTTCTTCACCCATTTTCTCGGGCGGGGTAAGTTGAATTCCGATCAACTATTCAATTCCATATTTGTAATAATATAGTACTCCATTGATTTCTTATAAATTAAATATTTAAAACTAATTAATGGGAATGGCTTCATTTTTTGGATTAGGTGACTGGTATGATACAGATATCATAGAATGTAAAATAATTCAAATTTTAACCGCGATTAAATAATGAACATTTATTCGAATTTAGCATGAAACTGTACATGAGTCGTATGGGGCTGCAGGTTGAACTTATATGGTTTACCGACTAGGTACTTTTCCGCAGTCAAAAATTCAATTGATATTAGTATAATTTAAAAATTGAAAATATGGAGACTGAGTGAGATACGAGTTGTGATAGAAAATCCTTAAGAAGGCTGATTTGGTAAAATTGGGAAGGAGCAACTGGAATACTATTTTATTATTGCCCTCACATCACATGAATCTTCATTACAAAATATAAATCCAACTACCTTCTTCTCTCTCCATGAGTCCATTCCAATCCTCACAGTCACAACAAACTCTGCTTATTTATTAAACAATAAACAATAAACAATTCTCTCTCTCTCTCTCTTGAACATTGTTGAAATATAAGTGGAAGTCCACAACACAAAAACACAAATTAAACACACCTTTCTTTCTTTCATTCATCTCCTCTCTCTTCTCTCTCTGCCTCTGAAAATCTAATTAAAAAAATGCCTTCGGATCTACAACAATCCTCCCTCCTACTACAAAGAATCAACGAAACACCCACCTCCACCGCCACTTCGGTCGCCGGCGCCTATAAAGAGGCGTACCGCCAAGCGACGGCAGCTCAAGTCCCCGACCACGTGGCCCGCTACCACACCCACGCCGTCGGCCCCAACCAGACCTGCTCCGCCACCAAGCAGCTCATCGACGCCCCCGTCGCCACCGTCTGGTCCGTCGTCCGCCGCTTCGACAACCCGCAGGCCTACAAGCACTTCGTCAAGAGCTGCCACGTCATCCTCGGCGACGGCGACGTCGGCACTCTGCGGGAGGTCCGGGTGATCTCCGGCATGCCCGCCGTCAGCAGCACCGAGAGGCTCGAGATACTGGACGAGGAGCGCCACGTCATCAGCTTCAGGATCGTCGGCGGCGACCACCGCCTGGCCAACTATCGCTCCGTCACCACCCTACACGCGGCGGCCAACGGCGGCGGCGGCACGGTGGTGGTGGAGTCGTACGTGGTGGACGTGCCCCCAGGTAACACTAAGGAAGAAACCTGCGTTTTCGTCGACACCATTGTTAGATGCAACCTCCAATCTTTAGCTCACATCGCTGAGAATTTGTCCAGACGAACTACTCCAATATCTTCCTAATTCTTTTTTCTTTTTTAAATAATTCTTTTTCTTGACTGCTGTAAAGTATGAAAAGGATTATTAATTTGTATTGTGCGCTTAATTGGCAATATGTATCGTTAATTTTGTTTCTCAATGTCTCTAATTAGCTTGTTTTCGGTTATTTTATCGTTGACACCTAGCTAGCTAGCTACTAATTTTGTTAATTATTTTCTAACCTTAATACTGTTAAGTAAACCCTAGTTCACTTAACGTTGTATTTTGTCTTAGCCAGGAATGATTTTGCCGTTGTTTCTACTTTATTATTATGAATATGAAGACATTATACATACACTTTCTCTCTAGCTAGCTAGGTGGGATCGATGTTATATATTAAGATTAAATATTTTCTTTAAGTGTAAATTACTCGAGTATGACCGACCTTTGGAAGATGAAGAGGTTAAGACAAGATAATTAATATATTTGCCCTTAATATATACTACCTTCATCCCATTACATTAGTCACATTTACTTTTAGCATGTATTTTCACTGAATCCTAGTACGAGTTTTAAAATATAATTTTGTAGTATTATTTTTTTTTACGGGATACTATGAGTGTCATAGTATTACGTAAAAAAACGATACTATAAAATTATATTTTAAAATTCGTACTAGATTTTGGTAGAAAAACGTGTCAAATAGTAAATGTGACTAATGTAATGGGATGAAGGTAGTATTACGTTATTCATCAACAACTATTTCTGTATAAGTCCGGATACATATGTGTATATATGCATCAAATACATATATAGTATGAAGCTTCAAGTCTTGAAACTCAAAAAATATAATACTCCATCCCTCCTATCTATTTTGACACATTTTATCATTATACATGATCGGAAGGAGTATAAATAACACGATTGCATTTAGTGTTGGCATTTATTTGCATGCATTAAAGGGAGGGGGCGAGGACAAACCATAAGTTCATGAATGAAATATTCCATTACGTACAATATCAAAATCAAAATAAAAAACATATAGTTAATGTTTTCGGATAGTTTTCGATTGCATTTAATATATATGTATATATTGCTAGTTGATATTTGATAAGTCAATTTTATTGGATCAACTTTAATTAATTAGTTGATGAACACAGAAATTTCCAAATATGAATGTGTCTTGGGGGGGTGTATCTTTTTGCCTTAGTTGCAAATAAAATAAAATTAAATAAAATAGAGAAAAATAGTTTATGAATTAGGGTGATGGAATCAAACAGCTAGCTAACTCACCAAGTTGCCCAATTTGATGAGCTGTTAAAATAAAAGAAAATCATTCCGCTAGTCCGTCGTCGCTCAACTTGCAAATTTATTTCCTACTTTTTTGTCCGTAAAAAGCTGGTATTTTATGCATGCAACTTGACCTTTCTTTTTTCTCCTTTTCTACTTTAATTTGTCCTTGAATTGTTTTTTTTTTGTGCTTTGGGACAGAGAAATGAATAATAAATAGAAGTTGTGGAAATATTAAAAGAAGAATAGTATTATTGAATAGAATAGGACGGTTTAGAGAGCAAGTTGGAGTTCAAGTGGACAAGAGCAAGCGGCCTTAAATTGATTATCTCGTGGCTTACTTATAGTCTGGGGGAGGATCCGGTGCTGTGTGCCTTGCCACATCACCAAATGCTGTGCATGAAACGAGGCCGTTTGGCCCTCATCAAATATTATGTTTTGTTTTATATTTTTTTCCCCCTTTTACACTAACTTATTTTTCATAGATTATATCACAATTAAAGTTTATTGTTTTAGTTTTTAATGTAATGATTAGCTAAAAGTAAAATGAAATTATTTGATACACTCTAAAATATAATTTTTTTTATAAAGTAGTTAAAATATAAAATAATTAAAATAATATAATTAGTTAAATAGTGATATTGACATGTATCAACCTTAACAAAAATGATATAAATAAAATACTAAAATAATATTATAGTGGTTAATTAAAAAGCAAAAACATAAAAAAAAGTTGAATTAAACTAACAAAATAATATAATAAACTGAACTAGAATGCAATATTGGGCACCAAACGGCCTCGTTTCATGCACAGCATTTGGTGCTGTGTCAAGGCACACAGCACCGGATCCTCCCCCTTATAGTCTACTTGCCTTTTCTTACTATTATTCTTCTAAAGTCATTAACTTCTGTTTAAATAATTCTAGGTTTTTCGGAACTATTGTGATATTCAATTTTTACAAGGAAGTTTACTGCGCCTGATAGTTGTGGATCGATTAATTTTATCCGGTCTAATACTCCCTTCAAATCATTCTAATAGAACTATTTGAATGTTATAATAAATTTCAATCTAATAAAAATTAGCTTATATTAAAATGAGACTTAAGGAATATTATGTTACTAAATTTAATTAGAAATTAACTACTCCCCCGTCTTGTTTTCTTGACATATTTCTATTATTTTACACTCTTATATACTCAAGAAAAATGTTAAAAGAAAATAGGACGGAGGAAGTAATAGTTACTCCATTAAGCATCAAACCAGATAATATTTGAGTTTTAAAGGCTTATTTTGGGTCATGAGATTCTATGGCCATTTTTTTTGGCCCAAGAGCGATAGGATAGTCAAAACTTGGGCCTCTACAAGTTTTGGTGTGTACATTGTTTCTGGAAATGGCCTCCGGCTATATTGATATTTTTCATCTCTCTTTTTAACTTTCAAATATTACAAAGAACACTTGGTTCGGATCGATCCATTAAAATTACAGTTTTAATTTCATTATTGATCTAACCAACATTTATGCCACGTAAAATAATTTTATCTTAAAATACCAAATCTTGATTGAAATGTTCAACATGTACTTATAATGTACTCCCATCTCTGTCCACGCCCACAAAAATTGTAGTGTGTTTTTTAGTGGAGTAAGAGACCTACTATGAGTGTGTCTTTTATAAATAAAAAGACACACTACTTCCATTCTTCATTTAGTGACATTCTTATACTATCTCGTAAAAGAAAAAATATTTCAAAAATTCATTTTAAAACTCATCAACGATAAGCGTGGAAACGCGTGACACACATGCTGGAAAAAAAAGGGTCATTAAATTGAGTACGGAGGGAGTAGTAAAGTTCAAATTTAAAAATAGTAAATAAAATTTATGGATCATTAGTGGATAATGATGATAAAAAAAATAGAATATATGTTTTAAAAAAAGTAATTATAGGAGTAATTTTAGTAGACGGATAAAATAAAGTTTGTACTATATATTTTGAATTAAAAGAAATGAAACGGCTCGGAAACCCCCATATCCATATGTCTCTCGTAGGCTGGAATTCTGGTCACTTATTGCTCAATTTGTGCCAAGATTCAGAATCTGGTGCCATTTCCAATGTGCACCTCAAAGTCACCCCCACGTACGGTACGATTCAATCTTGGATTTCCCTTTAATTATTCTCTCACAAATAATAAAAGTAATAATAGTAATAATAAATGGATCTCAGTCTATACATGCACCAAATTCAGATTCAAAGAGGGGGAAAAAACCCAAAAGGAAAGGATAGGAAACAAAAAACACACTGGTTCATTAATCTTCTCTCGATAAAATTACAAAACTAACGCCCACCTCAAATGAAATTTAAATGCAACCATTTTCCACTAAATGAGGGTACTAAGAGCATCTCCAGCACGTCGGGCCGAAGGTAATGCAGGGGAAAACGTCTAATCCGTTAATTAAGATTAACAAAATACCGAAAAAGAACGCAGATAAAGTGAAATTCCGTTGATTCTCTATTGAATACCAGAAGAACACAAGAGAAGGGAACAAACCCTAATTTTATTATCAAATTCCAACTCCCCTATTACATAAAGAAACCACATATTTATAGTTTAAATTACTTAGAAAAGAAGTAAACTAAAATCTAATTAAACAAATAATTATAATAATAATATTCATACTATATTTAATCTCCATCATTCTCCTCTGCATCAAACGATTCGTCCTCGAATCGGATGCAACTTCATCTCCCAAGAAATTGTCACTTGCAAAAGGCATCAGAAACTCAAAGTGGATGCCATCTCACGACAACGAACATCAGCAATTGCTTTGTATCTAACATTAATCTTTTCACAAATAATACAAAATGCTTTATAACATCCAGGAAGCCATGTGTGATATTCCGCCACCAAAGAGAACTTTTCCACAATATTGGCAACAATAATATGTATATAAAAAACTTGAATATTCGAAGCCAAAATCAAAACGGAAGAGCGGAGAAGACTCAAATGACTCCTTCAACAAAGCATGTGAGTTGTATCAAGCTGAGACGAAACAAGCTTTCCAATATGGGAAGGCCTATCAAGAGCTGTTGAAATTGCCCAAGTATGATATTTTTCGCGGTAATAAAAAGAAGAAGAGCACAGATAGGTCGTCCAACTCCAGCAATCCCGACGCAGAAGCTGCGGAAGAGGATGGCTATTTTCCGGAATGCCCCCGACCGATTGGGAACAAAAAAGCTCTCGCCCAAAGAAGGAATAAAGAAAAAGGCAAACAAGCTGAGGAGACGATTGATTTGGAGGACGTTCCGGAGGGATCCGAACAGAACTTTGACAATCAAATGCCAAAGTTAATCAGACGTACTTATCGATTGCTGATAGGATGTGGCCCAGCTACAAGGCCTAAGCATCAGGCCCAATATAATTAGACCTGATCTAGCTCGGCCTAGATCAGCTCGGCCCACTCAAAACTCACTTCGGCCCAATCCCGGACAGAGCCCAACAGGACAAGTCTAGAAGCTCGGCCGACCCAGTAACCCACGATCAGGGTGCGCACGATCGCGGACGTGGCAAGACGGTTACACACGATCCACCCACGATCTCGGACGAGGAACCACCACGACCTCGGTCGTAACTGCTCTTAGGTCTCTATAAATAGTATCATTTGTATAGATAGAAGGATATGTTGTAATAGCTACTCGAGCACTCGAATACAAACATTCTCTCCTTTCCCGTGGACATAGATCTAACAAAAGATCGAACCACGTAAAAGCCTCTTGCGTTTTTTATTTTTCCTTCGTACAATCACTCTAAAATTCCACGATCGATCACTGGCGCCGTCTGTGGGAACACGCAGAATTCTTTTTTTTGAAACCGATCAATGTCTTTTAGTAGAGATACGATGGGGAAATCAACCCGCTCCGCCGCCACCGCTGCTGCTGCCAAGGCCAAGCAGTACCAAGCTGACCTGTCCACCAATCCACCTTACAACGAGGAAGAGGCCGACGTAAGCCAAGCTCAGCAAACTGCTTCCCAAGTCCGACGTGACCAGCAGCCCATAATCCACCAAACTCCTGAAGACTACCAGGAGGATTTGTCATCAGGTCAGTCTGGTGACTCAGCTAGTAGCGGTGAGCCAGGCCAGGGCGGCCACCGATGCAGAAACGCCGTACTCCAACCCGAGCTTGGAGATGCACTGAAGGCATACTTGGACATCCACGAACAAGATTTTCTTAAGTTCGTCGATCAACTTCGACAACGAAGTCAACACGGAGAGGATGGAGTCGAACCGTCACAACAGCGATCCCCAAGTCTCCAGATCGTTGGAGACAGGATTGCCGAACTTTCTCCGAAGGCGACAGAGCAACAATCGCCATGGGAACAACGACCGCGCTTCACCACAGTGGGGTTCGACATCACCTCGTCAAAATGTCGTTCCACCTCGGCGTGACGAAGGAAACCCTTACCAGGGAAGATTCACTATTTACGGTTGAATCTCCACTCCCTTCACCAATAGGATACTCTATACTCCCCTCCCGTCGACGTATAAAGTACCTCTTATCCCGCCCTACAACGGGTCACACGACCCCAACAACTTCTTATCACGGTTCCAGTACAACATGATGAACCAAGGACTCACCGAAGAAGTTTACATATGTAAAGTCTTCCCCGAGCTGCTGGTGGACAATGCCAGAAGCTAGTTCGACAGCCTACCTAACGGCAGCATAAGGTCGTACGCCGACCTACTTGACGCCTTCGAGCGTCGTTTCTTCCAGAAAGCTGAGGTGAAAATTAGCCCGGCCCAGCTCCTTACCTTAAGGCAGGGGTGAGGATAAACGATCAGCGACTTCCTGGCCCGTTTTTATAACGAGAGCCTTAAAGTCAATCGTCTCTCCGACGACGTTCTCATTTTAGTGTTTCAGAACGCCATTCAGTCTGGAACTCTCTTCAGAGAGCTCGTGAAGGCGCGTCCAACGACCTCCAGGTAGCTATGGAGGATTGTTGATACGTTCGCGGAGGCAGAAGAAGCTGATCGAAGAAAACGGGCAGCAGATCGGCCCGAAAATAATGATAAGAAGAAGAAAGAGGAGCACACCGACTATGGGCAAGGTCGCCGAAGTGCCCTCAAAAGATTACAACGAGGACCCCTCGAGTCTCGCCTAGGACCTCAGCCCAGCCAAGACCGAAGTCAGTACACACCGCTGACGAAGTCCAGGGCCGAAATATACAAGCTTCACATGATTTTATTTGAGAAGCCGCCACCCATGTCCCGAGGTGGATCGAAGCGCCGATCCAAGGAGAAATACTGCAAGTTTCATGACGACTACGGTCATGAAACTGAGGACTGCAGAGATCTCGCATCGAACATCGAACACCTGGTACGTGACGGTACCCTTAAGCTGTACTAAAGTCATAACCAGTAAGAGGCCCGACCTCAAGGGAAGGGCAAGAGAAAGAAGAATAGGGGAGGCAACAATTGCGCACCCCACCACGATAAGAAGTCGAAGTACAATGACGAAGATGAAGATGAAGACCAACCTCAACACGACAGAGTCATCAATGCCATCACCGGGCTGCCTCCAGGCTCAACGAAGTCCTCACTGAGAGCCGAAGCCCGAAGTCAACAAAGAGAAGAACCTTCTTAAAAAAGGTTCAAAAGGGACGAAGTCATCACTTTTTCCGATGACGATCCAGTCCCCCACGCCACACCCCATTAGGACGCCACCATAATTCAAGCCGTGGTGGCCAACAGCTTAATTCATCGGGTGTTCATAGACAGCGGAACCTCAGTGAGCGTGCTTTTCAAAGATTGCTTCGACAAGCTCGGGATCGAAGAAGCCCGGCTGAAGCCGGCGCCCACTCCACTAAAGAACTTTACACAACAAGAAACAACAACGAATGGCATCATTCCACTTCCCGTTGCTGTTGGGAAGAGCCCGCTGTCGTCGACAAAGATCATCAACTTCTTTGTCCTAAAAGCCAACTCTCCCTACAATATCATCTTAGGGAGAGATTGACTAATAGCAACAAAGGCGATCTGCTTGGCATATCACCTGATGATCAAAATTCCGTCTAAAAACGGAGTGATCATTCTTCGGGGAAATCAGATTCAAGCCAAGGAGTGCATGCAGGTCGCACTCCAAGGTGCTGGGAATCAGCACCCTCAAGCATAGTAACTACAGAACCCTGAAAAGGTAGAGCCAGTGTCGTCTCCATCCGTCGAGCCGGTTGAAGATGTCGCATTGTATGAAGAAGACCCTGCCAAGGTCGTCAAAGTAGGGTTCGTCGGAGAGTACGAGCTCTGAAGTCAAATTATCCGGCTACTTTAGGAATATAGAGATGTCTTCGCTTGGTCGTCGCTAGACATGACCGGGGTGGCACCAAGCGTCATCACTCATCACCTCAACATCAATCCCGAGGTGAAACCAGTTCGGCAGAAGCAGCGAGCCTTCGCAACCGAAAGAAATCAAGTGATCCATGACGAGGTGCGCCAACTGCAAAAGACCGATATTTTATTCGAGGTGAAATATCCGACCTGGTTGGCCAACCCCGTAATGGTGAAAAAGCAGGGATCAAAAGTCCGGCGATAGCAGCCTCCACCTTATCGTCCCTGTCGACGGGGCAATTTCGTACTGCCGCCTCTGACAAAAGGGACTTCTGCTGGGCCAGCTTCTCCACCACCGGAACCTTCGAAGTGCTCTCCACAAGCACCTCGGCGTACTCCCGCAGCATTTCCTCTTCGGATAATGCCTCATACCTGTATTTAGCCTTGTCAAGGTCTGGGTAATCCTGGGCAATCAAGTCGATAGCTGTCGAAGAGATCGAGGTGCTCATGGCACCCACCAGCTGCGTAACGGTCCCACTGAAGTGATTGGACCGAAAGATCCGCTCGGCGAAAGCCCGGAGCATACCACCCTGGCCGGTAACCACACGAGCTACCTTCTCCCATTCTTCAGCGAGCTAGGTCTTCAACCCGGCGACGTCGGCCTCCAAGGTCGGCGGCCTTCTTCTTTGCCTCTTCAGTAGCGGCGAGAGCCTTAGCCTCCCGTTCCGCCACTTTCTTAGCCTTTGCCTTGGCCGCCGTCACCCTCGCCGCATGATCGGCTCTCGCTGCCTCGAGTTCGGCAGACAACTTCTGGAACTTGGCGACTCCGCCAGACACGAAGTTCGCCAAGCCTTGCAACCCGGCCAGAGCCACATCGGCCTCCTGCACAAAGATGCATCAAATACGTATCTGACAAACTATCTAATCAACCTACTAAATACTCACCTAGGGAAATGACATCTCCCGGAATCTACCCTGGCCAGAGAGCTGACCACCCCCGAATACCCCCACCTCGTCGATCGAAGGGAGTTGAACTCCC
Organism: Mentha longifolia; assembly: GCA_001642375.2. Taxonomy (NCBI): domain Eukaryota; kingdom Viridiplantae; phylum Streptophyta; class Magnoliopsida; order Lamiales; family Lamiaceae; genus Mentha; species Mentha longifolia. The sequence continues at coordinate 45,967,903 of CM038110.1, forward strand.
TGAATTTAACGTGCCACCGTTCAAGGTGGAGGCGAACTGACGCGAGGTTAGCCCGGCTGAGAGCTCTCTGAAACCGACCTAGTCAGGTCGGGTGTCCTCTCAGACGACGTACCAGACGCCGTCTTCTCTACCGCAGGAGAAGGCCTTGGCCTCTTCTTTTTCCTCTGCACTGTAGCCTGGAGATCTTGAAGATTCACTGCAACACAAAAGTAAATATTAAACCTCGGACAGATAACATATCACACATTAGTGAAGTATGGCCTCACCCAAGTCTGCAGTGGAAGCGGCATCATATGGGCTTAGCCCATATTTTGCGAGCTCGGCCTCGGTGTAATCCCTTTCAATGAGGCCGAGGTTCACTAGGCTCGTTTCGAGATTACCAATTTGTTTCCCAATGGTTTCAGTCAACAGCTTGCCCTTACCCTTGTTCCATGAGTACAGGGGCACCCCCTCAACCCTGCAGAAGAAAAACTTCTTCTGCCAGTTCGTAACCTTTGACAGAGTGTCTAACTTAAACTTATTTACCGGAGCCAGGTAAACCCACCCCGGCTGACTCCGTTTTGGCCTAAGAAACTTCAACGCTAAATCTAAGAGATCGAATTGCCTCAATGACCGACCTCGACACACAGACCGACGACCTGTTTAAAAGAGGGCAGTGTCAACTGCCCCAAAGGCAGCTCGAGTTTATCTAGGAGTTCAACAAAAATCGAGTTCAAAGGAAAACGGAGACCGAACCCCAAAAAATCTTCATACACAGTGAAATAACCTACCGGAGGAGTACAACCCCTATCACCAGTTCGGGGAAGAACTAACTCCATAGATTCGGGAAAATAAAATCTACGAGCAAGATTTTGCATATGAGACACTCATTGTGGATTCATATTCTAAGGCAGCCTCAGACCCATCCAAAGGCGGATACTCAAGCTCCCTAACAATAGGAGGAAGGAAAGCGTGTGTATATACCGACGTTGTAACCCTTTCTATCGTAACTACATTACGCGAGGGCGAAGTTTCCACACTATCTACATTCATGGGAGAACAAGAGGAAGACGCCATTAAAAGAAGAGGAACTTACTTGTTACAAAGATTTCGATTAATTTGCCGGAAAAGGAAGAACGACGGCGGCAGTTGCAGAGTATAACCTAGGTTTCCTGATTTCTTGCTAATTTCGCTCGGAAAGAAATTAGGGAAAAGTGGTAAATGGCGTACAGAGGAAGCCTTTATAGGCAAATCTCCGCCTTTTCAAATCCCGCCTCTTCATCTGGACAAATATGAAATTGACGCGTGTCCCACTTACTGGGAACTCCAACAGTCGAGACGTTTCGAATCCCTCCCAGTGTAATTCAAGTGTAATTCAAGCTCGACCTCGTTCGACGAGGTGGTACGCATTCGACTTCACCGAAATCCTAATTTCAACGGGGGCCAGTGTAATTCAAGCTCGACCTCGTTCGATGAGGCGGTTTGCACTCGACTTCATTAAAATCCTAATTTCAACGGGGGCATTATCAGTTCGACCTCGTCCAACAAGCCGGTACGCATTTCGACTTTGTTGAAATCCTAATTTCAATGAGGGCAATGCAGTTCGAGTTCGACCTCATCCCACGAGGCGGTACGCATTTCGACTTCGTTGAAATCTACTTTCAACGAGGGCAAGTGTAATTCAAATCAACCTCATTCAACGAGGCGGTACGTACTTCGACTTCGTCAAAATTCTAATTTCGACGGGGGCAAGACAATTTACACATCTCTACAATGGCCTCGCTTCTCCGACTTTTTTGGGGGGGGGATGTGATAGGATGTGGCCCAGCTACTAGGCCCAAGCATCAGACCCAATATAATTGGACTTGATCCAGCTCGGCCCACTCAAAACTCACTTCGGCCCAATCCCGGACAGAGCCCAACAGGACAAGTCTAGAAGCTCGGCCGACCGAGTAACCCACGATCAAGGTGCGCACGATAGCGGACGTGGCAAGACGGTTACACACGATCCACCCACGATCTCGGACGAGAACCACCACGACCTCGGTCGTAACTGCTCTTAGGTCTCTATAAATAGTGTCATTTGTATAGATAGAAGGATATACTATAATAGCTACTCGAGCACTCGAATACAAACATTCTCTCCTTTCCCGTGGACGTAGATCTAACAAAAGATCGAACCACGTAAAAGCCTCTTGCGTTTTTTATTTTTCCTTCGTACAATCACTCTAAAATTCACGATCGATCAATTGCAAAGAAGAAGGAAGACGTCTTGGAGAAGAAGAAGCAAGCCTATACCGGCAAGCTCATGACTTCGTATAGCAAGCTGCTCGCTACTGATACCACACATATGACACTAGAGGAGTTGGAGTAGCATTGACTCCTCATGACTAAATTGTTGAGCATGATCGAAAAGTAGCTAGTTTAATTGTAATTTTTTTTTAATTTTAATTGTTGTATTTCGTTTTAATTTAATAAAAAAAATTCCAAAAATTTCATTACTTTTTTAATTAAAAATAAAATTAATTAAATAAATAAAATCGAACGAAAAACAAAACGAAAAACGAATTAAAAAAATATATCGAAAATCAAAAATAAAACAAATTAAAAATAAGAGAGAATCCAGAAGAGAAACTTACGACTGGAAATGAAATCTAAAAAGAACACTTCCCTACCGAAATAGTGTTGCAAGCCCCTAAAATGGACTTGCGGCCGGAGATAATTTAACTAACTATATTAAAAAATCAAAATCGAAGAAACATTGGCAGCGAAAAAGAGAAATATTGGATGATATGAGTGGAGAGGTCAATCAATTAGACTAAATGAGATGTGTTTGGTATAGAGTCATTTCGCTAGCATTGGCCATTGGTCATTGGTGTGTTCATTATTGATTTATATATGGTGTTTGCATTGTTCTACTTGCCTATATCTACTCCGCTCCATATATTCTTAAATGAAAATATAATATAAAATATGATGATTATTATGGAGGCTATATTATATAGGTAATGTAGGTTGCATTAATTGTGTGTAATAGAAGAAATAAAAAGGAAGAAAGGTGCAGTCGTCCTCCAACACATGCTACAAAAAATTTAGTCAAAGATCTGAGAGAGAGAGAGAGAGAGAGGGGCCAGGGGGCTATCTCATCTCTGTGTAGGAGATAAATTCGATCGATGACGTATATATATATATATATCTCTGCCATTCCCCACGTTACTTTGCTTCCATAATAAATCACACTTTCTCCGTCACCACTCATTCTCTCTCCTCTCTCTCTCTCTCTGAGCCTGAGTCTGAGTCTGAGTCTGAGTGTATGTATATGTATATATCAGCAGGTAATATACCTCTATATATATATATATATATATATAGTGTGATTGAGAGTGAGAGTGAAAATGAGATATGTGTGAGGGAGGGAGGGGGAGTTAATTGAAAAAGAAGAAGTGTGGAAAAACCATAAAGCTCAGGAGGGATAGCACCGTGGAAGATCAGATCGCTCATTAATTACTACTCTATTGCCGCCGCAAGAGGTGGTTGTTGTTGTTGATCTCTGTAGCGCTATCCATCCTGAGTTTCATGGATTTTTATTTCACACTCTCTATATATATTACTCCGTACAAGTTGTTGAGAGGCATATATATATATGGATTTCAACCATTCATTCCTTCACGTACGTACGCCCTTTTTACTTCTTTCCTTTTACGTACTACTTGATTGATTCATATTGTGAGTATTCCATTTATTTCCTCTAGCTCCTACAAATACAATACATGCCTTCTTTTTCTTTAATTTGTCTCTCTTTTACTTTGTGACTCTATCATGTCCAATTAATTATATGTGTATATGGATTTTTTTTAATTTAGATGTTCCAATCCTAGGTAATAATATTGATCGATCTTGTTTTTCAAGGGTAATTAATGCACGTAGACGAGAAATTAAAAAACACGAAAATAAAAGGACACAAAGGATTTACATGGTTCGATCTACCGGAATAGATCTACATCCACGGAGCAAAAAGAGATGATGTATATTATTGCTAGTATGAGTGTGTTGTTTACAAGATTGTTCCCCCTCTCAATCTATTCTAAACCTCTATTTATAGATAGTTACATGAAGTTCGATTATAATACGAATTTTTCTCCTATTTGGACTCTTTGGCTTGATCTCTTCCTTTATGAATAAACACCGAGCTTCTATATCTCTCTTAAAGTTTGAGTTGTAGTCGATGTAGGAGTCTTGGTTGTTTTGGTGATGGAATCTCTTATCTTCAGTTGGGCCGAGCTGCTTGAGCCGAGTTTAACTGTCAGTGCCCAATTATATTGAGTCTGATGTTTTAAGCTTAGCTATTTAGCTATTGGGCCATATCCTATCAAAATATCCTATCAAAGATCATGATTATTTCCCATAAATTAAACACAACAAATGTTGATTGATTTAATTTCCCCATTATGAAATGAAACTGGTTTGTATGGGCAGGTACAAGGCATGACCCAGAAAGTTGACTAAACCCTTGATCTAGATTTTTTTTTTCTTCCCATTTATATATAAATATTGTTCCGTAAAGCATCTTTTTTTTTCAATGTTTTTAATAAGTCTTGACAATTTTATTGCGATTAACATGGTGTTTTTCTTCATGTGTGTATATCTGATAAGTTGGTATTTGTTCATATTTTTGATATTATTTATGAGTTTTAATTGATTTAATTTACATTATGGTGTAATTTGTGAAGGAAATTGTAATATTTGAATAAAAAGGAGCTTAATGGAAAATTTTGGAATTTTGAGCTTATTTTGCATATATGGAGAAGGAAGGAAATTAATTAGAAAACTATTTTTATTAATTCTATTTAGTTTAGGATTAAAATATTTTATTAATATTTTTAATATTTTGAACTTGTGCATACATAAAAGCCAATTAGCGGACATCAATTAGGGGCGTAGTTTTAAGTATTAATTTTCTTTTCATATTGGGGAGGACGCCCTTTTCTTTTGACGGTAGCTTAGGTTGGAGAAAGGTATTTCCTCCAGCTCAGAGACATTGATCCATTTTATATTGATATGTGTGGTATAAAATAATGAAATAGGTCAATATCTCTGAGACAGAGGAAGTAATTCTTTCTTTTCTTTCTTCTTGAGGCTTGAGACGTCGATTGAAGACGGAAAAAGGGACGTTGTTGGTAACTTTAATTTCATAGCATTAGTTTGGTTTTTGATTGGTTTGCATTTAGATTCTAATAATTTGTATTGTGATATAAAGTTTTCGTTGCTTTATTTTGCTTTGCTCTATTTTGTTATCATGTCTAGTTAGGTTTTTAATTCAGTAAGAATAATGAATTGCTAAGCTAAATATTGTGTGTGACTTAATTGTTTGATAATTGATCGATTTCTATGGATTCCAAGTTATTCCTTGTGTTTAGAGTTTGATTCTGATTTTATTTAAGCCTGATCAATTTAGATTTAATCGGAATACAGTCATTTAGTTTTCCCAATCCTTAATTGTTGGAATATGACTAATTTGTAACAAAGCTATTGTGTTGGTAGTAGGAATGACTTAGTAAATGAGTTATTACTTGCGTTCTTGGGTAATTTGTCTAATATCGGGTTCCTTCTTGTTTAATGCTATTGAAACATTAAATCTAGAACTGGCATTACCAACTAGGTTGTGTTTTGATAAGAGACGTAGTTAGTTTAAGCGTATCTTGCTAGCTATCGAAGAAGTGCATAGGAATTGGGGTTACTCTCGTTGCATTCACGGTAGCCTAAAACTGATTGATCCATATGAGTTGATTTATTTATGCGCCGATGATCAGAGCCATTAGACTAGTGAGGAGTTATTTGAAGCCGAATTATTTTTACTATTGATTTATATCTTTTTTGTGCATTTAGTTTGTTTTCTTATTTTCATAGTTGTTAATCAAAACTCACTCTCTAAGGCGTGATGGCTACACCAAATTCAATCTTTAGGAAATTTAAGTTGATTAACCCGTTCTCAGCAGTTCGACCCTACTTATCGCTTACTAATCTTAGTACTTAGTAAATTGCATGAATTATTTGATGGTAAACGATGTCCACCAATATCTTTTCTTCATTTTCCTTCAATAGGTTGCTATCACCTGAACAAACATTTCATTTGAAAGGAGAAAAGAAAATGTGGAGAAACGAAATGAGCAACCATTGTCTTTTTTGGGTGATTTAGATATATAACTTCATATAAAAGTCATATATCGAAATTAATCTTGCTAATCGGCTAAGTAAAGCTAATGATATTGATAGGGATTGTGACTAGCTGCTATAGAAGAACTATGACCACTGCAAAAAACATTTTGACGAAAACCCTACATTAACAGATATAGTAATTGATAAAAATTGACGGAACCAAAGCATGTAAGAAGTTACTTGTACGGATCTCTAAATATGAAGTTCCGCAAGGACTAAAATAATTATAATTAATTTCGAATTCAGTATTTCTCGAACGGGAAATATGAACTAAATATAGTTACAATGGGCTGTAGCTGGCTCTTAGTGGGCCTCTCTTATATAAAATGGGTAATTCTATTCATAGCCACCAAATTGCTAATCATAGCCCCCATGTTAATTAATAAATAAAAATTAATAATGATTTTACAATATCACCCCTTAGTAAACGTGTAGCCCTCTTTGCAACTCTAATTCTAATAAACTAATTATAGCCCCCATATAACTACAACTTAACCCTCAAAATAATAATAGTATACGATTATTATTCTATAGCCTCCAACATGCATTCATCGCAGCCTCCAATGAGTTCATCTGCAATTGAAGATGGAAGAACAAATAAGAAAGAAATCCTTCCAGGATTGACACAAAGGTCTATCCAATTGAGAAGATCTTCGATTTTGAGGCTGCCAACATGATTTTGGTTGGTTGAGCTTAACCGTAGCATCCCACTTTCCATTGCCATTTGACATTTTCATTTTTCTAACTATAGATGCGTTGTAATGGTGCATCCTTTGGTGTTTCTTTAGAATAGTATCCATCAAGTTTCATTGGCTAATGTTAATTTGATGTTACATTATTAATCTTTGCTGATCAGTGCTTACTTTTGATTGTTTCTTCCAATTAATCAAAAGTTGTTAGACTAGTTTGTTGTTTTACTTTTATCCTTTAGGGATCTAGTCATCGATCACTTGTTCTTGTTCTCTAGGATAAGATGGCAGTTATTAGTGTTCTTATTAGTCTAGTGTTATTGCATTCAGGTGTTTTCTTTTTGAATTTTATTTTTAGTATTACATATTCAGATTCAGCACTTGCTTGATGTCTTGCCAGAATATCTGAATATGGGAAAGAGCAATGCAACTTCTGTCGAAGATGGAAGGCTTGAATTTCCCAATTTCTGTGAAATCATATAATCTTGTTATCAGTGCTTGTGAGATTGCAAGGAAGCCGGAGTTCGCATTAAAAGTCTATGACCACATAATTCAGCAGAAACAGAAGTCGGATTTGTTCACAAATTTGTCGTTGATAAGAAGTTACATATAGGGTTCCCTTTGAGACGAAATCAGGAAAATCCTAAACGTACGTTGGTTTAAGATGGTGTCGCTTTCTGCTTCCTACTAGTAGCAAGTTTCTTATTTAATTTTTATTTTTTTTCATTTTTTGGCAGGTTGAACTTGATGGATCTCTGTACAATGCTGCTACTTAAGGATTCTGCTTGAGGAAGGAGAAAGATTTGGTAAGAAAACTTTACACGAGAATGCAAAAGATTGGCCCCAAACATGATAGCAAATGCAGCAAAATTTGCCTAGAGCTCGAATGCTGAATTGTCACAGCTTTATTAGTCAATTACCTATGTTCATGCATTATCTCTCTTTTCGAAATATGTTTATGTATAGTACTAGAGCTTTTGCTTATTACTATTATCTATTTATTTGTGCAATGGATATTTATCGTAAAAGATCAGTTAAACAACCATATCAGGCCAGTAAATTGAATATCATCCAAAGACAATAAACAAACTTTGGAACGATTACATCAATAATCATAAAATTATACGATATCATGTTCACGAATACTATACCAAATAAAAAAAAAAAATGGTTAATATTAAAGATTACGAACATATGTTGATGAATATCGAATATCATAAGCATAAGTATGAAGTTGGATTTGGTTCCTCATGTTGTTTTCGTTCTTCCATCTTCAATTACATACGAACGACGTTGGATGCTATGATAAGTCGATAGTTATATTGAGGGGCTATAGATAATAACGTGTATTGTTATTATTTTGGGGGTTAAATTGTAGTTTTGTTTTGGAAGATGGGGGTTGAGTTCTAGTTATTTGGGGCTAGACCTGCCGCCGGTCCTCAGCCCGCCGGTTTTGGGCCCAGCCCGCCGGGCTACGGTCCTCAGATGGCCGAACCTAGCCCGGACCGTGTACACTTTTGCCGGTTCCGGGCCGGGCTTCGAACCCGCCGGTTCTGGGCCGGTTAAAGACCGTCGGGCTCCAGACTGAACCGCACGGACCGTGCTTTCCTAATATCATATGCACGGTCCGTATTTCGCAGATATAGAATCTATGGAAGAAGGTCGGAACAGCCATAGCCGGAGCAGGGCAGCGCTACAGTGGGGCGACGCCGGTGGGGTTGCCGGAAAATCGAAGAAGAATAGAAAGGAGAAGAGTTAAGGTTGAGGAGAGAGAAGGAGGAGGAGGAGGAGGAGGAGGAGGAGGCGGCGGGGAGCAGGAAACGGCAGCTATGGCTCGGACGAGGAAGCGGCGGCGGCGGCGGTTTGGACTGAAGTGGAGTCTATGCAGAGGGAGAATGAGTGAAGAGAGGGAGAGAGCGAGTGAGAGTCGTGTTCCTGTAGGTGAAGAGAAGGGAATTTGGGTTTAGTATTTGGGTTGGGCTTGGGCATTTGGGCTTAGATATTGAGGGTAAATTGGGTTGGGTTTCAATTAATATTTAAAATAATAGGGCTGACGGGCCGGCCCGGCAGTTAACCGCCGGTTACGGGCTGAAAAAATTGAGAACCTGAACCGGCCCGCCTCTTTCCGGTTCGGTTTCGGTCCGAGCCCGTTGACTGTCGGGCCGGGCTAAAACCGTTGACTTTCGGGCCGGTTCCGGGCCTAAACCGGCGGGCCTCAAAGCCCAAGCACGTCTATTTGGGGCTATTTAGTTTTTAGAATTAGAAGTGCGAAACGTGTAGTTAAAGTTAATTGAGAGCTGAGGGGTAATATTGTAAAATCATTATTATTATTTATTTATTAATTAATATGGGGGCTATGATTAGCGATTTGGGGGCTATGTTTAGAATTACCCATATAAAATGTAGAAAGAGCAAGTCTTCTTTTATACTTCGCCCATCATTAGAAGAGGGTTGGTTCTAATGTTCTATATAGAATGGTAATAAAAATCCATAAACTATCACCGAACTTAATTAAAAAAAAAAAAAAACTAATTTATATACCAGAAGTTGATACCAGAGAAGAAATATAAATAAAAGAAAAAACTAGTACAGTAGTTTGTTTTTAGTAATTGAGCATAAAAAAGGGTCACCAAAGATTGGAGGAGGGGTCAGTAACAGAGGCATTTAATAATTTCACCTTTGGAAGGAAAAAATATTGACCGCACAATCATCGTTTCCCTTTTTATAGTAGAGAGAGGGTGTGCCATGAAATCAAAGATTAATCAAAGCTCCAACACAAACTCATCTCTTCCCATAATCACCACAAATCATGAAAATTACTCCTCTTCTTCTACTTCTACTTCTTCTTCTTCTTCTTCTCATTTTCTCAGCTGCAGGTGAAGATGATTTCCTGCGATGTCTCTCACATGAGTTGAACAACTTATCCTCCATTTCCGATGATGTCTACACTTCTGCAAACTCATCCTACACCTCAGTTCTTCGATTTTCCATCCGGAACCTCAGGTTCGCGTCGGAAACAACTCCCAAGCCTCAAGCGATCGTAACCCCAGATCACGAATCCCAAATCCCGCCTCTCATATACTGTGCCAAACAGAGTGGCCTCGAAATCAGAACCAGGAGCGGCGGCCATGATTACGAAGGTTTATCTTATGTATCCCACCTACCGTTCGTGATCATTGATTTGATGAATCTCAGCCAAATCACTGTCGATGTTGAGGAGAAAACTGCTTGGGTCGGAGCAGGTGCGACCATCGGTTCTCTCTGCTACAGAATCGCAGAGAAAAGTCCGGTTTTAGGATTTCCGGCTGGTTTCTGCCCAACTGTGGGAGTGGGAGGGCACTTCAGCGGCGGCGGCTACGGCACATTGCTCAGAAAATACGGCCTAAGCGCAGATAACGTTGTGGATGCAAGAATAATCGACGTCGATGGCAGAATTCTCGATAGAGAATCCATGGGCGAAGATCTGTTCTGGGCCATTAGAGGCGGCGGAGGCAGCAGCTTCGGCGTAATCGTTTCTTGGAAGGTGAAACTAGTCGATGTCCCTGAACGAGTCACTGTTTTCTCGGTGCCGAGAAGCTTGAAGCAGAAGGCGATTCGACTCGTCCAGAAATGGCAGAAGCTTGAAGCAGAAGGCGAGAAACTTGCTATGCTAGTGAGTTGGGCGGAGGATCGAGATTCGGAGAGGTACTTGAGTTGGAGCAGGAGGTACTACGCTTACTTGACTCCTTATGTTTCCATGAATCCGAGGGAAGCCTATCTCAACTATAGGGATATCTTGATATTGGAGTTAACGATGTTGATGGAGACACCAGTTATGCGCAAGCAAGCGTTTGGGGTAAGAAATATTTCAAGAATAATTTCGATCGTCTTGTTCGTGTGAAAAGCGTAGTTGATCCATACAATTTCTTCAAGAATGACCAGAGCATTCCGCCGTTGCGTTCTTGGTACAATAAGAAAGATGCATGGTTCTGAATGAGGCGTTATTATATTGTGTACAATTGCAGCAATAATAATTGGTTCTTAAATAAAATTTACTATGAATTTAGAATAGAACTATATGTTATGGAGATTCTTTTACGAACCAGGAAGGAGCACGCTACTTATATAAATGTGAATCTAAATATGTGTAAGACGTTTAAATGTCCAATAATCCATCAATAGATATATAGAAGTGATAATTACAACTTATTACATGAAGACTAGAGACCAAAAATAGAATTCAATGCCCAAAAATTCAACCAATCATATATACACTTTAAATATAATAAACAACAAATTCAGGATTTCAAATGAATAAATCAAATACTTAAGAACTCAAACAAAACAACTATTAGTATATTTATAGTATCCCCACAGCATAAAACTAACTTGAAGCTGCATTATATGTTTACTCACTCTTCTCCACAACCGGCGGCGCCGCCACCGTGGCAACGTCGGCAGCGGTTTCAGTCTTAATCTCCTCAAGCTTCTGCAGCACCTGGTCCGCCTCCGGCCGAGCCGCCGGCGACGGGTCGACGCAGTGAAGGGCTAACTTCAAGGTGTTGAGCAACTCATCGCCGACACTCGGAGCATCCTTCATCAGCTCCACATCGAACACTTCATTAGTCCACTCCTCCTTAACAATCGACGCCACCCACTGCGGCAGATCTAGGCCGTCCTTGGCCTCACTCGGAGATTTTCCGGTGAGGAGCTCTAGTATGATGACCCCGAGGCTGAAGACGTCTGTTTTTGTGGTCGCGTTCTTCAGTTTAGCTAGCTCCGGCGCCCGGTACCCCATGGATCCGGCCGTCGCCACCACGTTGGTGGTGGCGGCGCTCGTCATCAGCCGCGGCAGGCCGACGTCGGCGATTTTGGGTTCGTTGTTTTCGTCGAGCAAAACGTTGGTTGCTGTTAGGTTTCCATGGACGTGAGTCACGTCAGTGTGAAGATAGCATAGCCCTCTGGTTATTCCTATAGCCACGTTCATTCTTGTGGGCCATGGGATCGTCGTCTCCGGCCCTCTAGCTGCAAACACGTGTACACAAACACAATATTAGATTTAAACTATAAAAAAGAATAGTAATTAATGTAATGAAGAAATGAAAGATAAATAGTAGTACCGTGCAAGTAGGATGCAAGGCTCCCATTAGGCATGTAATCATAGACAAGAAGCTTCTCTCCTTTAGGTCCGAGGTAGTAAGCTCTCAATGCAAGAATATTTGGATGTCGGATCTTTCCCAGATTAGAAACTTCCAATTCGAATTCCTTCTGAGGTTTGGTGATCTTCTCTCTCAATCTCTTCACTGCAACTTGATTGTTGTCCTCCAGCGTGGCTTTGTAGGCCGTACCGTAGGAGCTCTTTCCCATGATTTCTGCAGTAGCACACAACAAATCGTCAGCTGTGAACACAAAAGGCCCATCGAAATGGACTAATTTCCCTCCGGCGTCGCCGCCGGTTTCCACTTCCGCTGCTGCGGCCGGGACCGCCTTCGCGGATCTGCTAGTTGAAGCCGGAGCTCCGGTTTTGGTGCCGTTCTTGGATTTCGAAGATGATCTTTTGCCGATCAAGCAGCAGAGCAACACGCAGCAGAGGATTAGCAGAACTAGCAGAAGGGCTCCGGCTGCGATTAGGATTATATCCTTCGTGCTTAGTTTCCGGCGGTGCCGCTTCGGCGGCGCTTGCGCCGGCGAGGTTGGGCTGGTCGCGGGTTCCGGCGACGGGCACGGCGTGGAGGTGCTGTACCCGCAGAGCTGGATGTTTCCGGCGAAGGAGGAGGAGTTGAATCTCTTGGTTAGAAGAGATGGAACGGGTCCGGACAGATTGTTGTAGGAGACATCGAATGAAGAGAGGTGTGAGAGGTTAGAGAGAGAAGATGGGATTTCTCCGGTGAGGTTATTTTCGGACAAGTCAAGAAAGGTGATGGAGGTGATGTTGCCGATGATGTCTGGGATTCCGCCATTGAATCTGTTCTTTCTCAAGTTTAAAACTGAGAGATTGTGCATCTTTTCAATGGATTCTGGAATTGGGCCATCAAGATTGTTGTTTTCGAGATTCATCCTCACTAAAGAAGACAAACTGCCTAACTCACGAGGGATATTCCCATCAAATTTGTTATGACTCAAATCCAACTCCTCAAGAAAAAACAATCTGCTCAAAGAAGTTGGAATTTTTCCAGAAAGAGAATTGTGATCAAGAGACAAAGACTTAAGCTGATAAGAAGAGTTTACAACAGAGCTACTGCCCCAAGAATCAGAAACAGAGCCAGACAGATTATTGTGTTGAAGAGCGAGAAATGTGAGAGAAGAAGAGCGAGAAAGGCTTACTGGGATGGACCCAAAAACGCCATTAAAGCTCAAATTCAATCTATACAACCTGGTGGAGTTTGCAAGATCGGGAGGGATAACTCCACTCAGCTGATTATTGCTGAGATCAAGCGTTTGAAGCATAGGGCAGTTTGATATCGATTGAGGCACAGAGCCGGAGAGGCGATTGTTGAAGAGATATATGCCTCTGAGATTAGGTAGCGATCCGAGAGTTGACGGAATCGGGCCGACGAGGACGTTGTCGTGGAGGCTCAGCCGCCGGAGCGACTGAAGCTGGCCGATTTTGTCGGAAATCCGGCCGCCCAATCCCTTGAACGGCAGCTGGATGGCGATGACTTGGCCGTCTGCACATTTGATTCCGGCCCAGCCGGAGCAGGCGGCAGCGGCACCGCTGCCATTCCAGCTCCGCAGCACCCCTTTGAAATCAATAAATTCGTTTTTTATCGCTTGCAGAGCTTGGAGATCAGCTCGGGACACCATCACGCCGTCCCATTTCTGGCCGGAGACGAGGCGGGAATGGGAGAACAAGAGAAGGAGGAGGAGGCTGAGGAACATGAAATCCAGCTTCCATTTCTCTCTCTTATTGTTAGTCCATGTAGCTTTTCTTCCCTCCAAATTAAATTTGAAATAACCGAGCTGCAGCTCCATGAACTATGTGGGAGAAGCAATGAATGAATGGTTCAAGATAGAGAAGTTGAGAGCAGAAGAAGGAAGAGGGGAAGGAGAGGAGAGAGGTTAGTGTGAGAAATGTTTTAAGCCACTGGGGGGGCTCAGCTTTTTTTGGTTTTACTGCAGCTCAGTAGAGATGATTTATTGGACAGGGGGGAGAGATGAGAGAGAAGAATCTGTGATTTAGTGAAGAATAATAAACAGGGAAAAACAGGGAGCTTGGGTTTGATCGCAACGGCTAGTAACTTGGGTAGCAGCAGGAGGAGTTGGTGTGTGTTTTTGGGGTTGAGAGGAGGAAGAAAGAAAGTTTAGATTAATTTAGGGTGGAAAAAACCTGCCCTGCCCGTGTTTGGCGCGGGCCACCCATAACTCATAACGGCTATAATTGACTGACCTGACGACCGTTATATTACTCTTGACTTATTCCACCTCCACACCTTTATCATAATGTTTCTCACATTTTATTTGCAGATTTTGGTCGGAGAGAATCAATCCTTTTACTTACCATCATTTTTAGATTCTTTTGTGTGTGTGTGTGTGTGTGTGATTTTTCGAGTTCTTTTGATATCATATACTCCGTAATTATATTTAGCATGTTATGTTAAGCAACTACCTTGATTTTGGTTTTTGTAATTATAGTTTAGTCGTTTAATTTATACTTTATTGTGGAAGAATATTTAGTCATCCCAATTGATATCATATTTATCAATAAAAACTTGTGACTTCTAGAATGAACTACATTAATGTCTTTATTGTTAAGTTTAAGGTAAAATAATGTAATCTATACAAATAGACTAAAGTAAGATAGTCATTTTCCCTCCAAAATTCTTGATATGCGAACCTTATTATTTGTTTTATGGAGTTATTTATGTTTTATTAAATTATCATTTTCTATACAATTCTTTAATGTATTTAATATTTTGAAAAATCATTATTTTATTAAAATTTAATGTATTAATTAAATTTTAAGTAACCCGAGGTCACTACTTAGGAAGATAATTTTAACTAACTAATTTTTCTTATGGTTTGTTGTTCTTAAATACGTTTTTTGTAGTAATCTATTATATACTCCCTCCGTTTTTTCTGAAATGACTCACTGATATTTAATATGTGAGGTATAAAATATACAAGTAAGTCACTTCAAAAAAACGGAGGGAGTATATATTCTATAGTAAAATAGTCTTATTTAAATTTTCACTCTAAGACTATATTATCTACATTAGTTTTTTATTAATTAAAACTTAGGAGTTAGTAACAACTTTAAAAGTTTTTTTGTTTGCCTACAATATTCAAGAATAAATCGCAATTCAAAAATTCTTATGCATAAATTTTAATGTTAAAATTATAATATAAAATTTGAACATTTAAATTTATATATATATATTTATTTATTATATATAATTATTGAAGTTATATTTTTCATCTAAAATATTTATAAATTATTTCTGGCAACGCGGGAGTACAATTCTAGCTTGGCCATATAATTGGATATAGGATTTATACCTGTTTTGATTGTTAAGGCTACAAATAGGATCACCTGAACTTGAAAGTAACCCACCAATTATTAGGCCCCTTTTCGGGATGGGCCAACTATTTAGAAAGTAGCCTAAGCCTAGACGATATTGGATCCTCCAGTCCAATACCCTTTTCTTTAAAAAGTGTAGAGATTGTGCAGCAAACTGTTCTTCTTCTTCTATTTTTTTCGGTTCGCAAGAATATCTACATATTTATGAGTTCAAATAATTATATTTTTAAGGTTTGTATTGTAAAAATTGGAATCTTTTTAAGTATATGGAAAAGAGAAAGAATAGATGAATTTTTATTCAATGAACGAATTCCTATACTTAAAAAAAATAGTATCATGAAGGCCCTCTGAGCCCACCCATCATTGGGCTGGTTTGAGACTACATGGCAAGTTGGCTTTAAGCCTGTCATTTTGTATACTTATTTACTTGAAAAGTTTTTTTTTTAAAGCAAACTGCTATATTAAAAATCAATCATGATCTTCCTTGCAAACTTTTGACAGCAACTCAGTTAACCAACTCGGACAGCCCTCTCCCATAATTGGCGAGAAATAAGCTAAGAAGAAACCTGATTTCTTCAACAATCGGGGAAACCAAAGCAAACGTACATACTTTAATGACTAGCTCACACACATTTAAGTTGGAGGGCATCCATCATTCATTAGGAAGTCATTTTACAGACTTTCTTGGTCTTACAAAACGATTTTAAACATCCCAACCAAACTTCACAATATATAGGGATTTCTTGATTTATTTGAGGTTGCAATATAGAGTATAGCTTATCATCATAAATAAATCCCATCACTAAATCGCATTCGCGTGTAATTTTACATGTAATTGCAAAATTGCACTGGCATGCGCTCCTATTAAAAACATAAATAAGCTGATGAGTTGCAGAAATGATAAAATACTTTAGAAGGAAAAATACTATTCACAAGAAACAAAATAATATTCACATAAACGTCCAAGGGAATTTTGGGGATCTCATAAATCCAGAAGCAAAATCGCAGATATGGACAAATCTCCTGGATAAAATCATGTTTGTGTATATATATTGATCTAGCTAATCGTATGAAAAATTAATGTATAAAACATCTGATCCACACCACAAATCATTGCAAGAAATCTAAAAATGATAAACAAAATACAAGAACTTATTCGCCACTACCGTCGACGAACGAGAAATCATCAAGCCCTAGGCGGCATAGGCGGTTGAGAAGTAGCAACGGAGCCACCGCTTAATAATGTGAGGAATCCCGGAACGCCGCCCTGCGGCTCCTGCTCGTTAAGGAACAGATCTTCGGGCGCCCTAAAAGCACCGTGCATAGTAACAATGGCGACACCGATCATGAGCGCCGACACGAGTACGGATCCGACACTGGTGAGGAAGATCACGCCGACGGTCGAAACGAGAAGGAAGACGAGCGTCTCCCCATCGGAGAATTGGCGGCCGAAGAGGACGATCGGCGGATCGGAAGACTGGCGGAAGACGTAGAGAAACAGCCAGGCGGCGAGGAGGCAGGAGAGGAGGATGAGCGAGAAGGGATTGGTAAGAAGCGAAATGGCGAGGACGGCTGTGATGATGGTGAGGTAGTTGGTGCGGAAATAATTGTAATTCTTCCTCAATCGGAGCGTGGCTTGTGAAATGGATTCCGGCTTGGAGAAGGCGGAGCGATCGGCGACCTCCGACCAGGGGCGGCGATTGGCGAGGCCGAAGCGGATATTGTCGTTGATGGCGGTGATGAACGCGCGGACAGGGGAATTAGAGGACGACGATTGATGATTACCGGCGGCGGGGGGTGGCTGCGCGGCGGCGTTAGAAATGGGGAGGATCGCGGGGGAGGAATTAGCGCCTGCAGCCATGTTTGTTAGGAAATTTGGGGAATAATTTTCGGCAAATTTGAAGGAGCGAAGAGGAAGGAGTATTTATACGGAGCGTTTGGAAACGGGGTTTGAATTTCTTTAGCTTAGCGAGTACGGTTTGGGGTTGGGGGAGAAATGGAAGGAAATTGCGTCGGTGGATACATGTGATGTATACTCCGAGTTTTGCGAATTTTAATTCCCGTGTTTAATTTTATTTTAATAGTAGTAATCTGTTTTAATGATTTATAGCGTTGGCCAAACGCGTTATTGGTATGTAAAAGTAATTACTACCTCCGTCCCATGTATTAGTCTACATTGTAAATGACATAATAGTCAATGCAAATAAAGATATGTGGTTGTAATTCATTCTAAGGAGAGATAGTTAATTATAGTTACAACTTTTTTGTCATTTTAGGGAAGTTAACTAATAAATAAGACGAACCAAAACAGAAATGTAGCCTAATAGTATATGAGATAGAGGTAGTATATGTTATGTTACGTTTCTTCTAGGCTAGGGGGGATTGGATGATTTTGTTTGTTAAATAAATCAATATTCTTTAACGTGGAGTCATAGAATGAACGATTAACATTCAATTCAATGGAAACAAAAGGTTTTGATACAACGTAGAGTGAAGTCGTTAATGAAATATCATGATTTTTTTTTAACCTCTTTTTTTAACCTTTTTTTTATAGTGAAATAGCATGAATTTTGAGTCCAGTTATAATCATACCCTATGGTGTGTTTCTTCGAGGGAAAAGACATGAAAAGAAAAAATATACACTATTTTCCCTCCTTTTCTCATATTCTCCATGATAAATAATTTTTTCACAGGCAAGAAGAAAAATATTCCCGGGCAGCCCATTTTCCACCTTTTTCACTCCAAATCTAGTTAATATTTTCATCCCAACTTGGAGTGAAAATATTTTCTCACCTTCTCCACCCGAACATGTGATAAACAAAGTGAGGGACCACATTTTGGGATTATATTTTCCATCCATTTCATTTCCCTCATTTTCCCTATCACTCAAAGAGAACACACCCTATGACTCAAACAGACTCGCTTAGTAAAAAATAGGAGTATTATTATCCTTTATTCTCCCAACGTTTTAAAATTTACAATAATGTCCTAACTGTTGGAACCGAATCTCTCAAATGTAGATTTAATTAAAACAATGATTATATTCAACATACGAATCATAGATCTTAAAGTGGAAACCGATCTAAGATTGTATATCTGTTTGCGTAGATTAGGCGGAGAATTGAGTAGTGGTAAAGATCTTCCACGAACTATATCTCTGCACACGAGATCTAACCGAGAAGAATTCCGTGTGGTCATAACCACTCAGAACTGCCGCATCCCACTTCTCAGAATATGATTCTGTGAAAAATACATGTGTTACTCTCTGAGGCTCTTCTCTATTATTTATAAAATAATATTCCCTCCGGTCTTTTCAAGTTGTTACATTTCTTTCGGCAATTTTTTCAAGTGTTTTCGAGCGTCTTGATGATGAGTTTTACAATAGTTTTTTAAAGAATTTTTTCTTTTACGGGATACTACAAGTGTTGTTTAAAACTCATAATCAAAACGCTTGAAAAAATTGCTGAAAAGTTTTGAGGGAGTAAGTGGAGAGAGTACTGGGCTAGGTTAGATTACTGAGCCAGGCCTTGCTTCTATTGGGTTACTCTAGGGATTTTAAGAATGATTTGAATTGAGCCTCCCAATATAATTAAATAATTCAAGTATTGTCTAGGCCATAATACTCTATTTAATTATATTAATATTATTTCATTCCACTAAAGAAATAATATTGTACTGTCGTCTATTTTCCAAATTATTATATACCGGACTCCTTTTTGAATTACATTATTTCCCGTGTTTAAAATATCGCATATTCATTAATTAATTTAAGCTACTGACATCTTTAATTAATTAATCTCTAAACCAAGAGCAATACCCGCTAACCCTTAGAGCGCTCGACCTCATTATTATATCGAAATTTAATTCACATGCAAGGTTTAATATAATCCTTAGAGCGCTTCAAGAGGACATCATCAACTCGGATCACCGAGACACGATTTCTAGCTATAATATTAATTATTATAGTTGCAATAACTCTCACTCATTGATAAATCAAAGTAATAATAATTAAATATTATCAAAACTAAAATTAAGAAATACTAATCGTACGAGATGTCAAATTCTTTATTAAGTCAGTATAAAATGATTTATCTCACCACGATCATGTTCAATGCAACTGGATGCACGCATTAGTATAAGGTAATAGCCAATACCAACTAATATCAAGCATTATACTACAACCTTAACAGGTAATTTGTCCAAGATTACTTAGGTTGCGAACACTATTTAACTATATAAAAATATGATAATATGATCTTCCGTGTGACTACTCATACCATATTACCTATAATATATAGTGTCAGACGTTTATTTGCATAATTGTAACATAAATTAATTTGCAAAACATATGACAATATGTTTATTTCCAATACAGCAAGAAACAATTAATAATATGAGCATAAAATATGTTTTTCAGTATATCATCCCTAACACTAACATATACATCATTTTTTTTACAATAGTGTCCTACAACAAATTCCGGCCACTTTGTGCTGATGTGGCTCACTAGGAAGCCACGTCAGATGCACACGTGGATTTAAAAAATAACAAATATGGAGTAATATTAAATCAATTAAATAATTAAAAAAAATTGAAAATTCATAAATTTTAAAAAAAAAAAAATCTGACTTCTGTACGACTTTAAATTTAACAAATTTTCCCAAAAAAATTGAGAAACTTAAAATCAAAAACAGTAGTTGAAAATATGAGTGGTGGGCCTTGAGTCCTTGACTATTCCACCAGTATAAGTCAAGTGGAAAAGTAAATCGAAGTGCTAGGTGGATCAATAGATATATACCTAAATTATAGAGGACATATGGAGTAAATTATACCTAAAATGATATGGATTGGGAGTACGACGAAGGCGTGGTGTCAATCGTAAGAGGAGGAGAGGGATGGGGTGATAAATGTGATGAGATATCTGAATTCAAACAGCACCTGGAGTTGGGAGAAGAAGAAGCAGGTTTGGGTTTGGCACATGAGAAATTAGGATTGGGATGGGTTCTATGGAAGGAAAATGAGAGAGTGCAACAACACCAAATCATAACTCTGCTCGAACAGATTGCATCCCACTATTCTGTGTATACTGGGGCGGTTCGTGATTGGACACATTATATAGTACAGTACTGGGGAGTAGTGAAAGTGGAGGAGGAGCAGGGTCGGCCATGGCATCATCACCTCTCCTCCTCACACCTACCTTTTACTATGGGCAATGGTCTCAGTAAGGGGAGTTGTTGGTACAGAAAGCTGTGTAGGGGTCACGTGTACGTTGTTGACATAGAATTAGGAGATGATAATGATGATCGGCAGGTGATCGGAGGCGTAGGAAGGGCGTACCGAAACAAGCGACCCGAGTCCACGCCTGATCTCAGACTATACTCTACCCATGAATACCCAATGAGGGATGAAGCTGCACGCTGCGGCTTCAGAGGTTACTTGGCACTCCCTCTATTCGACGTCCGTACAAATCAATGTCGTGGTGTGTTGGAGATCTTGTCGCGTGACGGTATAATGAGTTCAGAACTACTTTCCAGATTGGATGGATCACTACAGGTTTTATTTACTCCTCCTCATCATCATCATAACAACTCCATCCCATCCTCAATCTTTAATGTTAAGTTGCATGAATATTCAGATTGCAGGGTTCAGATCCGCTCACACCTTTATTTCTATTAGCGATTTCACAACAACAATTGTAAGCATGCATTGCATAATAATATCAATATTCTTATATTATGAATATGTTACTCATGTTTTGGTGATAATTAAGTTGGGATTTATGTATAAGCAGCAACCTGAGAGTGAAATCTCGGATATACTTAAATTGGTTATGACAACAGTGCCGCGTCTATATCTAGCACAAGTGTATGTCCCTTGCAAGCAGTGCACCGACTTACGCTGCCTGGAAACCGCATATTTCATCGAGGGGGACTATATGGACGAGGAAACACATGACTACCTTCGAGCTTGTCATTTTCATCAAATGAATGTCAGCAGCTTCCATTCGTATAATGAGTAGTATATGTAAGAATCCATTGGCGCACTATGCCCAGAGGGCTAGGATGTCCCATTCTTTTGCAATTTCTCTGCACAATACCAACCACTCGTCGTACACCATTCGATTTTATCTTGTTCATCCAAAATCTGGACAAGATGATTCTGTGCAGTTGCTCTTGAGGATAGTGGAGATGAATCTTAAAACCTTTAAATTTGTGTCGGAAGGAGAGGTATCTCAAAAGCATGATGCGAATCGATTGAGAGTTTACATGAGATGAAGGTAATATTTTCGGAGTCCAACTTCAAAACATACTTGGAAGAGACGGTTGACTCGTGTAGCCTACAACCCTCCTCTGCTGGATGGATTTTTTGCATACCAGCTGTAGATTTTCAAAATGAGCCCGTAAGTTTTACAATCAAGAGAAGGTAGAAAAGTTTATGAAGAATGTAGTAGTTGATCGTCGGGCAGGGCATTGGATAGTACAGTTTTGGGCACCGAAAATGGCGGATGATAGGTGCTATCTACAAACTTCTGATCAGCCATTTGCTGTTGGTTGTCTTGCGAAAGGAATAGCTTCTTTTAGAAAGAAATGTTTGAAGCATTACTACCCTGTGGACGACCAAGCTAAAGAAGAGGAACTTGGCCCCCCTGGACGTGTCTTCAGAAATGGGAACCTTGAAATCTCCCCTCACCTCTTGTGTTACACTAGCAAAGAATTTCCAATCATAAATTATGCATTGCATTGTTGCAGTTCTCCAGGAGGCTATTTCGCCCTACCCATATTTGATGTTGATGATGATGATGATGAACTCAATCACAAATGCGTTGGTGTGCTCGAGTTCTTAGGATTTCGTTATCACTATCTTGAAGTCATCCTAAGAGAACTCAAGGTATGGCGAGAAGGAAAAAACAATATGTGATTTCATTTTCTCTGCAATGCAATTATATAAACTACTTAATGTGAAAACATAATGCTTGTTCCATGCAGGCAGCAAAACTGTACTCGACTCCTCGCACTCAAATTGAGTCAAGATTCTTAGCAATTGATGAACTACCTATCCAAGTATACATACGTTATTATGCTTGATTTCACCAGAATTTTAGAGTTGTAAATTATGCTGACTTGCATCAATTAATCTGCTACTCACATAGTATGTTCAATGGGACCAGACTATCAACTGCAGGAAGGTAGCACTAACTGAAATCAACAGTGCTCTTAAGCTGATGTGTAATAACATTCCCCAACTTCATATGACAAATGTTTGGGTCTCTTATGGAGAATGTGCTGCTACTAGTGTGAGTAGCTTGGAACTTGCATTGTCTGTTCGTGACAGTTATGATTTAGGGAAATTCATGCCCACATATCAGGTTCATTGGATTCACATAAAATCCCGAAAAGGGATGGTTGGGATGGTATTGGCATCTGAAGACAAATCTTGTTTTTGTCCAAGTTTAAGTGAATTTGGCATAGCTGACCAGCCCCTGTCGCACTACGAAATGAGTGAGAGACGTGATGTTTGTTTTGCAATTTGTTTGCTAAGTTCACACACCGGTGACCTTGTTTATGTTGTAGAATTCTTTCTCTACCATGGTCCTGCAACACATGAATATGTTCGATCCTTCTTGAACTTTCTGCTGCCAATCATGAAGCATGAACTCAGATCCTTCAAGTTGGCATGTGGGAAAGAACTAGGAGAGGAATTGGTGGTTGAAGTCGTTGAATTTTCTGATGCAAATAAACTCGATTCCTCTGCATCAGAGCAGCCACAAGTAATGTTTCCAATCAAATTTAAAAGTGTACAGTACAATCAAGAGGAGCATCAACATGCTCAAGAACAACAGACAGAAGAATGTAGCGTTGTTGCTTCAGATTCCAATACAAGAGAGAGAGGGAAAAGGAAAACCAGTCTCCATCTTAGCCTTGAGGATCTCAAGCCACATTTCGGGAAGAAGCTAAAAGATGTTGCCCAAGAGCTTGGCGGTGAGTATAAATTTACAACATTTTTGTTTCGACGAGTTCTTGAAACTAAAATTTATCTACTAAAATGAATGGAAATTTACTTATTCTTAACAGTTGGAAGATCAACTATAAAGCGTGCATGCAGAGATTATGGCATTGATAGGTGGCCAAGTAAGGGGAAACTCAAAAGGAATCCATCCCTCTTCGAGAAACAAAGTGGAGGAGTTTCTCAGCTAGATACAAACACAGAAAGCATTCGTCGTCTCATTGTTGAAGAGGAGGCAGAAAAGGTGATGATAAAGGTGATATACAGAGAAGATATCATAAAATTCGAGTTACGTGTTCCGCTAGGATTGACAAAGCTAACCAAAGAAGTGGCTGCAAGACTAAATCTGGAGATGAATACTTTCAAACTGAAGTACGAGGATGAAGATGGTGATGAGATCTTGTTAACTAATGATGTTGATTTGCAACTTTGTCACAAGACTCAGATAACAATGGGCAAGGCTTATATCCAACTCTACGTTCGATGATCAGCTATATCAAGATATTAAGACTTTGCCACATTCTTTTTCTACTTTTCAACTTTTTTTTTTTTTTTTGTGTTTTTTTTATTTCTCCATATGCACTACTTACAATTCAGACAATTCTTATGCCTATATTTGTCTTGAGCAGAATATGATTTTTAGACTTTAGTTTCTGGAGTTAAAATTTTTGCTATTTGATGTTGCTCGCATATTAGATAACTTGAGAATGCCCTTCTGTTTAATAAAATTTAAACTGTACCATAAAATTGACAATTCGGTCGCTGCAGGGGTTATAAGGAACAAAACAGAAACCATGATTGTAAGAACTAATAAGTGAAATCCCCACAAGCTCACCTAGAAAAGTCATGTTTCATTTCACCAAAACATACATGTACAGTTATTATGTCATTCAATATATAACAATATGAATGACACCGTCTCTTGATGATGATAACCATGAGATGTAAAATAAAAATCCGACGAAGTTTAGAAACCTGAAATGAAAATTTTAGCTGCAATAGATATTTAAGGAGCTTATAGATTACGGATAATCCTTTAAACCACCACATTCAGCAAGATTTGCCAACAGATGAGCATAACAATAAATTCCGTGCTCAAATGAGTCAAATCAGAATCCAAATACATAAGGGGATAGATCACGGTAGCAGCTCCTACACGTACATTTAGGAAGTTTACGCAAGAGCGAAAATATGAGGTAATAACCTAGAAAGTCGACCCATTCCACCCAAAGTTGGAACCCTGCAATAAAAAAGTTGATATCAAAGGTCTAGGAATCACAACAGAGGAGAAAAGTAAAAAATGAAGATCAATCTGTATTATGTAGTTAAAAAGGTACGTGCAAAACAGCAGTCGTTAGGCTCCAATCTACAGCTCTAAATATTGCAAGTGCATTTACATGAACTAGTGCTGGTGTAAAGCATGCAGACATTGTGCATATTCTTGGCTCTGACTGGCCTAAACGCACGGGAGGATAGCAATGAGAAAAAATAAAATGGACAACAGAATCACCATTTCTAACAAGAGTTAAAAGTGTAAAGTTGTGATTTCTTGCCTTAGTGTCGTAGAATTTGAGAAAGTATCGGGCTTTTGGCACGGATAGCTTAGTCTCGAGTATGTTGGCAATAGCAGCACTGATCTTTTTGTTGACATCAGGAGTGAGGCCTCCAATTGAAACGAGCTCTCCATAGGCAGCAGGTTGCTCTGTCCCTCCAAATGAAATGGGCACAGATCCCTTCAACACAACCATCACATACTGCAATTACACACGAAGGCGAATGGTAATTAGTTCTCTTAGTGACTAAGCTTAAGAAATGAATCTAGTGAGAGTAAGATTTTAAAGAGGCTATGGAGGTGTAAAAGAAAGACTTGTATATGTTAATCAATAATGATATTAAGCTTGTTCTTGGTTTTGTTATTTCCCTAGCTTGGAAGAATCTTCCAATAGCAATAGAAAAGTAGGGCTAGAAACGAAGATCCATCAGAGTTTACCAAAGACATAAGAAATATTCATAGTGAGCTTTCGAGCAAGTCTATGTATCTGTTGGTGGATTTCATCGAGTAATGAACATCATCCTTACAGATACAGTGAAAAGTCAATCCACACAGCTAAAACGTTTTCATCTTCACAACAAAGTGAACATTTCACTAGAATCAAACACCAATTTCTGATAAAACTCCTATGAATTTGGCAGGAAATATGCACCAAATCAGCACTCAGAATAAAAATCAAAACATAACCCATCAAACGTAGGTGAATTTGTATAAGAAGACAGACGGAACTACATCAAATCAAATAACACAATACAGGAAACTAGAAAAGGAAAAAAGCAAGCAAGAAGAGAGAGAGAGAGAGAGAGAGAGAGAGACAGACAGCCTCGGGTTTGCCGATGAGGTTGGCAACGGTGGAGGAGATCTCGGAGAGTATGGCGGAAGTGTCGGTGGCTTCGAGGCTGACGTTAGTCGAAATGTTGAGACACGGCATGGTTGCTGCTGCGAACTCTAACCCTTTTGCTTCTCTTCTCTCCCTTCTCCTTTCTCTCCCTTCTCGCTTTGTATTTTGTAACGCTCGAATTTGGTATTCTCTCTACTCTTAACTAGGGTGGGTATTCAGTTTTTTGGTTTGATTTTGCTCTAAAATATAACCAAATCAAATAAAGATTTTTTTTTAAATTATATCCAAATCAAATTAAAATTATTTTGGAAATCGAACCAAATTAATCAAAATAAATATTTGGTTATTTTGGTTAATTCGGTTTTGTCCAAATTTTTTTCCATTTCTTTTGAATACTAGATATGATATCATTCCAGTATTAATAATTCATAAAATCAAAAAAATACAAATATAATATTTTGAGTTAAACAATAACCAACAAACAAATATTTTATCAAATAAATTAACAATAAGTAAATTCAACATTAAACAAAACAATCGACAAGTACATACGTTGCAATCGTTGTAATAAATTAAAATAATCAAATCATCCAGAATCAACAATATAAGAAGTTTTAAGTGTTCAAAAAGTCACAAGACATCAATACTAAATATGAAAATAAGAAGATTAAGAGTAACTAATTTTATGAAATATAAAATTAATAAAATTAAAATTTTAATATATAAATATTTTTAATTTAAATATTATAATTTGATTTTTCAGTTTTGTTTGGTTTTAAAAAAACGAAACCGATCCAAACCGAAAAACCAAAAAAATAATTAATTTCAAACCGAATTAACCAAATTAACCAAACTAACCGAACCAAATTAAATATTTCGGTTTGGTTCGATTTGGTTTTCGGTTTTTGGATTAATTTGCTACCCTCTTAACTTGGAATTTATTTACTTTATGTTCATTCGCTTCGGTAAACACTCAAAATCATCACTTATTATTAATATGTTAACGTGTACCCTCTTTTTTCTTTTTATTTTCATTGAAGCAATAAGTCATTTTTAGAAAGATGGATTATGAAATATTTGGCCTTTCAACTAAATACTAGTCTAGTGTGTGTGTGATAGACTACAACTCGTTAGTCGATATTTTCTTATTAACAGCATTGAGTTCAAATAATCAATTGCATAGTATCATCATCATCATCATCATTAATTGTTCATCTTTTTTCTATTTTAAATGTATCACCATTACTTATGGGCTCTCATAGGTCCATCCATTATTCAATATAAGAGAATACTCATTTAAAAATTATGCAAAACATAATATTCCTGCCACCAAAAATCATGCATAGTTTTTATATGTAAAATTATCCAATCTGGGCATCTACAATATTACTATATACTACTACTATCATAGTAACATTGAGTAGATCGCTTCAGCTCCCTCCTAAAACAATGGCCGAAGCAAAGCATCTCTTCCCTACAGCCCTCAAGTTTGTTGCCTCCCAACCTTTACCTTCCTTGTAACACTCAACCTGCCATTGCATCACAAAACAAATATTTAAAGAGAGAAATAGAGAGTGAGGTGAGAGCACCTGTTTTACAAGAAGACTAAGAGTAGGCATTGCACAAAAAAAAAAAAGAATAAGTAAGCTGAGCTACAGAATGAATGTAGGCATTGCATCACAAAAAAGAAGGTTGAGAGAGAAAAATGCATACCATTCCAACAATTTCCTCATTAGCTTTCATCCCTCCCATAACGTAAATAGACTCGTAAAGGACACCAGCAGCGAAGTAACCTCTGCTTTCATTCATGGGTTCCACCATCATCCACGATCCACGACGAGGATCATAAACCTCAACAGTAGGCGCAATAGCTGATCCATCGTATCCACCAATTGCATATCTGCAACACCATATAACATCTCAGTTCAAGATTATATCACACTGAATTTCAAATAAGAATGGGTCATGGGGAGAACATACATCTTTTCATTCATTGTGACAAGAGAGTGGAGGCCTCTTCTTGCTTCCATGCTCGCGACCCTGGTCCACGAATTTTCCCTAGGGTCGAACCTTTCGGCAGATCTAGACAACATACATCCAATCAAAGTTGCGAAAGATATATTGGAAGAAAGATTGGTGACGAAGAAGTTTAAAACTTACTTCAAATATTCGAATCCGTCGAATCCCCCAGTAGCATAGATTGCACCATTCAGCTCCACAGCAGCAAGAGCATGCCTCTGTAGAAAATATAAGAGGCAGAAAAGTGAGAAAACAGTACCTGTTTATGCACGTTTTATGAGGCCTAATCAAAATGGTCAAAATTAAAATTACAGCATCAAACGCTATGTCACAAGAATTCGTGAAATTACAGAATATGGAAATGATAGGACATATCTGCTTCCCTTGGCAGATACATTTATCCATTTCTAGGAGCTTTGTGCATAGAGCATCTTTTTAATTAATAACATACCAAACTAAAACAGAATAGAATAGAACCTTTTGAAGCATTGATCGTGAAGGAATCCACCTTCCAAGATAGGGATCAAACATTTCTACATCTGAGAAGAATTCAACCCCATTTCCTCCACCGATTGCATATATTTTATTATTTAAGGCAGCACCAGCTAAGCTACCTCTTCTTTTGATCAGGGAAGGACATAGACTCCACTCATTGTTCACAATGTTGTAGGACTCAACTGCAGATAAAGAGAGAATTATATGCAAATGCAGAGAGATGAAAGAGCAAAAGAGAGAGAGGAAGCCGGCATTAACAGTACCTGTATCATACCACTTGGAACCACTTCCACCACCAAACACATAAAGATCTTCATTGAATTTTACAATTGGGGCATTCCATCGAGCAGAAGACATAGGCTTAAGAGATCTCAAGATATCTTTTGAAGGTAAGAAGGACTGCAATGCTGATGACCAAGACACACCATCATATCCACCCACTATCAATATTGACTCCTTAATATTCGAGTGAGATTCATCAGCTGACTCAACCAGCGTTTGGGCAGCCACAGATTGCTCGGACATATTAGAAACATACTCCAATGCCATGCATCGATTTTCCAATCGAATAATTTCTTGCTCTGCCTCAGCCTGAAAGTGATGGTGAAAACAAGATTATTTAGCTAACAGCACCAAAAGTACACTGACCAAACATTGCTCCAACGCATTTTACCGATTAAATCCAGACCTGCCAAAAAGTCAAAAGGTTGTGTCTAGACGCCTTTCATTTTTAAGCCCAGACCTTTTAATTTTAATAATTTACGAACAAACTCAGCAGTAACTTGTAACCACTCACTCAACAGGATCCTTCTGTCCTCAGTAAACAATGGAATATACATGCAATGACTCGGCATTTTCAAAAATCCAAATATACAAGGACACAGTCATACTAGATTGTGAAACATGTTTACATTGTACTGCTAGTCTGCAACCATAGCCAAGTATGAAAGGCTCAAACTTAAGTAGCAGGGAAAACATATGAAGAAAAATGTTAACGTTACCAGCTTCTTTTCCAAACTCTCTGTCTTTAGAATTTGTTCTTGCTTAAAGGACTTTAGGTCTTCTATTTCCATGAGCAACTGCATTGGGCATCGGTATGGGAATGAGCTTGTATAATGCATCATAAATAAGGTGTGTGATTGAATAAGTCAGAAATGTAATAAGACAGCATAAGAACCTTTTTAAAATATAAAAAATGAATAGAGTGGCTGGGTTAAAGCCTAACTTGCAATTTACAAGTGAGATGCATATCCCTTTCAACGGAGCTAAAATCATGAAACAAATCTATAAACACGAAAAAAGGTATCAGATCATCTTGTGCATGCTTGGGTTTGTGGAAATTTCTCAATCAGCTTTGATTCATTCCATTATGCTCCTAGAGGCACAGAAAAAAGACCAGCTGCCAATGCTCTTCTGAAAACTAACGATCACTTTATTTTGTCCCAATATAGAAGCCATTGTACGTCAGACAGTTAGCTATAATTGGTTACAGGGAGTGTCATTTACAAACAAAAGCAAATTTGCCCTAGTTAATAGCTGGGTTACAGGAAGCAGTTGGAATAGGATATTAAGGAAATACCTAATAAAGTTCAGGAACACAGAATAAGTATGAATACTTTCTTTTCTAAACCAGCTATGGACTTGGCCAGATGACTGCGCTAAGAGAGTTTATAATGCAGATATCACGTATAGTATTGGAATAAAAAATAAACAAAGAAAAGGGCAAGCAAAACAGTATATTTAGGCAAAATGTAGCTCAGTCCATCAAAACTCAATGTAGTTTAAGTCTATCATGTGTGGAGTCAACAAGCACTCTAGAAATAGTTAACTAATTAACTGACTAGCTCTCTATATTCATGCAGAAAAGCTACTAAATACCTGCTCAACAAAAGCAGGATCAGATAGATTGGAAGAACTTCTGCTGCTCCTCTTCCCCAAAGTCACCTGGTCATCGTCACAAATTTCATGCTTCAAGCCATCATCACTTGTAGATGACTTGCCTACTTCACCAACCATCATATCCGCATCTGTCAATTTACCACCAAGGGACAGTTCCTTCAACTTCATGTAGATA
The DNA here is from genome assembly GCA_001642375.2 of Mentha longifolia. NCBI lineage: Eukaryota > Viridiplantae > Streptophyta > Magnoliopsida > Lamiales > Lamiaceae > Mentha > Mentha longifolia. The sequence continues at coordinate 45,998,269 of CM038110.1, forward strand.
ATGTCCTTTTCATCAAATTGTTCAACATGGTTGCCATTCATACAGAGGGAATTATCTGAAGCAGTCGACGTAGAAACAGAATCATCATAATTGGAAATGTTATCAGTCAGAGGCGGTGACTCAGAAGCTCCACTTTGGTTTATCTTATTGGCTGGGGGAAAGCTCTGCTTTGCAGACCAAATTGGGGGATTTCTTTGTACAGGGTTTCCAGGAGCAACTGCTAAAGAGGAGAATTGAGACATCAACCTGCTTGCTTGAGCATGATCCAACTCAAACCGGAAATGCATTTGTCCATAATAATTGTCAATAATTGTTAGCTTAAAGTCTTTTTCTGGAAGGGCTTGGCACTGCAAGCGGAGGCGTACTTGAACCTTAATGCAAAAAAGAAAAATTATTAAGTACTCTCCTCACCTCATCAGAAAAATTATTAAGTACTCTCCTCACCTCATCAGAAGAAATCATGCTGAACTTATAAAACAAAATTATGGACATGGTAGAGCAATGAAATCTGACCAGATTCCCATCTTACCTGAGCTGGATACTTAGTTCTCACTGAGCCATCTATTGTCCAAGCATAAGGATCGATATTCATCTTCCCTGAGCTAACAGCTTCATAGATACCATAAAGTTTTTTGTCACTGTAGTTGAATAGAAACAGGGGCAAACCTGGCTCGATGTTCTTTACATATGAAATGTGCGGAGCTGGTAGGCCTACCAACCATGGAAACAGTGATGAGTCACAGGATAGAGTAAGTGTGTGTCAAAATTTAAATTTATAATCAAGTTATCGTATCAAGTATTCAGCAGATTAAAGATTGCAAAATGATTCATAAAAATAGCTTTCATGCAATGCACACCTAAGAAGATTTCTGATCAAATAAAGAGTACTACTGGAAAGACTAACCAAATAGTTGTTTGGCGAGGCATTCTTCCTTAGTGTCTTTTGTGCAACCGAATATGACACCTCCAAGCTGGTTCTTGCTCAAGTTTCTTGCCCATTTTTCAGTAGATGTCATTGGAAATTTTTCTTTATGAGAAAAGGTCTGTACGTTCCTCCCAACTCCCATTGCTAAGGCAATCTGATGTTGAAAGCAAAAGTGACAAAGATCAAATTCCGGCTGAAACTGAAAATTGCTCAACCTATCAAACTAACCTACACTAATAGTGAAGATTGAAAATCAATAAATCGATATTCATGCATCAGGAAAAATTGGTGGTAAATAATACAAGGAACCAGTAATGAATGCCTAAAAATATCTGCAAGCATCCTGAACTCAATACATAAATGCCAATCAGATGCTATAAAACTTTAGTACGCAAATAGTTTGTCGCTGTTGTTTCTTTTTATCCAACAAACAAGATCTTCGCCATATGTGAACCACTAACTAGTTCTATATTTTAATCCAAGCCATTCTCCCTCAATTTAACGGGAAAAACACAAGCCCTCATAGATCTACCAACTGTTGTCTTCTAAAAACTATCAAACCAAAGCTGACCAACAGACATTGTGATACAGTAACAAGATAGGAAGAAGTACATCATCCCAAGATGAACCCATTGTAGAATCAGACTTCAAATAACAGTTAAGATGAACCCATTGTAGAATCAGACTTCAAATAACAGTTAAGATATCAGAATATCATGCAATATGCTAAAAAAGAAACTAACATTATCAAAACCCTCATCCGATACTGTAAGTACATTCAGTGATCAAAAAGAAATTCACCATCACCAACCGATAGTAATTGAGAACTCAATAAAAGATAATGTAAGAATCCTAGTCATCCTAAGAAAAAACAACAATGTGAGCCGTCAAGAACGCCACACATTAAAAGGCCTTGGCCCTCTTCGCCAGAGGGCAAATGTAATTTTGGGGGATTGCAATTCTTACAATCTGCCACAACCTCCCTAATTAGTAGACTAATGCCTTCCAGTTTTTTTGTAAAGATAAAAGAACCTACTCATAACAATGACCAATCGGCACAGCAAGAATCAGACAACCCTACTTCAAAACAGGAATAATGATACGAAACAAAAGAATCGGAAAGAAAATCCCAAACTTTTCCAAAACAAGAAAAAAGCTATAAAAAAAATCAACCAATCAACGATATATCGAATCGAATACATACATTGCTTGAAACATACAACCTTCCATGTTCTCAACGGTGAGAGAGAGAGTAGAGTATGTATGACATGCAAAAATGGCGAAAATGCAGATAGCCAAAGACATACCTTGGAGTTGGAAAGAAGATGATGTGCCCAAACGCTAGTGTTGTGAGTGTTGAGAGAGAGTAGCGCGAAAATGGAGTGCTTGTAGTTATTTATTGTGGTTGTGGGCCTCAGTTTCAACTTTGTAGCAAGAAACTGGGTGTTTTGGCTTTGGAGAGAAATTTACGGTTCTTCAATTCAAGTCAAATTTATTCAGAGTTGGAGTTATTTATAAGCGACCTCTTCGCTTAAATGATGTTGGAAGGTTGTGATTAAATTTTTGAATGTACTGTTAGCTCATATATTTAGGTAGAGAATTTTTTCAAAAGTTGTGGACAGGAATTCTAGGCAATAAAATGGAGATTCCTCCTTATAATAATAGAAAAATAAAAATAAAATCAAGATTACATTTTGGAAGAAATATAAAAGGAGAAGATGAAAGGACCATAATTCACCCTGCGCAGGTTAGCACAGGCTTAGTTATATAGGTGCTAGAAGAAAAAATGGCCTCAGTATAATTCCTTTGTGAAATTTATGAAAAAAAAATGTGTAATTTTACATTCTATACTCTTAAATCCTTAATTATTGTATTAAAAAAAAAGAGTAGATTTTTAAGGGTAGTTTTGCCCAATTTTCACATATATAATTGTGATTGGAACATACTTTTAAGGAATAACTTTTTTTATTTATTACAAATTTACAGGTAGATTAAAATCTCTTGGCTGATTAAAGAAATTATTTGGGGAAATCAAAAACTGCCTTTACAATTGTAACGCCCCAATTTCCATAAATAAAATAATTGGTACGAACAAGAAATTCATTTATCAACTACTAAAAATAGACTAAATAATTCTTAAAGAAAATCCAAAGTAAAATACTTGCAAGCAGAAGTCTTTAACTAAAATATTACTCAGGAATTAATCTAGCTTATTAAAAATTAATTCCGACACCACCATCATCCACCACGCCGCTCGTCGCCCGAGTCTGCTCCTGAAAAGATAAAATAGTTTTGGGGTGAGTACTATGAACTCAGTGGGTTGCATTTATCCATATTATAAGAATTACTACAAAAGAATATATGTAAATATGTTCTTCTTCTTATTCTTATTTTTACGTCCGAAGACGACACTTCCTTTATTTTACGTCCGAAGACGACACTTCCTTTATTTTACGTCCGAAGACGACACTTTCTTTATTCTCATTAGCTCGTATGCTAAAGCTGCATATCACACATATCAATTGAGCAAAACGTATAATAAGGATAAATACGAAAATGCAACTTTTTCCCCCACCTTAACCTTTCTTGATCTTAACTTGACTCCTTGAAAACTGCAATTAAATCGTTAAGTCCTACGCGCCTCGCCTAAGAAAAGAATATGATCTTAATTATTATGCATGAATTTAAATGCTTAAAGTATGCTCGCGTAGTATTACACACATATATAATTACCAAAAACCAACTCTTTTCGTATATATATAAAAAATAACACATAACAGATTAGGCATACATATATACTTATTCGTAAAATTATATTCTATGCTAATCACACTAAATACATTTTTAATTTATAACCTTCCAACTCTTTGCATGCTTTACACGTATATACAATTTAAATATATACACTTAGACATAATGAGAACAATTAATAAAAACAAATAATAATAATAATAATAATAATTCATAGCTTAACTAACCAAAATAGTTGCAGCACTACACTCGCATATATAGTATACACCTATCTCGGCCGGTCAACTCTATCACCTTGTAAATCTATTGCAGGAAAAGCATCTTTATTTATATATATACTATATTATCATGCAATACAGTTCACATATACACATATACGCACTCAAATCTGGAGACACATATATATAGATCATGAACCTGACAACCGGAACACAGCCGAGAAAACAAGAGGAAATAGAGGATTGCCTACAATTTATTCGATTTGGATATTTGTGAGGACTGAAAGTATTAGGAATATAAGAATACCTATGCTCACTGTCGTCTCTAACTTTCAGTGTGAAGAAGAATAATTATGAGAGATCTCTATTTATATCTGTGGTGTGGAGAGTTAGACTAGAGATAAGACTCTAATTAAGCTTATCAACAGTAGGTATTAGGAGATCAATTAATGAATCTAGACGAATTCGTATATCCTTAATAATTAAATAAACTATTGGGCTGAAAAAAAAAACTATAATTCTTGGGCTTAATCTAATGCAACACGATAATTAGACTTATAAACCAAATAATGCAGGCACATACATTTATAAACATGCTTAACACGTATAACTTATTCTTAATAACAAACTTATATACTTTTTCATGCTCAACTTATTTTCTAGAGGCGCGATTTACAGAGCTCAACAATTTAATCATTTTTCTACTGAACTGAACAACTTTTACTTGATTTACTGCGTGGCTTGTGAGTTTGTGAGTATCTCTCAAAATTCAATAGTATTGTATTCACTTAAAAACTTGAAATGGGCTACAAATTACAAAATAATACTACCTCCATCCCATGTAAGAAGTCCACTTTGCTTTATGCACGTATTTCCACCGAAACCTAGTACGGGTTTTAAAATATAATTTTGTAGTATCGTTTTTTTACGGGGATACTATGAGTGTCATAGTATCCCGTAAAAAAAACGATACTACAAAATTATATTTTAAAACCCGTACTAGGTTTCGGTGGAAATACGTGCCAAATAGTAAAGTGGACTAAATATATGGGATGGAGGTAGTACTACTAGGGTCATAACACAGGCTTATATGGTACTCCCTCCGTCCCATTTAAACGAGACATATTTCTTTTTGGCACGAGATTTTAGGAGAGTGTGTGTAAAGATAAAGTATAGTGTTTAATATTTTAATGTCACTTTCATTGTTTTGAAATTAAATCATCATAAATGCATCAAAATATATTGATGTCTGATCTTAAATGAAAGATCGTATCAAGACCTTTAATTTGATATAAAATCATAAAATCAGAGAACAAACGAGCAAGTTATAATAGTTTAAACTTTTAGAATTTAAATTATATTGTGATACGTGCTGAGAAGTGAGTGGATGATGAAGTGATTAATAGTGGGTAATTATTTCCCTATTAGGAAACTGACATATTCTAATGGGACGTCCCAAATAGAAAAACTGACCTATTCTAATGGGACGTCCCAAATAAAAAAACTGACCTATTCTAATGGGACGGAGGGAGTACTATTAAAAAAGAATAACTACATGGATGGGCTAGCTAAGTAACTAACCAACAATTGAATTAGGCCTGACCCAGCCCAAAATCTCATTCGCCCCCCCCCCCCCCCCCCCCCCGATGGGCCCTACCTAGCTAGCCTACAAGGACTCGTAACACACACCAAATTGAATCAGTATTTCCGCGTGGATAGAGCTAGGTGTACTCAATCAAATGGAACCCCATGTGGAATAAAAATTGTCATAGGGTTATAGTAGTTTTTTTTTCTTAAGTGAGCTCTAAATTAAATTAATCATAAAAGGTAAAAACCTTATGAATTCAAAAGAAAAATCATCTTGGTTCATCTCACTGTTTGGTAACCAACTAAAATAAATTGGAGGGCCCGAGATGAATATAAGGCCCGTTGATATTTCACTGTTCCGCCTTGTTTAGTCATCTCACGTTTTTGGTCGGATGAGGTGAACTCATTAAAACAGTAACACAATACTTTCTCTCTCTTACCATTTTACCCTTATCTATTTATACGATTTCAAATAATAATAATAATAATAATAATAATAATATAATAAAATAATAATAATAATAATGTAATAAATAATAATAATAATAATAAATAAATAAATAATAACAATAATAGTAATAGTAATAATAATAAATCAATAATAATAATAATAATAATAATAATAATGTAATAAAATAATAATAATAATAGTAATAGTAATAGTAATAGTAATAGTAATAGTAATAATTATAATAATAGTAATATAATAAATAATAATAATAATGTAATAAAATAATAATATTAATGTAATAAAATAACCATAATAATAAATAAATAATATCAATAATAGTAGTAATAATAATAATAATAATAAATATTAATAATTTAATAAAATAATAATAATAATAATAGTAATAGTAATAGTAACAATTATAATAATAGTAATAATAATAATAAATAATAATAATAATAATAATAATAATAGTAATAATTATAATAATAACAAGAATAATAATAATAATAATAAATATAATAATAATAATAATAATAATAATAATAATAATAAATAATAACAATAATAGTAATAATTATAATAATAACAAGAATAATAAAAATAATAACTCAACAATATAATAATAATAATAATAATAATAATAATAATAATAATAATAAATAATAATAAATAATAAAGGGTACTATTTAATCTCAACGATAAAAAGTGAAATCGGTAGGGGTATTTAATAAGGGTAAAATAGTCAATTTAAATTTTAATCTAGAGTTTTGCAATTTGTACCAAACACAATATGATATCATCCGAGTCTGAATTTTTTGCTACCAAATGGTGAGATGAATGATTCATCTTGACACTATTCAAGATCATGAGTTTCCTAACTTTCCTTTTAGTCAAAAACGAATGTTGCAAGTCAAAAAGTGAAAGAAAAGTGGCAATAATTTGGTGGAGTTTTCACGGTTTCCCTTGCTTTTGAACTCGAAAATTACGCGATCACACCCTTTAATAATTGCCTTTCCTAATAATATCATAATTGTATGGAAAATTAAATAAAATACTTAAGCAGTAGCATGTGACAGTAAAAATACTTATTTCAATCAAACTCAAGTAATTTTACTTTCAAAAAATAGTGTGTCATGAAATATCAAATTACTTTGTAAATTTGAATGATGGAGAGAAGTGGAACCACACGAGCAACATTTTCTATTGGCCATGCAAATATTGCTGGTGTAGTTTTGCTTCGAGTGATCAGATCCCTATAAGTTCTCACTAACATTTTTTCTTGGCCGTTATTTTTGTAGTTATATTAGCACTTTTAGAGTAATGCTTCAATGCCCACTGTGTGCACGCTTAATGTAACATTGGTATAAAGAAAGAAATGAATAAAAAAAGTATACCAAAATTAATTAAATCTTACTATAAAAAATTAAACCCTACCTAAAAAAATTAAACCCAAATATGAAAGATTGCCAACGTAGCATTGCCACATCACCTTAATATGCCCACGGTGGGTATTGGAGCGTTTCTGAGCAATTCTATAATTAATAATCAAGAGATAATTAAAGTTGATGACTTTAAGGATTTATATAAAATGTCACAAGAAAATCCAATTTTACTTAATTACAGCTACGTTTTGTCAAAATAAAATAGAAAATTATGATCTTTAACTCTACCGTGGTCAAGTACACAGGTCGCTAAATTTAGGTATTTTTGTTGAAATATTTTAATTTGAAATAAATTAATAGAGTTTATTAAATTGATGGGGTAGTCTTTCTAAGCACTTTGTTTCGCTTTTGGACATTTGGAATGATAATGGTTAGTTATTTTCAAGGGCTTATGGGCCACCATGCTATCAAAAATTAGTACAATGAAGCAAGAAAAGAAGAAGAAATTAATCACAAATAAAATAGTCCCAAAAAGAAAAAAACACAAAGCATGTTCTTAACAATCAAGTAAAGCATATAAAAAAAAGTGTGTGTGTGTGTGTTTTTTTTTTGAGAATTACACATAAAAATAAGAAATAAAAAAGTGTTAAGAAATAGTGTTGCCGACTGACTATTGACTAATTGATTATACAAATAAATTTATATTTTATTTTTAAATTTTAAATTCTTATATTCCCTCCGTACTTGATTTACTGACACTGTTAACTTTTTAGATAATTTTAAAGCTTTGTGATGATAGATTTAAAATCGAATTTTTAGAGTTTAGTTTTTTTACAAGGTACTACGAGTGTTGTAGTATCGTGTAAAAAAATTTAATCTTAAAAAATTAATTTAAAATCCATCATCACGAAGCTCTAAAATTATCTAAAAAGTTAATAGGGTCAGTAAATCGAGACAGAGTACTAATTAATGACGATAAAAAAATACTATATTTTTTTTTTATCCTTTCAAAAAAAATAAATCTGAGAAAAAAAGTTCTCTAAATTAGAATTCTGTACCACCCAGAAATACATATCTCTTCCCAAAAAAAGTACACATCTCATGTTCAAATAAATTTCAAAATACGTATATGAAAGAAAAGAAGAAAAATTAAAAATGGAACAGAGACAGAGAAGTCAGGAATTGGAGTGGGCCCAGCTCTGTTGCTTCTGCTTAGCTAAAGCCGCTTTTTGATTTTTCACACTTGAAATCTTCAAAAACCCCGTTCATGGTTCACTCTCTCCCTCTACAAACACTCTCTCCCAAAAAACTCCTCGCCATTGAAGAAAATGGAAGCTGCTGCTGCGTCTCCGCCGTCTGTGAAAGACACCCAGCTGGCACCCGATTCTTCCCCAAAACCATTGAAGAAAAGCTTCGTGGCTTCAGTAATGGAGGCCGCCGCTCTCCGGTCGCCGTCCTTCAAAGAAGACACCTACTTCATCTCCCACCTCAAGAACTCCGAGCGCAAGGCTCTCAAAGAGCTCAAGGACAAGCTCATGTCGGCGCACGGCCCCGATTCCATGTGGGGCATCCCGCTGCTAGGCAATGCGGACGAGCGCGCCGACGTCATCCTCCTAAAATTCCTCCGTGCTAGGGATTTTAGGGTTCAGGACGCCCTCAACATGCTGGTGAAATGCTTGAATTGGCGGAAGGAGTTCGCCGCCGACGCCGTTTTGGAGGAGGATTTGGGGCTCAAGGAGCTGGAGGGGGCCGTGGCGTATATGCATGGATTCGACCGGTGCGGCCATCCGGTTTGCTACAATGCCTATGGCGTCTTCAAGGATAGAGAGATGTACGATAAGGTGTTCGGCGATGAGGAGAAATTGAAGAAATTTTTGAGGTGGAGGGTTCAGATTCTGGAGCGAGGGGTGAAGCTCTTGCATTTCAAGCCCGGCGGTGTTAATTCGATTATTCAGGTTACTGACTTGAAAGATATGCCCAAAAGAGAGCTCAGAGCTGCTTCTAATCACATCCTCTCTCTCTTTCAAGATAATTACCCAGAAATGGTTGCCAGAAAGGTGATTAATTTCTCTCTCTTTTTTTTTTTTTTTTTTTTTTTCAAATTAATTGATTTTACTGGCCTTGATTATTAAAATTGATGTTGCAGATCTTCATAAACGTGCCGTGGTACTTCAGTTTGGTGTATTCAATGTTTAGTCCGTTTCTGACTCAACGAACCAAGAGCAAGTTCGTGATTTCCAAGGAAGGAAATGCTGCTGAGACGCTTTACAAGTATGAGTTTGAGTTTTTCTTCGGAAAAATTAATTTCGTCCATCACTTTCCGTGCTTTTAATTTTTGCTCTGAGCAGAATATCATCAAAAATCTTTTTCGCTATCTCTGGTTGGAAATTAATTAATGCTGGTTGAGTTTTTCTGTATTTATCGATGGCGTCTATTTATGGATTAACATGATTGAGACGGACGGACCCCATAATTTATTAATTGTTCTTGTTCTGTAGATTTATTCGGCCCGAGTACGTCCCTGTTCAGTACGGCGGACTGAGTCAACCCAGTGATTCCCTTGTCGGCCCGCCTAAACCAGCTTCCGAGTTCACCGTCAAAGGTGGTGAAAAAGTGAACATTCAAATCGAAGGCATTGAGGTACTGCAGTATAATATTAATGTTAAAGTTAAATAATGTTAAATTTAACTAAACTAATGTTTTTGATCAATAATTACAAGGCTGGTGCGACGATAACATGGGACATAGTTGTGGGAGGATGGGAGCTTGAATACAGCGCAGAGTTCGTACCAAATGCAGAAGAAAGCTACACCATCGCGGTGGAGAAGCCGCGGCGTATGGCGGCAGGTGAGGCGGCGGTTCACAACTCATTTGCGGCGAGAGAAGCCGGGAAAATGGTGCTTTCTGTTGATAACACGGCCTCCCGCTGCCGGAAAGTTGCTGCATACCGATATGTAGTTCGCAAATCTGCATAATTAATCAATACTACTAGTACTAGTAATTGGTTGCTGCTGTTTCATTTGGTTTGTGTTTTTTTCTCTTCTTTAAATATTACTCCACGGAGTTTCGGTATCTGATGATCTTATTTATTTACCATGTAAATTACTACTATAACGTTTTAGTTTTAGGGAAGTGAGAAAGCTTGTTGAATAGTTCACTCTGCTAATAATATTCTTAATCTTGGTTAATCATGGAGGCTTTTAAACTCGCAATGCTTAATTGTCTTCTTTTAATTTTCAATTAAGTTGAATTTTATATTGCATAATTATACATCACCGCTTGCATATTGTAAAATACTAATACTGATGATTATATACTACTATTTTATATTCTACTAAAGTTTTCACATATGGTAACTCACAAAATTTTGCAATCATACTAATTAAGAAACAGATTCTGTAAGTGTAATTTTCTGTGGATTTTATAAATTTTATAATTAATTGCCCATGCATTATTAGATATGGATATTCTATATTGCGTGTATGGACGGAGATACATTTTTTAGATATGGATTATGGATATATCATTTTGTATCCATATGAAGATATAGCACAATTTTGCAAATGTTTATTGATATATATATATTTTGATGGATTTTTCACTTTCATTGCCACTCAAAATATTTAGTGGATGTACATAGCAATTGTATAATTATATACTAATAACTAGTCAGAAAATATTAACCAACCAAGTCGACTTAACTTATGTTACGATTTTGATAAAATTAAAACTAACTTATGTGTTAATGTTCTTTGTATATATCTTAATTCATAATTAGGCACCAATCCCTTCTAGTAATTGGCGATCATACATCCAGAATTCCAGATGCACTAACGACTTGATCATCATCAATATTTGCAAGTTGTGTACAAATAATAAAATAAAATTAGATGAAAACGTGAAAGTAATAATTAAGCGTGGGCAACATGTACACAAAATAGAATAATTAAGGAAGAAGATGGGGCAGGTTTTGCTCAACATGTGACTATGGAAGAAAGACTTTTGGAAGCATGATGTCTGGTGTGGGCGGGGTGAAGGTGAAAAAGGAAGCCCAAATTAAAATTAAATTTTAACATATTATTTAGTACTATATGCTTTCAATATAAAATAAATTCATTTCGATTTTATTTTAGAAATGTGAAGTGAAAATAATTATTTGAAAAGTTAGTGAAACTGCGCATGTTTATCTAGAGAAACGAGAAAGAAGAAAAAAGTGTAATAAGTGGGTAAAGGCCAAAGCAAGAGGATATTGACTGCACTGCGAGCCTCCCCTTGTCTGTGTGTGCTGCTGCGGTTTAGATTTGGATTTTATTTATTTATCTATAATTTCAATTCAATATATACTACCTCCATCCTACTATACTTAGTCACTTTTATTTGATTGACATTTCGCGCACGTATTTCTATCGAAATCTAGTATGAATTTTAAAATATAATTTTAAAGTATCATTTTTTTACGGGATACTATGACACTCATAATATCTCGTAAAAAAACGATACTTCAAAATTATATTTTAAAACTCGTATTAAATTTTAGTAAAAATACATGCGTAAAATATCAATCAAATGAAAGTGACCAAGTATAATGTCAAGTATAGTGGTATGGAGGTAGTAATAGTAGAGCAGTAGTAGTAGTATAATTTTCTTTCTGACAAAAGGCTTGCAATAGTGTTTTGTTTTGTGTTTGGTTTGTAGTTTGTAGGTGTGAGAGAGAGAAAGAGAGAGTCGTCTTGTCACGATATTTTCATCCAGATTTTGGCGTAAGACGTTTATCTATTTATGTTCCATCATTTTAACTTCATACACAGCTTTGACCTTTCTTACATCATTCAATTCAATATAAAGTAGTAATTGATGAGGTGATTAGTCCTCATTGTTTTTTGATTGTTCGGCCGTTTTTCCACCGAAACCTTACGGTTTTAAAATATAATGTACCCCGTGAAAAAAGAATTACGGGTCAAAATTAGATTTGACAATCGTTATAGGTTTCGGTGGAAAAGAGTGCCGAACATCCCAAAAAGCAATGAGACTAATGTAATTGGTATGGAGGTAGTACTCCTATATTTTTTAAATTTATAAATTTGAAATTAGGAATCCAAGTGAAATAGTATAGTAACTCACTAATTTTTCAAAGCCACATAAACTTTCTCTTAAATAAAACTTGTAGCAAATTATATGTTCATTTGGTCACTTTCTCCTTCCAATTTCGTGCTTTCATTATTTAAACCTCCCCTCCTCGGACTCATCCCTACATTAATACTCTGTATTTTATTGTATCAGCCCCTGAATGTTCTGTATTTATTTTTCCTATTGAACTTTTGAAGTAGATATAACGGAAAATAGTCTAACATGTCCCCATTTTTTTCTTCTTCTCATAGTCTCAAAAATGTCCCAATGTTTAAAGAATTGCATCTTCGTACCTAACCTTCGACTACAGTCACAAAAATGTTTTAGGAGCTGAATCGCCGGCACCGAAAAATGGACTATACTCAAAGGTTATATACAGAATCGTAATATTTTAAATGTTGGGACATTTTTGGGTCATTGAGAAAAGGTTGAGACATTTTATAGACTATTTTCCCTATATTAAAGTACAATGATATTTCCACGTACATCTAATATTATTAATTTCATCAACTATAACATCTTAATTTTTTTGTAAAGCATGATAAATTATAAACACGATACACTCCATTTCATTTAGAAAAAGAAAAAGAAAAAAAAAAAGAAAAAAAAAAAAGAAAAAGAAAAGAAGCTTTGCATATAAACTACAGTAAACCATAGATAGAGTAAATCTAGAAAACCTAACCTTGTTACGTAGCCAATTTACCCTAGAATTGTTGTTACGCCATTGTTTGGTCGGTTGTTCTATACTTTCTCTCTCATCTTTTTCTTTTTCTTTTTCATGTGTGAACAGCGGAGTCTGTTCTGATACTACAGTACAGTGTTTCAGAATTCCTATTCCTAGACCTCGACACGTCGATCGCTTTTTTCTTCGTCTTACTGTTTACTGTATTTGATTTTTCACCAAAATGGGTTATATGCTGATTTTTTCTCCGTTTTGCTATTTTGCTCACAAGTAATTCAATGTTCACATGCATGTTTTAACTGGCTTAAGAAATTACTAGTTCATTATTATTTTACTAGTAGTGATTACGTGTAACTTATCTTATTTATCTAATTCTTTTAAAGGAAAATAATATATCTTCAGGTGTCAATCCCCCAAAATAGCTATTTTAATAATTGAAAAGATTAAAATAGTCACTGATAAAGAAAAATGTCTAATAATAAAAAAAATTCATTTGATACCAAATATGCCCTTATATTAATTTATTCCCTAATTAATAAAAAGAAGTGATTATAAGCGCAAGATACGGAACTCTAGGATTCTATTAACTAACGGAAGTCTATAAGTGTAGGTCCCGATAAATATTCATTGGTGTATGGGGAGGGGGGAATACACCAATTAGCCAACAGTTTTGACTTTTCAAAACAATTTGATCTTACTGAGTCGTCACTCAGTTTATCAGAGCAGTTTAGTTTTTCCAGCTCAATCAGTAAACTACTGAGCTTGCAAAACTAACCTGCGTGCGGAAGTTTAGTGGAAAGGTTGACTAATAGTTTTCAAAGACAGTTTTCATGCAAGACAGGTTACTATAGTGCAGGTTGTGAGCATGCAAACTGTGTAAATAAAGATGTAAAGATAAATAGCAAGAGAGAGAAACACGAGGAGTTTTTATCGTGGTTCGGAGTAAACAACTCCTACGTCCACGCCAGATCCCGTCGAATCTGTAATCCCTTAACTTGAGATTTTCGCTCCTTTTAACACTGGTGGAGGTCCAGTCCAAATTCAAGTCTTTCTCCTTAGACTGAATCTAGCACGTTTCTTGAGTCGTGTCTCTTCTTACTTACATACAATCTTACATACAAACTTACTAACACTAAATGACTAGTGCTACTATCCAAACTTGAAAACTGTGAATAGCTATCGTCGTAAGGAATACAACTCTATCAACTACACTGAATATCACTTGTGATGGTAGTGAGAGTGTGTGTGATGTGTTCTAGTAAGACAGTTTCCAGATAGATCAGAAATCTACAAAGATCAACACTTGGGAAAACTCTAGTAATTTCGAGTGTTGATTTGAGCAATTTTCAGCTTGAGATTTCTGCAGCGTTTTAGCTTGTGTATTGATTTTCTCGTGCTTCAATCTGGAATGAGTTGAGGTATTTATAGAGAAGCATTTGAAATAGAGCCGTTGGAAGTGTGTCAGGATTTGCAGGTTCCGTACACTGACACAATTCTTGTCGTTGAGTGAGAGCAGGTTTCATAACCATAGCTCAGGTTGGCCTTCATAGGTTGAGCTTCCTATACCTCGAACTGTCTTCAGTCTTCCGTAACCTTCGTGTGAAATCTTCGAGTATGTTAAGAGCAGGTTACATAGACAGATTACATAATGAACAGTATGACAGGTTTGAGTAGATTAGGTACAAGGTTGCACTACCAACCTTGACCTTTACATAGGCAACCTGTCCGGGTTAAGCTTGACTGATCCAGACACGGAGACCAGCCTGTTCCACTTAAAGACTTATATCGAAGTGTGGTTTCTAATAACATTATCAAAACTCAGTTTAAAAGGGTTCCCAACAATTTCCCCCTTTTTTGATAATGCCGAAACCCACACTTTACATTTTGGCTTAGAAGTTTTGAAAGGTTTGATGTCCAGCCAACTGCATATCAGAGAATGTTAGAGAGTTTAAAGTATAATATGCGAAGGCCTGGACAAAGAGAGATTGTCGTCAGGAACAAAAAAAATGATCATTTTCATTTATAGTATCAACTGAATTGATATGCACAGATTACAGAGAGTTGATACATCAAGTAAATGAAAACGGTCAGGTTACTCCCTTAGTGACTTGAATCTGTCTTCGGCAATTTTGTCCAAGCTTACAGTTCCTATGGCAGCGTGTATACTGTCGCGAATCGACCTGTACTCATCGCAGCTTGTGGTCTTGCAGCCATACTGAGCTGCGACACTCCTAATGAATGTATTGATTCGGTTAATGTCTGGAGTGTCAGTGCCGCAGACAGTGGGAGGTTGGAAGGTCTCTATCTTAGGCGGATTGAGCGTGACCTTCTTCTTTGCAGCTTTCTCCCTGACCCTTTTGATGAATTCACGGTCTGGGAAAGCTTGCAGCCAGTTGTGGAAGGCAGTCTTAGTATCACCAGTATAACGAGCATCAATTTGCAACCAGTAGTGATGCAAAATGAACTGGTTAAGAAACTCGTCCCACAGAGGCTGATCTTCCACTGGTAGCCAATCTGTTGGCTCTCTTTTGTTTGCTTGTTTCTTGCAGCTTTCAAGACCTTTAAAGCTTGCCACGCGAGCTTTGTCTTTTGCCCTTTGTTTCTTCAGTTCAGCCAAAAACAGCTTCTGCTTGCCTTCATCTTCGCAGTCTTCTGCAGGTGTATCCAACTTCTGCCATCATTCAGATGAGGGTGGCTTCACCCTGTGCTTTTTCTTGGGCAGACAGCTTGGCGGCAGCAGGTTGAGGGGCAGTTGTCACGGGCGGAGCAGTTTCTGATTGCGTCACAGGTTGGTAAGAGCGACCTGCGCCTCTGCTTTGAGTAACCTATTTCTCCTTTCCTTTCCCTTTTGCAACGATGCGTTTGCCTTTCCCTTCCCCCTTTTCGGCATTATCATCGATCAGGTTCTGAACATGGGTGTTGAGGGAGGCTTGCTCGTCGGAAAGTAAGGACAGGTCTGTGCAGATCTTCTCCTTGAACTGCAAGAGGGAGTTGATGTTCCCTTGTATCTCGTCCTCTTTCTTCAATGAGCTTGAAGTGGTTTGAGTGAGCTTCGTAGTGAAGTCGTGTACGAGCTGATTGAGTTGCTCAAACTCAAAGTTCAAGCCATCGATGGAAGATTGGGATGCGACCTTCAGTTCAGACAGCTGGTGTGGAAGCAACTTATCCGTCTCAGCTCTCAGTTGGGTTGAGATGAAGGTTTCGAACTGGCGTGCCACAGTTTCCTTAATGACTATTGGCATCTCCTCCTTGATATTTGCCAGCAGGGCAGACGCAACTTTGTCCATTGCTTCAATTAATAAAAATGATTGATAAGGCATAAATTGACCAAGTAAAGCAGGAAATATTTCATTGAGATTTAAACAGTAGAAATATTTTAAGGCATATCATTGCATATTTAAAACATAGTTCAAAAACATGGAGACTGATACAGGTCGTCCATGACACTTTCCTATGTGAACTGTGACTTATCAACAGTTTCTGGTCTTGCAGTTTCCACCTAGCTGGACTGTCCTCTGTCCACCATGAACTGCCCATGTGCATCCTTTTCACTAATATGAGCTTTGATGAACTCCTACAGCTTGGCATTCTCAGCTTGCAAAGCTGCAACCTTTTCATCAATATACAACTTGTTTTCCAGCTCCAACAGGTTAAGCTTACGATACATTTTAAGGAATTCAGCGTTGAAGAAGGATAACATCTTGTCAACTGCACTTGAACTGTTGAAAGAGGATGAAGGAGCTGCGGAGTTTGGAGCTGCGGAGCCTGGGGCCTGGTCCTGAACTTTGGACGGGGAGGCTGGAGTGGACTTGTCGCCAGCAGGTTCCACATCAACCTGTGGAGGGGCAGGCTGTGTTGCACTAGCAGGTTTGGGATCTGCCTCCACGAAGGTCGCTGCTGCAGGTCGAGTGGTGCGCTTTTGTGAGGGCGCAAACTGCAGATCCGTCATCTTCCTTTTTCCTTTTCTGACTTTCTCAGCATGGTCACGGTTTTCTTCTTCATTCTTACTGTCATCTTCACTTTTATCTTCATCTTCCTTTGAATCGCGCATCTCTATGAGCAAAAGCTTGGCTACACCGCTTACTTTGTTGATCTTGTGTGGCAGAATGCCAAGTATCATAATCAACTGGTTGCAGGTGTGAGGAACCAACTTGTCCTCAAGAAATCCGGTGCAGACAGGCCACATTCGATTTGTGAGTGTTCTCAGCAGGATGATGGAGAGCTTGGTGCCATGACGAAGTTGCATGTTGGCCTTGATCCTTGCAGGTTGCTCCGCGGCCTCTTTGATGAACAGGTTGACTAGCACCCTGGCCCAGTTAACATCTAACTGCTTCACCACAGCAGTCAGCAATTTGAACTTCAACAGAGTGACAGCTTCATTCGAGCCTAGATACAAAAAGAACACGTTGTGGACGGACTCGAAGAGGAATCTGTACTCAGACTTCAAGTCGTGGCGGCTGAAGGTTTTCTGATTGTAAATCTTCTTGGGCTCGAACAGAGCTTGCTGATACACATCATTGACAGCATCCATGGGCACATCATCAATTGTCGTGATAACCTCTGCATCCGTCAATCTGTAGGTCTGAAGGATGAGTGGAAGAAGATGACGCCGTTCTTCTCCATCGTTGACTAGAAAAGTCGCCGTCGCGGGATCTCCGGCCATTGATTCCAAAGAACACAGCAAATAGGCAACATTCATCGGTAGCGTCACTCGCGGATGTTGAGTGATGATATTGAAGAAACCATCACATTGGGTGATAACTTCAATCATCGGATCCAGGCCTCTGTATCCATACTGGTCTAGCAGAACAACTTTCTCAAAGAAGATGAGAGGAGTTGCTTTCTTCACTTGAGCACTTAGTGAATCTGTAGATATTTTTGCAGAGAAGGTAAGGAATGATTATGAATTTGTGATTTTTGAAGAAGAGCGAAAGAAATTTTGAAGCTTGATTTCAAAGGATTTCAAGAAACGCGTAAGGATTTCAAGCGATTCTCTCTATTTATAGAATCTTCTCCAACGGTTAAGATTTTATTAATAAATCTCAACGGCGAGTGAGTTTCACGCGCTTCAGAGAAAGTGAGTTTCACGCGCTTCTGTGATTTTCGTGTAAAACTTTTCAAATACGTAACAGTAAAAAGATTTGAAAAAGATTTTTGAAAGGATAAATAAGGAGAGGAAATAATAAATTCTGCTAAGAATTAAATGGAGATTGATACGACATCTCCAGTTCCCCCTTAAAGGTCGGCCAGTTTGTGTCCTCAAGCTGCGTGTCGCCGAACTGCTTCTATTGAGCTGCAATTTCCAAGTCAGTCTTCTCTTGGCTGACTTGCTCTAGCGAACTGCTTTTGTTGGCGTGCAGTTTCCAAGTCAGTCTGCTTTTGCTGACCTGTGCTAGCAAACTGCTTTGTCAGCATGCAGTTTCCAAGTCAGTCTGCTCTTGGCTGACTTGCGCTAGCGAACTGCTTCCATTTTCTGACTTAAGCTGTGTATCCATTCTGAGCATTCCAAGCTTTCCACATAGCATATTGAATCTCTCTTCCATGAGAGGTTTCGTTAGAATATCAGCTCTTTGAATGTCAGTGTGAATTTTCTCAACTGTTATATCTTGTTTTTCCACATGATCTCTGATGAAGTGATGCCTTATGTCAATGTGCTTGCATCTGGTGTGATAGATAGGATTCACAGTGAGTGCTATGGCGCTTGTGTTGTCACAAAAGATGGGAACTTTTCGAACTGTGACTCCGTAATCTTTGAGTTGTTGTTTCAACCAAAGAATCTGCGCACAACAGCTTCCTGTTGCCATGTACTCAGCTTCTGTTCTTGAAGTAGCAACTGAAGTTTGCTTCTTTGAAAACCAAGAGATCAACTTGCTTCCAAGAAACTGACAAGTCCCTGAGGTGGACTTTCTATCCAGTTTGCATCCTCCATAATCTGCATCTGCATAGCCCGTTAGTTCAAAATTATCATCACAAGGGTACCATAATCCGAAGTTTACAGTTCCCTTGACATATCTAAGGATTTTCTTGGCGGCTTCTAGATGAGATTCCTTTGGATTAGCTTGATACCGAGCACATATTCCAACTGCAAAAGAAATATCAGGTCGACTTGCAGTAAGATAAAGTAAAGAACCAATAATTCCCCTGTACAAAGTCATGCTGGTAGGTTTCCCTTCAGAATCTGGATCCATTTTTCCATTTGCAATCATTGGGATCTTTAGTGATCTGCTATCTTGTACACCGAATTTGATTGCCAACTCGTTAGCATACTTAGATTGACAAATGAAGATGCCATCCGTAGATTGCTTGACCTGCAGGCCGAGGAAGAAGTTCATCTCCCCCATCATGGACATTTTGTACTCATCCTTCATGAGTTCTCCGAACCTGTCACATAAAAACTTTGACCTAGATCCAAAGATAATGTCATCAACATAAATTTGCACAAGAAGAATATCATCCTTGTATTTGAAAGTAAATAAAGTTTTGTCGACCGATCCCCTTTTAAAACCAAAATGCAGTAGGAATGTAGACAACGTTTCATACCAAGCTCTGGGAGCTTGTTTCAAACCATATACTGCTTTGTGCAGTTTGTAAACTTTCTCTGGACCTGCTTCCTTGAAACCTGGTGATTGTTCAACGTAAACTTCTTCACCAAGAATTCCATTGAGGAAAGCACTCTTCACGTCCATTTGGTAGACTTTGAACCTCTGATGAGCTGCATATGCTAGAAACAGCTAATTGCTTCTAGTCTTGCCACTGGTGCGTAGGTCTCATCATAGTCTATCCCTTCTTGTTGACAGTAACCTTTGGCAACTAATCTTGCCTTGTTTCTAATTACTTCAGCATTTTCATCTTTCTTATTCCTAAACACCCATTTTACATCAATTACTCCTTGATGTGTAGGACGATCAACTAATGACCATACTTCGTTTCTTTAAACTCGTTGAGTTCCTCTTGCATGGCTGTGACCCAGTCATGATCGGCAAGAGCTTCTTCAACAGTTTTGGGTTCAGAGTAGGAGAGATATCAGCTTAGTAGACAGCTTTCACCTATCTGTCTTCTTGTCTTCACATCCGCCTTTGGGTTCCCAACAATGAGATCTTCAGTATGAGCATCGACCCATCTCCTTCGATGAGAGATTTCTTCTTCTGTGAGAATTAGTTCAGGGTCTGTTATGGGATCTTCAAACTCAGGTAGAGATTGGGGAGTGAAGGGGTCAAGGTGTTCAAATTGTTCAGCAAGCTGATCCACTGACAGTTCTGTATTGACTGCAGGTTCCTTTGAAGTTTCTGGATCAGTTGAAGAGGAGCTGGTTGGAGGAGCTTCGGTTCCTCCTTGGTTCATTCCCCCTTGCTGAATGGGTGGATTTTGTGAATTGCAATCTTGTACAGGCTGACTTTCTTCTTCCAAGTCGGTTGGACTCCATATTAGTATTTCATCTCGAAACTGCGTGTTGGAGCCTGCTTGATTTTGATTTGCGCCTGTACTTTCTTCAAGTCGAGTCTCCCTATACTCACAGATAGATTCATCAAAAACAACATGTGGTGTTACTTCCACAATCTGAGTTTTCTTGTTAAAAACTCTAAAAGCTTTGCTGATCTCTGAATATCCTACAAATATTCCTGATTCTGCTTTGCTATCAAATGTTTTTAACTGTGATTTCCCATTATTGTGAATGTAACACACGCAACCAAAAGATTTAAGATATTTCAATCGAGGTTTTTTATCTTTCCACAGCTCGTATGGAGTTTTTCCATGTCGTTGATGAATGATTGATCTGTTCTGAGTGTAGCAAGCTGTGTTGATTGCTTCCGTCCAGAACTTCTTGGGAAGATTGGTTTCATTCAGCATTGTGCGAGCTGCTTCCTTTAGCGACCTGTTGCGTCGTTCAACAACACCATTTTGTTGAGGTGTGCGAGCTGCTGAAGTTTGATGTGTGATTCCATTTCTAGTACAGTATGACTCAATCATTTGGTTAAGATCTAATTGAGATCACACTTTTTTTTTTTTCATGTTTGACAGTTTGGTGAGCAGCGCAGGTAGCTCCACTAGTGTCTCCTTCTTTTTATGTAAGAAAATAACCCAAGTATATCGTGAGTAATCATCAACAATAACGAGAGTATACTTTTTACCATTAATGCTTCTAGGAGTTACTGGACCAAATAAATCCAGGTGGAGTAATTCCAAGATTCTACTTGTGTTGTGAGCTGCAATGCTTGGGAATGACGATTTGGTCTGCTTTCCAGCTTGACAGGCTTCACAAACATGATCTTTGTAGTGGACTTGATCTGGAAGGTCATCTGCGAGCTTCTTGCGAGCAAGCTTGTTGATGGCTTTGAAGTTCAAGTGACACAGTCTCTTGTGCCATAGCCAGCTTACTTCAGGTACAGGTTTGGTGACCAGACAAGTTTCTTTCTCATCTGACCATTGTACTATGTACAAGTTATCCTGCAAAATACCGGTAAGAATAATTTCTTCTCCTTCCTTGTTCTTTATAGCACATTTGTTAGCAGAAAATTATACTCTATTTCCAGTAGAGCAGAACTGGCTTACTGAAAATAGATTATGATTTAAACCTTCAACATAAGTGACATTAGATATTGTTGTTTTACCAACAATTAGATTACCGTAACCTCTTGTCTTCCCTTTAGAGTCTCCTCCAAAAGCGACTAGAGGTCCGTCACATTCGATGAAGTTTGGAAGCAAGCTTCTGTCGCAGGTCATGTGCCTTGTGCATCCACTATCAATGATCCAGACCGTGCCGCGAGCTGCTCGCTTTCTTCTTTGAGCTTTCCCATCTTGCAGTTAGACAGATTTAGCAACCTACATGAATTTGGGTGCTTTGTTAGCAGGTTAGGTTTTAGCAGCTTGGTTTCAAGCTTCTTCTTTTGAGAACTGTTGACTCGTGTCTTGGTCTGTTGCTTATTTATTGAGTGCACAGCTTCATTGGAGTATGCAGTTTGCGGTTGGTAGTGAGCAGGTTGATAGTACTGCTCCACATATCCACATCTGCAGCGATCAATTCCAGATCCATTTCCATGTGGAAATTGATAGTGCCTACTTGACAGCTCAGAATATTGGTATCACTGATGATCGTACCAGTAACCTTCATTGTCAAGTGTTTGTCGATTTGCTCGCTGCTCATAGTGATTGTTTCTTTGTGGTTGAGCAGTTTGAATGGTTATTGGATGAGAGACTGCTTTACTTCTGCTAGCAGTTTGCATTTTTCTTGGAGCAGGTTGGCTTCCCTTTTGATAAGCATGTTGACCATACAGTTTTCTAGGAAGCTCAACCTTTTGCTGTTCAACTGACGGCCTTAGCTGCTGCTTCTTGATAGCAGGCTTCCCATGCTCTTTCACCAAGATTGCTTGAGGTTGTCGAGCTGGATTCTTCAAATTGATTTGCTTGTCTGGTAGAGTGTGGTGAGCTTTGCCTTCAATCAATCCTTTTTCTTTCACGAACAAAACCTTCTTTTTTTCTTTGGCTTCACTGGTTTGACCATGAAATCCAATGTCAAATTTTATCTGAGCAGGTCTCTGGGCAGCTTGTAAGGCTTCGAGCTTTTCACCATTTTTGTTCATTATTCATCAGGACTTGTTGAAGTTTGAGCTCTTTCTGCAACAGCTTCTCATGCTCATTTGAGAGATCTGACAGCTTACCGTTCAAGCTGTTGATCTCACTGTCCTTTTCAGTGAGCATGTCTTTAAGGTTTTCTTCCCTTAAAGCTGATTGACCCAATTGAATTTTCAGAGTTTCTATCTCTCTTTTTCTAGTTTCATCATGGAGAGTGAATTCTCCATTCTTAACAGCTTTGAGTTTCATGTTTTCATCCTCCAGCTTGGATCCTTCTATGACTTCTTGTTTAAACATTTCTGAGAGTTTCTTGTAGTCATCAAGCTGTTGTTGAAACTCTTCATATGTTGGCATTTCAGGTAGTTCGAAACCTGCATGTTCAGAGTTAGTTGAATATGAAGATGAGGTTTCGGTATCAACCTTGTATTGAACAAGATCGAGATCTTTTCCCATGTAACATTCCTCATTTTCGGATTCCTCGTCGGCTAAGCGACATTCCTCCTCATCCAATTCATCATCATCATCTTCGTCGGAGGAGGTTGAGTCTGATAATGTGGCAATTGCTTTGGCTTCTTTCTCAGCTGCGATCATGGCATTGCGCTGCTCCTTAAGCTTTTGATCTCTTTTTACGCGGAGCTCTTCACGTTCAGCCTTTGATAGGTCTGGGCAGTCTGAGTTGTAGTGACCTGGTCTGCCATATTCAAAACAACCACCCTCGGGAGTGTTAGAAGAATTGAATTTAGAGGGTTTTGTTTTACCTTCACCTTTCTTGTCGGAAGAAGAGGTGATTTGATTTCTCTTGAAATCCTTGTGATATTTACGGAATTTGTTGAAGCGTTTTTCAAGCTTTTCATTCCTTCTTGCCATGAGTGCATAGTCCTTCAATAATTTCTCCATTTTGGAGTATAAATCCTTTGGGATTGTTGTTTCCTCAGTCATTGATGCAACTTTGAATGCAGCATCCTTTTCTTTCTTTTCGGGCTCGGTCTTCTTGCTTGAAGACGCTTGTCCTGACCCGTGCAGTCTGATCATTTCAAACTCATTTCCGATGAGTAGATCAAACAGTTGCTCGGTTGACAGGTTGCTGATATCCGACCTGCCGCGGTGCATGACACTGTACACATGCCAGCTTGCTTGGAGAGATTGGATAACTTTGAGGTTGAGTTCGCGCTGTGTATATTTGTCTTTCTTGAGAGCTGCGATCTCCAAAGTGATCATTGTGAATCTGTTCTTGAGCTGATCAATGGTTTCCGTTGGCTGCATTTTGATTCTTCAAATTTGCTGCATGCCACTGACAGCTTGTTCTCCAGCATTTCTGTTGAACCAAGACTTATAGTTATTAAGGTGTCCCACATTTCCTTTGCAATTTCAAGATTTCTTATCTTGGCCAAGTGGACTCCCTTAACTGTGCTAGAGATCAACCCCTTTGCGAAGCTGTCAAGTCCAGCTTCCTTTCTTTCTTCGTTTGTGTATTTTCTGGGATCTTTGATCTTTGGCACATATGTTGCTTCGGAAACTTTCTCTCCAGAAACATCAATATCGTAGGGCTCGTAGATTGGCGTTGGGCCATTCTCGATGACATCCCACATCAGTACATGATGAGCTTGGAGGCACATCTTTATTCGAAAGCTCCAGTCTTCATATCCTTGCACAGAGAAATCTTTGCAGACGCGGAGAAGTGAAGCTTCCATAATGACAGTTTATGTATGTATGCACAAACACAATTCTAGAGATCTAGTTCACTTTAACACAAAAGCACAGAAAGCTTCTAGTATGCAGAAGCAGTGGTCAAAAGAACCACCGCTCTGATACCACTTGTAGGTCCCGATAAGTATTTATTGGTGTATGGGGGGGGGGGGGGGGGGAATACACCAATTAGCCAACAGTTTTGACTTTTCAAAACAATTTGATCTTACTGAGTCGTCACTCAGTTTATCAGAGCAGTTTAGTTTTTCCAGCTCAATCAGTAAACTGCTGAGCTTGCAAAACTAACCTACGTGCGGAAGTTTGGTGGAAAGGTTGGCTAACAGTTTTCAAGACAGTTCATGACAGTTTTCATGCAAGACAGGTTACTATAGTGCAGGTTGTGAGCATGCAAACTGTGTAAATAAAGATGTAAAGATAAATAGCAAGAGAGAGAAACACGAGGAGTTTTTATCGTGGTTCGGAGTAAACAGCTCCTACGTCCACGCCAGATCCCGTCGAATCTGTAATCCCTTAACTTGAGATTTTCGCTCCTTTTAACACTGGTGGAGGTCCAGTCCAAATTCAAGTCTTTCTCCTTAGACTGAATCTAGCACGTTTCTTGAGTCGTGTCTCTTCTTACTTACATACAATCTTACATACAAACTTACTAACACTAAATGACTAGTGCTACTATCCAAACTTGAAAGCTGTGAATAGCTATCGTCGTAAGGAATACAACTCTATCAACTACACTGAATATCACTTGTGATGGTAGTGAGAGTGTGTGTGATGTGTTCTAGTAAGACAATTTCCAGATAGATCAGAAATCTACAAAGATCAACACTTGGGAAAACTCTAGTAATTTCGAGTGTTGATTTGAGCAATTTTCAGCTTGAGATTTCTGCAGCGTTTTAGCTTGTGTATTGATTTTCTCGTGCTTCAATCTGGAATGAGTTGAGGTATTTATAGAGAAGCATTTGAAATAGAGCCGTTGGAAGTGTGTCAGGATTTGCAGGTTCCGTACACTGACACAATTCTTGTCGTTGAGTGAGAGCAGGTTTCATAACCATAGCTCAGGTTGGCCTTCACAGGTTGAGCTTCCTATACCTCGAACTGTCTTCAGTCTTCCGTAACCTTCGTGTGAAATCTTCGAGTATGTTAAGAGCAGGTTACATAGACAGATTACATAATGGGACAGTATGACAGGTTTGAGTAGATTAGGTACAAGGTTGCACTACCAACCTTAACCTTTACATAGGCAACCTGTCCGGGTTAAGCTTGACTGATCCAAACACGGAGACCAGCCTGTTCCACTTAAAGACTTATATCGAAGTGTGTTTTCTAATAACATTATCAAAACTCAGTTTAAAAGGGTTCCCAATAATAAGTCTAGGATTTTATGATGAATTGAAGTGTGTGTATTTATACATATATTTCAATAATTTTAATTTATAATAATTTAATTTAATTTAATAATTATTTTCTAGGGTTCACACATCCAATTAGGGTTTATAATTATTTTTTAAAATTTAAATATATATTTCAATAATTTTAATTTATAATATTTAATTTAACTTAATAATTATTTTTTAGGATTCATCCATCCAATTAGGGTTTATATAAATTAATATAAGGGCATATTTGGTACCAAATGCAAAAAAAGACTATTATTGTACATTTTCTTTATCAGTAACTATTTTAATCATTTTACTTATTAAAGTGGCTATTTTGGTCGCTCTCTCATATTTTCAATGCTAACAAAATTTCTTGTAATGCAATTTTTTTAATCTCCTATGTCAACAAAATATTGTACTAATATATATATCCTTAAAAAATAATTCAAAAATAAAAATGATACGTAGTTATCTGACATGATTATTTATCTATGTATATTAACACAACCTATGCACAATCTTGTTCAATTAACCAACTGGTGGACTTAAACATCAACACCTAGAGACTAACAATTAAGCTATAATCGGGCCAGTTGGATGTTATCTAGCTCTTTTACCAATTTTTAGAACACTATTTATAATTTCTTATTCATACATCTAAGTTGACAAAAAAATCCATTTGAAAAATAACTCTTTTTTTTTAATTTATTATAAAATATTTTATTTTTAAACATCGGTGTCCTTCTGTAAGAGATATTTTTAGAAGACGGAATGTGTAATTAAACATATACTGTAATATTTTTTTATATATTTTTTAATAAATTCTCTTATTCAATCATTACTTATGTATTATGCGTTATATTATAAATAAATACAGTGATGTATTCTTGTTAGATTAAAATCTGAAATGACATATCAATAATGGTATATTATCAGAGGAAACAGATAACTTCCATTTAGTTTTAAAAACTGAGAAAGTATTTTACAGTGATTATGTCAAGCTTAGTGAATTATCAAGACTCAACTTAAAATTCAATTGGATATTCGTATATATATAAATTTGATAAAATCCATTTATTATTGAAAATTGAGAACTTATGAAGAAAAAGAAATCATATATAGAGTATTTTTATTATAACTATTACATTTATTTATATCTTAATCTTTCTGAATCCCGAATATGATCATCTGTCTCAATCGTGTCCAAAATATTATTTTCTATGTCTTTATTCTCATGTGAAAATTTCCTCTTAACCTTATCTCTTCTTCTAACTGCCTTCTCATATTTTCTTCTTCTTTCTCCCTCCTCTCACTCTCTCCTCTTGTTCTATCTCCGGCTATGTTGCATGGGTGTGGGGGTGTGAGTGTGGGGGCGATACGATTCGGATACAGGGATACATATTTTTAAAAATTTAGGTGCTAATTACATACACTTAACATCCCTAACAATTGCTCCTTAATTCATGTACCGAAAAGAAAGTTGTCTACGAATGAGACGAATGGAGTATGTTTTGAGGCATGATTATCTAGAATGGAGTACGTTTTGGGGTATGATTACCTATAATCCTCATTGAACATTATAACTGCAATACAAGTTCCCTACAAATTTAGTAAAAGTGATATTAATATAAATTAAAAATAAAATAAAATTTTCAAATTTATTATGCTAAAACAGATATGACTGTTATAAACACAAATTTGATATTTGGCGTGACATACCTTACTATTCATCATTATCAATTTTTAAATTCATATGCTCAAGTTATTTCCACAAGCTATTTCTTGCCCAACTCGTAAAGTCTTCAATCATATATTGAAGACATTCTTTGATTGGTTTGTAAAATTCTTATCGTCGTGGAATCACTTGATGCATTTTCAAATTTTTCTTGTAATATACAAAAATTATTAGAACACAAATAATGTTAAGAAGATTGAATCTTGTAGTAAGGAGACAATCGAATTTTGTATTATTTTTGTACAAATAAGAAAGCTATAAAGTTCCAGTATGATCCTACAGAAAGTAAAAATATAAACACGTCTTTTTTAAATTTGTAATATCAAAACAGTAATTGCTAAGAAAAATTCTTCTTTTGCGTGTATGTCCAAGAAATAATTGGTTTGCTCTGAGAAACGGTTTACTTATATTAATTCATGCGTATACCAAAAAAAAAAGGTAAGAACTAAAATACCTTGCACACTATTTTCACATGAAATTAAAAGATTCACTTATGATTAAACCAAAAAAATAAAAAAGAAAATATATATCAAATCTATCAAAACACATTTGTAATAATCTATCAAACCACACGTTATTTTAAAAATATAATTGGAGTGAAATTCTTGTGTGATATTACTTATGTGTATCTACTTAATGATAGTATTAATATACTAATTAGTATAATTTTAAGGGCAAAATAGGCATAACAAATTTTGTAAACAAGACACTTTTTATAATAAAAATATAGATTTTATATTCTATATTAATATCTAATTCAAACTAGCCACAATGTCACACCCAGTTCCCGAGGGAAGACACGTATGTCGGGACGTGACAAGAGGTTGGAATTAAGAAGTAGGGATAGAAGGGGGCTCATGGCTTGGGATAATTTAACCATATTATTAAGAAAATTTGGGATATTACATCCCTCCCTCCTAATAAAAATTTTATCCCTGAAATTTTACGTACTTTGGTATTCTAGGTCGTGGTACTGAGCCTTTGTCTTTTTATCTAACTCCCATGTGGCTTTTTCCTAGCTGTAATGATTCTAAATTATTTAAACTTATGAAATTTCCTTGTTTCTCAAAAGTCTAACCTTGCTATCGAGTATCCTTGTTGATATTTTCTCATACTGTGAGCCCTAACTTAGAACTA
This sequence comes from Mentha longifolia, assembly GCA_001642375.2. Classification (NCBI taxonomy): domain Eukaryota; kingdom Viridiplantae; phylum Streptophyta; class Magnoliopsida; order Lamiales; family Lamiaceae; genus Mentha; species Mentha longifolia. The sequence goes on from CM038110.1 coordinate 46,026,917, forward strand.
CCTCGTCATACTTAATCACGTGTTTAGGAGCAAACACATACTTTCTTAACATAGACACTTGAAAAAAAACTATGAGTACCTACTAAGTTGAGTGGCGGAGCTAACTTATAAGCGACAAAACCTATCCTCTCGAGAATTTCAAATGGTCCGGTGTACCTAGGGCGTAAAAATCGTATAACTTCCTTTGTAGAATTGTAGGAGAAACCTTGAAAAACACATAATCTCCAACCTCAAAACTGAAGATATGTGCATCTTTTGTCAGTATACAATTTTTGTTTATCTTGTGCCTCCTTTATCTTTTGTCAAATCAAATTGACGGCCCCAATCGTATCCTGAACTAAATATGGACCTAACATTTTTCCTTTGCCAAATTCATCTCAGTAGTGTGGCGATCTACATTTTTATCCATATAAGACTTCATACAGTGACATTTCTATAGTTGCCTCAAGGTGTGCATTTTTTTTTTTTTTTTGGGATCCATCTCTTGTACCTGTAACCTAGAATATAGCATAGACATAAAAATAAACGAAAACAATGATGATTATTCTTCGACCTACTTGGGTAATCATTTTCCCAAATAACTGCATGTTTCTGATGTATCCACGATGATGAGTTTTAAACTCATTAGTATAATAACATGAATCCTTTACACATAAGTTATTTGGTTCGATTGTCCCAAACATACCATGTATCATTTAATCATTAGTTACTTGGGTTCGATTGTCCCAAACATAACTATAACTTAAATCATGACCGTATACCCTTATACTTGTACGTGAGGTAATATACTTTACTTTTTTTTTTTCCCGGAGTCTGGTGCAACAACGAACTTGAGAGTTGTTGACGTTGTTGTGCTTTACCCAAACAAAGACTTTTGATTTCAGAGCGGTAAATTGCTCTGATACCACTTGTGTCACGTCCCAGTTCCCGAGGAAAGGCACATATGCCGGAACGTGGCAAGGGGTTGAAATTAAGAAGCGGGAATAGAAAGAGGCTTGTGGTTTGGAATAATTTAACCATATTATTAAGAAAATTTGGAATATTACACACAACATGTAGGACGACAAGGAAGAAGACTAACGTTTTTGTTTTACTAGCTAATCCTCAACTTTTATTTGTATTAAAAGAATATAAATTCTTCATTGTTTACTAAAATTTAATTTATACCACTCCGGTCTTAGAAAGTTGACTCATTTGAATATTATATATATCACATATGAATAAAAAATGATTTAACTTCCTAGGACCATAGTGTATTAATTAGGCTCTTCTTCTAACAAAATGAAGATTAGGCTAAAAAATCTTTACTTCTACAAATTTTTCCCGTATGCGGTATGCCTTTATTCACATAAAAGTTGTCGCTTTATTATTTGTTCGTATCAGACTTGAATTGAGTTTACAATCTAATTTAGCAAATAAAAATAAAAAAATAAAAAAAACACAAATATGCGTGTTTTACTTCTTTTTTTTTCATCAAACAAATAAAAATTCGAAAATAACATGAATAAAAATAAGAGATGGGTCCAATTTTGTTAAGAGCCCAACAGAGGTGCTTGCTTTTTGTCTGAGGGCTCGCATTGACAGGCCCAAGTTAAGTGTAATAGAAAGGGCATTTGTGTAACATGAAAAATGCAAGAGAAGAAGCAATTCAAAATTGATGATTCTCATTAGCCAAAAACAAAATGCATGGTGTATATTAATTATTGATTTCACTTTCACCTGGGTAAAGTAATCTCTTATTGTATTTGACTAATGCTACGTAACCTCGTGCTTTAAATTTTCCACTACGATACTCCCACACGCTGAGAACAAACAAACAAACAATATACACAACAACAACAACAACAACTCCATCTCAAACAAATTAAATTTAAAAGAAAAACAAAAATTAATCAAGGACATGCATGCATGAGTACTGATCGCTCTTGTTCATGAGCGAACTCAATCTTCCTGGTTGTCCTTCTCCTCCTGTGGCGATTGGTGCCTCTTTTCTCAGCATTTTCGTTCTGGTTATGGGGTGGGGGGCTTTCGTTCATGTCGCAGTTCAACACGGTTTCGAGTTCGTGGTCGTGGTTATCGAGCGCCGGCTCCTTATAGTTGAAGCTTAGATGAGTGACTTCCGATATGGACTTGGTGAGGTTGGGGCGGGGCCGCTTGAAGAACAAGCAGATGACGGCGCAGTCGTCGATCTTGGCGCATGGGAACTTGTACCTCCACGCCTTCTGTGCTTCGTCGATGAGAAGTTTGGCGGCCATGGACCGCTTCCTTACGGAGGAGACGATCCTGATGACGTCGGTGTTGGATAGGACATCCCATACGCCGTCGGTGGCAAGGACGACGAACTCGTCCTGGTCGGTGAGCCTCCGGTAGGTGACTTCAGGGGTGGAGATGAGGCCGTAGTCCTTTAGGCAGAAGTCTCCGAAGGCTCTGGCCATGGCTAGACCAGGGCAGTCTTGGTCGGGCATCCATATTCTGTGGACGTTTGGCTCTTCTTTCATGGGAAGGACTCTCCCTCTCCGGCTTGTTATTCTCTCCTTTTCCGCCGGCAGATTTGGTTTCAGATCCACCGTCAGCTGTTGAGCCACCAGCTCGTTGTTGGAATCTCTTGTGCAGAGGACGGCACGGGAGTCGCCCAGGTTTGCAATCACCAGGTTCCGACCCTACACGTCATCATCATCATCATTATTTATGTATTATTTTTTTGACATCATCATCATTCTTAATTAATAATTAATTAAATACAATAATACCTTTTTGAGGACAGTGACGGATGTGGTGCCGCTGGAATAGCTGTCGACGGGGGCGTCCGACTCCAGTTCCTCATCCATTTCGTGGAAGCATCTCACCAATCTGTCTTTCCAAAACAAGAAATATGGATTGTATTCATCGTTAATTTGAAGGCCGCAATCTAAATCGTCGCTGCCGTAGCCGCTCCGGTGAGATCTAAGTTCTTGGTAATATTTGGTGACTTTAGCCGGCAAATAATCGCGGACATAGCGGGAAACCATGTGGCCGTTGGGGCCGTGTCCATCAAATATGGAGCATAACACCGCGTCCTTTTCACCCGAAAAGTTCTGTATATATATACGTCCAATATGTGATTATTCATACGTATATGTATGTATGTATGTAGAATTAATTAATTATTAATTCATGACGTGAATTGAATTAGGAATATATTACCTCCCAAACCGTCATTGCATCTTGATTGAAGCCCTTCTTCCCTTGTTGGGTGTGCATTGCCACATATTTAGAGGAGCCCTGCAGGCGGACACGAGCCCCGCCCTCGCCTTTCAACACGATATTATCCTCATCGATCTCTCTGGGCTTGGCTTCTTCCTCGACCGTGTAGGAGGAGCCCCCCTCGGTTCTGCTAACTCGGTGGCACGAGCAGCAGGCACCCATCTTTAGTCCCTTGGATTCTCGTGTTAGGAGGGCCGAGGGACGAAAGATGGATGCAATATGCTAAATTCTCTCTGAGTCTAGAGCCTCAAAACTTAACGTACTCTTTTCAGAGATATATGATATATATGGCCCCTAAACTAAATATTGATGTACGTATTGTTTAAATTGATAGATCAACTACAATATTGCTATTGCTAGCTGAGAAGAAGGGTGGATTTGTTTTTATTCAAAGGATAACAATCATTCAGATTTACTAGGAATTCAAGAGGCTGTAATCGCTGCTTATGCATGCCTATATTTAGACATATATATCCATTTTTAATAAATCAATTCTGAAGCCCTATTTTGGGAAACAATTAATTAATCTATCTATTCCTTTTATATTCTTGATTTTTTTTTCTATTCCTCTTTAAGTTTCTTTAGGGGCAATGAATGAATAACTTAGTGAAACAAAGAGTGAAATTTATCCTTTAAAGACTGGCAGATAGTTCCTTGTGAATTCTTCACCTGTTCACCTGCCACTATTAATCGTTTTGTAATTTTTAGGGTACTCTGCTTACCTTCTTAGTTCCTTAATAAATTTTCGTTTTTCTGAGAAAAAAAAAAAAAACATAGAGTGAAAGCTTCTTTATTTAATGTTTTATTATTAAAATGCATATATATTAGGTATGAACAAACTTTGGACTGTAATGTTGATCCTTTTTAATTTCTTGGGGATAGGGGGTGTGGTGTGACTCGAGGTCTCTCACTCTCACCCTTAAATAGATGAAGAGTATAACTGTACTACATGTACGTAGTATGTTAGTCATTTATAGTTCAATAGTTTTTAATATAAATATTGTATTTCGTAGCATATGTTCAGTATGAATTGTTGATTAAAAAGGATTACATATAAATGATATAATGACGAGAGATTTGGGATGATTTTAGCACTAAATTTCATGTAAACTGTTGCACTTGACCACTCTTATATAAACATAAATAATTACATTAAAAATATGAATTCGTTCAAAATTAAAATAGAGATTACACGAGCAACGCACGTTACATTTGCTAGTATAATTAAAAGCTACATTAAATACGCTAATATTTTAACATGACTATACAATTGGAACACCCCTAAAGAGACTATCGGACATATATTTGAATAGGATCGGAAGTAATCGTACCTAACTATTAAAAGGATCGAGTAGAGTGTATTACCAACTTCGGCGTACAATAACATGAAAAAAGAGAATACACAAAAATCCCATTTTTTGTTACAATTATGTCACAAAAATAACAAACATACTTGTATGGAAGAAAAATGTTCTAGTTCATGTATTGAATTGTTTATGCAAAACAATTTATGCTGTAAAGAAGTGGAGCATATATGCACGAAAACTTCATTCTATAACTAAATTAGCATCCAATATAATATGGTCAACAACAGATTCAAAAGGATGCATGAACTTTTTATGAGATAATGTTGTAACAAAAAAAAATCTTGTAGTTTTGTATGAAGACCGAATAAACAATAATTTCATGACTTTCAAACACAATATTAACACGTACATGCCTATAAATATGGCCGATTAGACATATTATTCATTCATCATCTTTCATCACATACTATTATTTCTATACAAACACTATCAAACATCAATGTCCGGTCAAGAACGTTCGGGAGATGACATCCCGACGACCTATATTGAGGGCTATCATGGATCTCAACTTTTAGCATCAAATCTGAAAGTGGTCGAATACATTAATCATGTGAATTCTACCAATGAGGATGAGGATGCTGAGAGGATGGTGCGAGAATATAGGAGAGAGATAAGACCATGGACGTAGATTCCGAGCAAACCTTGAGAAGCTTTCGCGAGTTCATGGCTCAATGTCCAGGTTGGAATGGAAAGGTCCGTGTTGGTGGATGTTCGAAGAAAGTTCAGAAAATTGTCGCTGAAAACAATTTATTTCTTAATTTGTCGTGGAAGTGAAGTGGAAATTGAAGAGATTCCGGTGGTCTAGTATGAGGAGCACGGAGTATGTTTTCTTAATTTGAATTTATTTCATATCATATCATGTTCCAAAGCTAAAGCCTGTTCTTTAACCGCTTCTGTTTTCATATTGTAGGAATGAAGCTAGTTGGTGTTGGCGATTGGATGTCTATCCTTCAACTTCAAGTATGTTGAAGCTGCTGAAAGAATTTACCTAGCTTAGTTATTTCTTTTTAATTAGCTGCCTAGATTAATGGGCCTAGTTATTTCTTTTCAATTAACTCCCTAGATTAATGGGCCTATATATGTAGTACATTTCTTTTAGTTGTCTAGACTAATGGACCTTTTTTTATTTTTATTTTTGTTTATGTTGAGGTGTGCGCATTTATTTTTAGAAGATAAATTAAGAACAATACTATATATATGTATTTCTTTTTTCGATCGTATCCACTCAATAGGCTGCTAGACAAGCTAAGAATTATCCAAGGAAATATTAACAAACATAGTATTATTCGACAGTCGAATCATATATATATGTAGCTTGGTGATATGGAATGGAACATTGAAAAAGGCACTGCTATTCGTCTTTTTACATACAGTATATACTAGTAGTAGTACTGTATTAAATAATGAACTCACTTTGGTTTAAAACATAGAGTAGTATTAAAGAAAAAACAAAATACAAATAAGTAGTAGTATTATGATGATGATGAATTAAATTATGAGTAAAGTAAATGGATAGGGTAACATCGTTGGTCGGAAATGGCGGCGTGCACGATCAATTGCCATTTTTCTGATTTTCTGATTTTCACGACTAGCTTCTACAACCAATTCCTCAACAGTAGTAGTAATGTCCATGTCCATGATAGAGAAGGCAAGTTCCAACTCTAATGGGCTTCCTACAAATCTTGAGAGTTTCACCTTTTTCAGATTCGGAAGCTTCCTCCATTTAAATAATTTCTTGGAAACTCGGTGCACATGAAAATACTCTTCATTCGCTTTCATCTTTGTTTTACGCGACCATATCCATCCTACCTTAACCTCCAGTTTCTCCAATGAAGGGCAGGCTTGAATCAAATAGAACAAGTCATGAAGGGATGTAACACCGTCCTCGTCCCTCAACCAAAATTCAATCTCTAGAGTTTTTATACCGATTAGTTGCGTACGCATCTCTCTGTAGATCCGTGAACATTTGAAATCCCATCTCACCTTGAGTGTCCGTAGTTGATGATACGATATATCTAGTATTATTAGCAATTATCTTTTATATTTATTATTTAGATTATAGTATATCCTTTCCATATTTGCCTAGGGTTTTATTATTATAAATAGAGTGTTATTAGGAGAATGTAATCAATCAATGAATCAATGAATTAAATCTATTTTCATTTACCGTATTTTACTTCTTAGTTTTTCTTTAGTTTCTGCAGAAGTTTCTTGGCGTGAACGACGAGCTCGATCTCGCGCGTCTGCCTTTTGTTCTTCCCGGCGTGAACATCTCGTTCATCGTCGCTTGATAAGGATTGAATCCTTATCAATTGGTGCTTTCATTGAGAGTGAAATCTCTCGGCCAAACCATGAATTTCTTCGCGTATCACCAGCAGCAGAATTACGATCCGTCGTATCAAACCCAAGAATCTTACAATCAATTCAATTCTTATTCCCAATCATATGCCTACCCAAACCCTCAATTCACCAGTACCATTCCTACGTATTCGTACCAGACTCCCGCGGTGCAACCATCACAACATCAAGAACAAGAGCCTAACCCACCGGGGGTGTCGCCGCCGCAGTACTACCCACCGCCGCCGACACCGCCGCAGTACGTGCACCCGATGCTGCCGCCGCCGTACGTGCAGCCACCGCCTTGGCCGGAGCTCGATCGGCCATCTGGTATAACCTACGCGTGGCAGTCGCCACCGCCTCCGCCCGCGGCGGATTCCTTGCAGTGGGGACAGCCGTTCCACACCTCCGCCCATGCTCCGTACGACTCTGCACCCACCACCATGGAGTCCATTCTATCTTGGCTACTTCGAATGGAAGCCCGGCTCGATGCGGTTGAACAACGTTGGCCCATGGCGTCCACGCCGCCGCCACAGTACGTGCCCCCTAGTGATGAGCCTCCGCCGCGAACCTACGGCCATGATGCAACCGTCCAGCGTTCCACGTGGGACGTCAACTTCCCGAGTTATGAGCCGCAGCCGCAGCCCTTCCAACCGTCGCCCGTTTCGACCTATTGGACGCCAGATCCACCACCGCCACCGGCGCCGGAACCACCCTGCGGCATGCCGCCTTCGTGGCGCTTACCGACGTGGGATCTAAGCGTAGTCCCTACCGCTGTTCATACCGTCTCGATCACTCCTTTGGATGACCCACAGATTGACGGCGTGGTGGAGGATTGCTCGCCGGAAAAGCTTGGTGATGATGCTCCCATGGCTGCCGACTGTTCTTGGAGCGATGGAGAAGGAGACCGAGTGCAAGGGATGAAAGATTTGGAAATCCCGCAATCTTTGGAAAAGAGCGGATTTGGTGGTGCAAATTGGGAAACTTCCCATAAGTTGCATGCATGTACTTCGGCTGAAGATATGGATCAATCTCCAATTGATGGAGATCAAAATATGGGCCGAGACCTTTTCCTTCCTGCTGGATCTAATTGGGGGTCTTTTCTTATTTCTGGAGTTGCTATAGCTGGAGTTGGTGGATTGTTTTACCTCATTCACCATAACGATGAAAAGAGAGCAGTGGCTAAAGGTAAGGGTGAAAAGTTCGAGCGAAGTGCCATTCAAGGACCTATAATTGGTGGCCCTTTTAGTTTGGTAGACACAGAAGGCCGGATTGTGATTAAGAAGAATGTGTTGATTTTTGATCCTGGAGGGGATATCTCCCCATGGGTTTCACGGTGTGTTATTTCGCCGCGGAGTGAGTGGTTTGTTGCAACGTGGTACCCACCTTAAGGACAAGGTGGATTTCAACCGTGGGGGAGTTGATACGAGAATTAATCTCGTATATATCTAGTATTATTAGCAATTATCTTTTATATTTATTATTTAGATTATAGTATATCTTTTTCATATTTGCCTAGAGTTTTATTATTATAAATAGAGTGTTATTAGGAGAATGTAATCAATCAATGAATCAATGAATTAAATCTATTTTCATTTACCGTATTTTACTTCTTAGTTTTTCTTTAGTTTCTGCAGAAGTTTCTTGGCGTGAACGACGAGCTCGATCTCGCGTCTGCCTTTTGTTCTTCCCGGCGTGAACATCTCGTTCATCGTCGCTTGATAAGGATTGAATCCTTATCAGTTGATCACGTACAGAAGGAGGAAATCTGGGCAAGATATCAGCCACTGTGGAGGATGTGGAGAAGATATCGAAAGCCGTGGAGGCTCGATCAAAAGTGGTGAACTCAATCAGATTCGGAACATTATTCAGAACTAGGGAATACTCTATTGGCAGTGCATGGCACTTGAGGGAAACCAGGTTCATCAAACCCTCAATGTGAATTAACTCAACTTCATTAGCATTGCTTATCTCCAGGTGCTTCAACTTATAGTAACTTGAACGTCGGCCCACAATCGACACCTTTCTCAATGGTTCAACGTGCACGAGTTTTAACACCTCAAGAAGAGGGAATTTACAGAGCAGAAGCTGAAGCTCTCCATCATCCAACAAAATCCCATGCAATGATAGCTCTTTAAGGCACTCTAATGGCTGCTGTCCGCTCACCAAATTTGTTCGTTCAAGAGAATAATAAAAGCAATGCGCATAGTGTATGTCGATTTTTTCGACTGCCTTGGCTAATACAAACTCGAGCCACTTCCCAACGTTGGCTCCCTCCAAACTAAAGGTATGAACCCTAAATTGTTTCACCTTACTACCCTTGTGCGACTCCAAGACACGATCGATCGTGTTTATGTACTTTGGAAGTGTTGTCGTGACGATATCGTTTTCCTCTTTGATGGTAGTATATTGTGGAGTAAATTGAGGAAAATCGAGACGAGTGGTGTAGGTGTAGAGATTTCGATATGTTTTTGAAAGGATGCTAGTAGCAATAGCTTCTTTCAATGTGAGTCGAGAGATTATGGATATAAGTATATCTTGAGGTAAGTGGCTGATTCTGTCCTCCTCCTCCTCATGGTTAGATGCTCTCCTCTTCCTCTTACCTTTCTCACTAATTCTTCCCATACCTGTATGCAAGTATTTGATCTCTATTAGCATAAATAATTGATTGAATTAATATACCATGGATCGGAAGAAATTAAGCGTAATATATGAGTAAAATCGTAAAAACTACAATACATAAAACAGACGAGCAGATACGTACAATTCCGAAATCGAACCTGGAAAAAGAAAAAAACTCAAATTTAGAGAGAAATCAAAAGCAAAACATGCCAATACCTATTAATTTTACTTGGCCTTTGGCGTATATATATATGGAATGAGTTAGTTATGATTGATGAGAAATAAAGGAGTATACTCCACTTAAATAGGGTAAGATGAAAAAGGAATCCCAATCGAATTCGAATTCGAATTCGATTAGCTTAATGAGTTCTTGAATTAAATAGAATATTGCGTATTGTTTACTTTTATTTTTATAATATCTATTAACTCATGTTTTTTATTAATCCCTCATCTCTTAGTTGGAGGAGAAACATCTTACCAACTGAGTTACGCTTCGTTGTCTTACTTGGCGACAACTATTTATTTTTAAGGGGATCGTAGCTCGTTATATTATGGTTGACTCAATCGCCCACTAATATAATTTATTCATATAATCATAGTTAAAAACTTGTATCTCTTCTAAAATAAACATTGAAGTACCAAGAACATGTAAAGTCATATAATAATATTCATATAATATTATTAACAACAAAGTCAGCATTTTTCAAATCGAAACATTCAAGATTTAATTATGCCAAAATATTGAGAAATCAATTCAGCTGAATTTGTAAAGTCCAACCAGCTCCACTTCCTTTTAACATAAAATATATGATTATATTCAACCAAATCATATTTTGACAACAAGAATTTAAATACACTCACAAATAGCAGCAGCCAGGTAACCTTTTTATATTTTTATATTTGCTTCTTATTTTCATAAAATAAAAATAAAAATAAAAATAATAAAAAAACGAACAACCGTAGGATTTGGACTTTTCGCAATTCGACAATTTACCTATTAGCATGAGACATGCTGTCACGAAGAATAAAGAAGAAGCAAAGCTGAGTTGTCAAGCTAAGGAAACCGAACACACCCACACTTTTTCTCTCATTTTTCTTGTTTATGTAAACTTCCCTTCTACTTTTCTTTCTTGCAAGTCAATTCTTGTTCTGGATTTCTCCAATTTCTCGAGAAATAACTGATGACTAGGCCTGATGATTCAAAGGCGCCGCCGCCCGTCGGAGATGTGGAGAACCAGGGTGGTGGCGGCGGAGTGTCGAATATCCTGCAGCGGTGGAGGCGCGAAGATCTTGTGAAGAGGGGGTCTTTGGCTTTTCGTGCCTTTGCTCTGCTCTTCTCTTTGTTGGCTTTCCTAATTATGGTTACCAACAAGCACGGCGACTGGAAAGATTTTGATCGATATGAAGAGTACAGGTGATTGATATTATCTGCCTTAATTGCTGTTGTTTTCCTTTTTGGATTAAAGATTTTAATTAATTCTGTTTATTCATCCATCCGTAGGTATGTGTTGGCGATCGCAATTCTGTCTACTTTGTACACTGGATTGCAGATTTGGAGACAGATTCATGAAATTCATAGCAGCAGAGAGATAATCTCCAAACAGAATGCAGCTCTTGTTGACTTTATTGGTGATCAGGTTCGAATTATTTAATTTTAATTTTAATTTATTTATGATGATATACAGGACATGAATATATGTTAATAAGTTTTGGGATTGAAATTGAAATTGAAATGCAGATAGTAGCATACTTGTTGCTATCAGCAGCTTCAGCAGCAGTACCTTTGACAAACAGCATGCGTCGAGGAGCAGATAACATATTCACAGATTCCTCTGCTTCTGCAATCAGTATGGAATTCTTTGCTTTCTTTTCCCTTGCTTTGTCGGCTCTCATCTCTGGATACAAACTCTCTAATCAAACTTACATCTGAATTCTCTCATCACCCCATTTCCTTGTAGCTATTGCTTTGCTGCTGTTGTTCCATTGGTTTGCTGATCATTTTCTTGTATACATTTTTTTTTTTTACGCGTGAAATCATCATACGGAGTATTTGTGAAAGAAATTAAATGAATTGTACTCTTCCTTCTGTCTCTATTTTCTTGCAACTCTGTTTAGAAATGCAGAAACTTTGTTGGCAAATGATGCTTTATTTAGAATTTGACACTGTATTCAAATATTAAGAACAAATAAATAAACTGATAAATATTACCTTCCTTATTCTAATTTTTCTTTTCTTGCACTAAACCTTATACATGTGATGTGAGGCCACTGCCTTAAGTTTCAATGGTTTCAAAAAATTAAAAAATATCTTCTACATCCTATCACAATATTACATACACAATACAAAGTGCGAATAATGTTGTTGTAAATTACTGTCACAAACAACACTTCGACGGATTGCTTCCACCCGGCCCGAGTTTCAATATTCCTTCAGCTGAGAAGAATCGAAGAAGTGGTCGTCTTTAGGTTCTTGCTTGGCTGCGGACATGGAATTATCCATATGTTGCTGTTGCTGCTGCATCTGATTAGAGTAGTTCCCGAAATTCGAAAAGGCATAACTATCATTGTCCTGCAACATCTGCAGTGTGTAAGGTGTTTGGTTCTGCACTGTCTGATTCCTGGCAGGGTTGGGATAATGATGACTGGCAATGGCGGCCGGCCTTATAGCTGTGGGCCCGCCATTGCTAGTCGTCATTATCGGAGGTCTGGCGGTGGTGTAGCTGCCACTGCCTCGTGCTGCCGGCACATCGTGGTTATGCTTTCCCTCGTATGTGGTGATCACTGCCCTCAAATCGTGGGACGCCCTCTCCACGTGTTTACGGACCGGACATCCGTTGAACGTGCATTTGTAGTAGCTCCTGCAACAATATATGTAAGATTAGGTAAGGTTTTGACTTAACTACGTAATGTGAACTTTGTTAATTTATATATATATATATATATTACAGCTGCAGGTTTATTACCTAGGATTCGGGTTGCCCTTCACCACTTTCTGTCCATACTTCCTCCACCTGTAGCCATCATCGAGAATATCTATGTCGCTCGTTGTCTGGACAACGATCCTAGGCTCACGAACTGTTCTACTTCCGGAAGCTGAGACGCCTTCACTATCACTCTCTCCTTTCCTGGAACACAACACCAAATATGATGGTTAAACTCATTAATCTTGATCATCAAAATTTCTCCTTAAGTTTCACTTTAATTGACATTTACCATCTCTTGGCCTCGGGCTCGTTCTCATCATCGTGCCTGGAATTACTCATGGAGGAGCCCTGCTCTAAATCCTCCTCACCAAAAGAAGTGGAGGAATTCTCGGGAGTTGCGACGGAATCCAGCTGCTCAGTTTCGTGGTAGACGGGGTTCTGGATGGCGTTGGAGGATGATCGTCGCGTAGACTGAGGCTTGGGATGGTTATGGCTGCCTTTGTAGACGATCTCGGTGACGTGGCCGTCCTGATTACGTTCGACCTTCTTCTTAGTAGGACAGTTGGGGAAAGTACATTTGAAGTAACTACGAGGATTCTCACTTCCCTTCACTTGTTTCTGACCGTATTTTCTCCAGTTGTAGCCGTCGTCGGATTTTTTCTGCTCTCTAACATGCTGATGCTGATGCTGATGCTGAAGCTGCTGAGGGTATGGGATTTGTTGTGAATCTGCGCCGCCATCACCATGGATGGGGAAATGATCTTGAGATAAGGATGATTTGGTTGTCTGAAATTCAGATTGTTTGTTTAGGAATGAGTTGAAGTTTTCATTTTCTTGTTTCCTTCCGTACGACGAATCCTGTTAATCAGAAGATCACCAAATTAATTATTCAGACACATCATCAAATGCCAACTTTTAACAAGAACACAATATAATGGGTAATTAAAAGGGGTATAGCTGTAATAAAGGAGACAAAATCAATACTTATTTTTTTTCTACATATATATATATATATATAAACTGGCAATTGCCATAAAAGCCTAATAATGATGGAGACATAATAATAAAGTAAAAATTTAGACAAGTAAAGATGAGACACATATATATCAATTCTTAAGAAGCAAGATAAGAAAGAAGCGCGCAAGTCAACTAGAGGAAACCAAACAAGCTATCGTCTTAGTCGTAGTACTATTCATTCATTCATTCATATCTAAGAAGAGAAGAGTGCAGATATATAGGTAAGTAAAATACCAACCATTGAATTGTTATTGTAAGGCCGCTGGAAAGAGAAGTCGGAAAACTTTCTCTCCTCCTCTACCTTGGCTGCAAAACTCCCCGTCGTCGGAGATGGAAGAACCTGCACAACCACCAATTAACACAAATATCTATTCATATTCATCGATCCATCGATAATTAAATTTAACAGAATATATATATATATATATATATATATATGATATGGGAGTACTCACGTTAGAGGTGGAGAAAAGGACGGGAGAATCAAGGAGAATGGAGGGGCTTAAGCTTGGAGGTATGGAGAGATAGGAGGAAGGGGAGAGAGGTGGAGGAGAGAGAGGCAGAGAAGAAGGTGGGAAGGATTTATATTTTGGGATTTCGACGTTCTTGTTCACTACTTGTGAATTCATTCCCCAGCTGAAACCAGATTTTGGTTGGCTCCTGCCTTCTTCTTCCTTTTTTTCATCTTCTCGTTTGTTAGGATAAGGATTAGGATTTGGAGAGAGGAGATCAGTGAAAGAAGTAGACATGAATTGTGATGATGAGAAAATATTGTGCTGATTAGGATTATTAGCAGAAGTGTTTAAACTTCCGCTCGAAGACGCCATGATCTTTTTTATTCTCTTTTTGTTTATAGTTTCAACTTTGAACTTTGAATGAAAGAAGAAGAAGAAATGGAGAAAGGAGTTTTAGGAAGTAGAAAGTGTTAAGAGGGTGAGGGAAAATCTATATATAAATAAAATAAAATAAATAGATTTTGGAATAAGGTAGAGAAGTCATTGAGCTTCTTCTGAGAAGCTAGCTAGAGGTTTGACCGTGGAATATTACACTTTTTTGGTCAAAACGTGTGGCTTTGACTGCTTCTCCGGCTGCTCACCCATTATTTTAATTTAATTTACAACAAAAAAACGAATTATTATGGCTAATTAACATTCAAATCCCCAAACCATCTTTTTTTTTTTTTTAATTGAAAATTTTATACATATACATACAAGATGATACCTTTTATGCATACAATAATGTTTCTTTGAGATTATTTGCTCATTATTTTCTTTCCACGCGAATGTTTTCAACAAATTCTCAAGTCCATCAAAATAATTTTCAACCCATGAACTATATGATAAAATTAGTGAAAAAACTTAACATAGAATACATGAGATTTACAATTCTGTAGAGGTGCTTTAATGATTGAATGATTATTTTGGAAAATATGTGGGTCTCCAAGTTTTTCAGTAGTATTATATAATACTTCATCCGTCTCAGTTCAATTGTCTCACTTTATTATTTTATACCTCATATATATTCAAAGTATGAGACAATTAAACTGAAACGGAGGGAGTAGTACTACTCCATACTACTAGATCTTTTCATTTCAAGATAACATATACAAGTAAATTTGCATTTCATCCTAATCTTTTGTTTGATACTCCATTTTTTTTCTTTTCAATTCCTCGATCCTCGATTTTCTGTGCTATTAAACTAATCTATGATCGACTCAGGTATGTAGAATATTGGATATAGTATTTGTTTGTTTCCTTTAGGTTTAGGCGAGTCTCCACACAACAACTGAATCCTCAAAACAAAATTAAGCAGTTTTCATGAATGATATAAAATCATGATTCCTTCCAAATACATATACTATTTTACGAGCACTGAACTACATTATTAATATACACATGACACTATGATAAAGTAAAACAAGAGACACTACTACAAAATCATGTTGAATCAAGACACAACATACGACTCTATCTATGAATCAGACAACATACATTGATACATATAATTACCGACCTTGAGAGTAGTTGAGAGAAAGAGATGTTCAAGAGTGGGGATGCCCATTATTCTAACTCCTCCGAATGAAGTTTCCAACACTTGGGATCTAACTCTGCCTGCAAATAAAGAAACAGCCACTTCATTTCAGAAACAACTAACGTAATCCACAAACCTCTATATATAAGAGGAAGCCATGGTTACCTCAAACTGTTTATCTCTCCATTGGAAAGTACAGCCACGGGCCTCCAGATGTTTCACGAGATGCTTCGGCAACAAGGATTTGAACGAAGCATGAAGCTTCACTTTAGTCAGTCCACCACAAGCTAAGAGAGCAGCCGCGAGCCCTCTTAGAGTCAAGCCTCTCACATGGAGGATTGTCATGCTTTGTAGACAGCTTATACTTGCAAGGGACAAGAGCCCCACGTCACTCACCGATGTGTACGACAAATTTATCTGTTATGCAATTAATTGATCAGCCAGTGGGAAAAATGAAGTAGGGGTTTACTTGCGGTGATATATCACATTTACAATATATATATTAAGTAGTTGAAGGATTACATGATCAGACAAGCTCAAAATTGTTCATTCTATCAAAATATATGGTTAATTAGCATTTATATACCTAACTTATCGATCAAAGTGAACTCTTTTCAAAGGAAACGCCGAGCCTACCTGTTTGAGGTTTTGAGAGAAGCGGGCAAGGGAAATCATTCCAGAATCATTAATGTTGTGACACTTCTTAATGTCTAACTTGGAGAGTTGCTTGCATCCCTTAGAAATGGCTCCCAGACCGGCAGGAGTGACAAGAGGGCATCCTCGACTTTCTAATGTGTTCATCTTCGAGCATTTAGACAATGACGTTAATGAATGATCCGTGATGGATTTACAGTATGCAATATTAATTATTTCTAGTTGGGGACAACCACTAGCAATGGCTGAAATACTAGAATCACCGATTCCATCCGATCTGGCAAAGAAAACATAACATAGATGAGAAATGCGGATGGAAGAAAGAAAAGCTTTAAAACAGAGAAGTTGAATCGAAAAAAGATGAATGATGACCTGTATAAGTCTAGCTCTTTGAGCTTTGAACAATGCATGCCAATATAGACGAGCCCCTCATCAGTTAAGTTGAGGCAGATTCCTAACTTTAAGCTTCTGAGAAAAGAGCACCTAGAGATGGATTTCAGGCCTAGATGCATATCAATTGTATCAGCATTATTGAAAATATTCTAAGCTAATTCAGAAAACTTATAAACCTAAGCCAGATAATGCTTTAAATTACCTTCATCATCAATTTCATTATCTGTCACATCAAGCTCCTCAAGAAAGTGGCATTGCTGCCCAATTAAAACAAAAGCTTCAGCAGGAATCAGGAGCACGACTCCATCTTGAGGGAAACGAGGGAGGTACAAAAACTTGTTATGTGGGCAACTGATGCATGAGTTATTTTACGGCAGCATGTGATATCTAGTTTCTTCAAGTCCTTATGTTTCGTAACGAGGGTGAAAATCCCTTCATCTGTCACTCCTAAGCACTTACTTAAGCTTAGTTCACTTAGTGATACACACCAGTTTCCAATGGCTTTGAGTCCGGAACTTGTGACTTTGCAACCATCGAGTTTTATTGATTGCAACATCGAAAGCTTTTGCAAACTATCAGCAAGAGCAAGATCCACCTGAAAAATCAGTAGTAAACAAATTAGAAATTCGAAATTCTAGAATTATTGGCATGAGGGGACAAAGTTGGAGACTTACCCGAGAGCCATATGATAAGATGAGTTGCCTCAAACTTGCTGTAGCAGTGGTGAGAGAAGATAAGCCCACGTGACTGACTTTCTGACAGCTTGACATATCAAGTGTCTGTTGAAATTATACTTTGTTAGTTTATTGACACATATAATCCTGTAGGGTCAGATATTCTTTGATAGTTACTAGGTATTGTTTCAAAATATAAGAAAGAGACTCAAGAATTCTTTTCAATAAAGTTATCGAAACATCAAGATCTATAAAGGTGAAGAAAGTGGTAACTGAAGTCTGTAAGTTCAGATTTTCCAATTGCCCAGTAACATTGTGCTAAAACTGAGTCGAGACAGTAAAAATGAAATGCATTTTTCACAATAAAGTTAATTAATCCCAAATTTAATACCTCCAGTGATTTGCATCCTTGCTTGAGAGCTGCAAGGCTGTCATCATCAATTCCAAAACACCCCTCTAGAACCAAATCTTCAAGGTGTTTCAACTCTAAGATTTGAGACAAGCATTTATTGGTGATCTACATCACAGATAATAAGAGAAGAGGCACTATCAATCTTGTAGTCCATGATATCGCTCACTACAGCTATACATGTTTCTATTCATATGGGATGCAATTATTAAATTATACCTTTTGCACAAAAATTCTTATGAAGGCGTAATATCTCTATCTTGCACTTAGTGAATACAAAAAAAGCAGTTTAATGTACTGTGATTCAAGATTCATACAATGGTCTGAAAAGGTTATTTATAAAAGTACAGCCAGCACAAATGCAAAGCATTAGTCCCATAACATGCTACTATTTTGCTATTCTAAGAGTACATTTTCTGATTATGTTAGAAATCTGCCAGCAAAAATCAAGCAGCGCCAAAAAGACTGCTCAGACCCCATATATAGAAATGTGTTTCCCTTAAATACACGATCTGGAGAGGTTCCGGTTCATTACAAAATATTCAGCTTTAACAAAAAGCTCTCATTAACAGTCTCATCCAAGAGCTTAACAACTCAGGAGAGAAAGGCAGCGACAATAATAGTCATGATCAAGGATTGCTTACTACAAGTATTATGTGGAAGCACATCAATCTTCCAAAGCAAATAAAGCTGTTTAGTTTCTTCATATATGAAGGAGAAACACTCAAAGGTTAAGACCTCAGGTCGCTAAACGGATAAGGTCATCTTCAAATTCTTACTATACATAAATGAGTTTCATCCATTCATTATTTAGTAAACAACATTCATGGTACTAAAACCTACGGTCTCTGAAGAAGACAAAAATTACTTGTATGAAATGTTCAATGCACCATAGTAGGAAGAAGACAACAAGTTCAACAAACCAGACCAACAAAACATGGACTTAAAAGCATCAGAACTCAATCACCGACGCAATCAACATATAATGAGCATCAAAAGTAGAACCGACTAACGTCAAAAAAAAAAAAAATCTTAAATCAAGAAGAATAGCTGAAATACCGGCAAGAAAGAGAGATCCAAACTGCGAATATCTTGGCACTTAACAGCAATCAATCCCACCCCCAAATCACCAACACCCAAACACCATTTCAAGCTCAGCAACTTCAGCTTCCTACACCCCACAGCAATACAACCTACCCCAATGTCAGTAATAGATTTACACCTAACTAGCCACAGCCTCTCCAAGTTTTTGGCCTCGGCTATGGTGGCCACAGCCAAGTCCTTAAGCTCTGTGGCATTGGATAGATCAATTTCAACCAAATTCCGACAATTCATAACCAAATTCGACAACCCCACATGCCCAAAAAGCTTGGACCTAGACAGATTAATCGACCGCAACATTTCCTTACAATAGCTGGATACAACATTAAGCGAAGCATCGGTGACTCTGGGACAGAGGGAAAGATCAAGATTTGAAACATAAGGGTATCTGAGCAGAACTTTCATTAACAGCTCCGAACGAAGGGGCTTCAAGAGCTTCCTATGGCGGGACTCAATGTCGTAAAAAGAGCGGCAAACAAGAGAAAACGACTTCTTATCAGCAGGGTTGTCGAGGAAATCAAGAAGTATGAAAACTATCTCTTCAGACAGAAGATCGAAGCGGCTGAAGGTGTGATCAGAGGTTGATTTTTGCTTCTTCATCGCCGCAAAGATGGAAGATTTGCGGGGGTGAGTAAAGCTAAAAATTGGATCTTTGTAGCTTAATCTGCAAAATAAAGGCTCGATGTTATGTGGGTTTTTCCTTAAAGGCCGTTTTTTTTTTTCTCACGAATATCTAATAAATCACAGAGGGTGTTGAAGAATGGGGTTATATAAAATTGAGAAGGGGAATGCTGCAAGATTTAGAGGTAACCGTTAACAGAAAGACACTAGGTGGAGTTTGAGCAGTTGAGACTTGAGAGAGAGAGAGAGAGAGGTGTTAATGTTATGGATTGAATCAATTAAGGAAGCAGGGAGTGGGAATGACTAAGCTGCCCCTTTTGGGATGATTGAAAAACAGGGAATGTAGAGGTGGAGGCGGGGGTATATGAGGCCTTTCAAAGGGGGTTGACAGTGGCGTACGGGAAAGGACATGCGGAAGGGAAAGGGGCAGTTTAGGAAATAGCATAAAAGTCGCTGTCTTTCTATTCTAGCTTTGCCCTTTCCCTTGGGAGGTTGATAAGTAGACTGGGCTTATCCGGTGGAGATAATATGTGAGGAAGGACCTGCTTCTTCTTCTTCTTTTTCTTTTTTCTTTTTTTTCTTTTGTACCAACTACTTTTTCTTTTTCTTTGTTTTTCTTCTCCATTTTCACTAGAAACTATTATTAGTATCGTGTTATAACATAATAATGATTTTGGTTGAAGGGATAAATCTGTATATATTGTTTTTATTTAAACTAATAATCTGATTAGAACTAATAGTAATATGTTTATAATTTGCTAGTGTCATTACATTTAGATCTGGATGTTAACAATAAGATGCCCGAATTCTAATACAAGCTATAGGTTGAGTTAAAAGTTGAAACAAGAATGAATAAAAATAAACAAGTATAAATAGACGCAGAATGGAATATATTATAGGTGGGGTGGGACGGCCGTACTTATGCATTGACGTCTTGACGATAAGGCAGCACAGCACTTGCACTTGCAGTGCACTATGATTATGATAAGAACGGCCGTTACGTAACGGCGGTGACTCACTCAAACACACCACTATTCTTTGTCCTTTTCATACACTGACAGCAACATATGTTTTTGTTTTTCCATCATACTATCTTCAACCTATAAAAAATCTCATTTAATATTTAGCACGTTTTTCTACCAAAACTTAGTACGAGTTTTAAAATATAATTTTGAATAAAAAATTATTTCAAAATTATATTTTAAAATTCGTACTAAATTTTAGTAAAAATATGTGTATAAAATAAATGAGACTACTTTTATGGGTTGGAGGTAGTATGTTTTCTTCTACAAATTTTCGGATCATAATTACTAGTTACTACTACTAGAGTTAGGGCATGTTTGGTATGAGTGTTAAGATATAGTCGGATAACAATATGCCTAAATAATAATCATGACTTAAGTGATTTAACAATATGCATGAAGTGTTTGATATATCATTTTTTTTTCTATCTGAAAATAATGTTACATTTAATTTAACATACAATTATTATCATATACTACCTCCATCCCATTACATTAGTCACATTCACTATTGCGGCACGTTTTTTCACCGAAACCTAGTACGGGTTTTAAAATATATTTTTGACGTATTCATTTTTTCACGCAATAGTAAATGTGACTAATGTAATGGGATGGAGGTAGTAATATATTTTAGATAAATAACTCATTATTTAAATATATATTTTGTTATTTAAATAATTATATTATGATATTTTTTTAATGCATACTAATATGATATGTTTAAATTTTAAATAATGTATGTTTATGAATAAATAATACAATATATTTATAATAAAATGAAATGGATAGGAGCAGACAACATTCTGTTAACCCATTAATTATTCATTATGTTGATTTATTGTTCAACGTGTGATTGTTATAGGAGGGGGGTCGACATATTGTTAACAAGCATAAACAGTGGATAATAAAGTGAATAGGAGCGGGTCTTATAGTTATACAAGACTTTCATGTTAATAATATAAGATACCAAACAAGGTTACAAGTCCATACTATAATCTAACATGGGCTTTATATACCCTACCAAACATGCCTAATATTAAAAGTAAAAATGAAATTCACCCTAAAAATTCATTTATATTTTCACATAATCAAGATTTGGAATTGAACACTACTAGCAAACTTACAGATAATAATAATAATAATAATAATAATAATAATATAATAATAATAATAGCGGAGAGATGGACAAATGACGGAATGCCACGAGTTTTTTAAGAATTGTAGTTGATGATTGCGCGCATAATATGTAACGAGATTCTTTTTTTATATAAAGATTAGATTAGATCATATTCCTTTTACTTATGAGATCAGATCACATGGTACTTTGTAGGTGAGATATGCAAGATTGTAGTGAGTTTTAATTAATTATGGATACCAAAAAGTATGCGATGATTGAATGAAGTTCACATCCCGCCGGACTAGATGAGGAGAAGATATTATTATGTACTCCCTTCGTCCCCTTCTACTTGAGCCCGGTAGAGTGGGCACGGATATTAAAATAGTAATAATATTTTGTCAATTATAATTATTAAATTATTTTATTAAATTTTGAAAAATAGAAAATTGGAATAAATTCATATTTCCAAACTTAAAAATACTGTAATGAAACAAAAATTCTTAATTATGCCATTAAAAGTCCCTTAATTACACTACTAATTGGGCCTAATTATTTCTATTTTAGGAAATGACTCAAGTAGAGTGAGACGACCCAAAATGGAAATTGGCTCAAGTAGAAGGGGACGGAGGGAGTATGTGAGTATAATTGATAGCATGATTTTGCACCAGCTAACCCCTACACCAGCAACCACCGGGGACCCCAACTTGGAAATATCATCACCAATTTCATTTTTTAATGTCAAACTCCACCAAGAAAACATTCAAAACAACCACTATCACTACTAATGTTTCAAAAAAAAAAAAAAACCCTTCTCATATGTTTCCTAATACTCGCTCAGTCAATGGAGAGTAGACACAATATTTTCGGCGCGTAGTTTAATGTATTGTGATGATATATTAATAAATTAAAATATTAAAGTAGAATAATTGTAGGTCTCTGTCCCTCTAATATTTTTATGAGTGTTAAAATGTTAAAATTGTAGGGCTCATTACTAAAAAAAAAAGTATCTATGAAAGATGAACGTCCTAATATAGAATTAGAGTAAAGATCGTAGACGGGGAGAGTAAAAAAGAATACAATATAATTTTCCCTCCGTCGCACTTTACTAGTCCTGTATACTATATTAGGGTCGTCCCACTTCAGTAGTCATGTTTCCTAAAATGGAAAGAATTAGCCACCACTAATCATCTCATCATTCACTCACCTCTTAGCACGTATCCCAATATAATTTAAATCATAAACGTTTAAACTATTATAACTTGTTTGTTTGTTCTTCGATTTTTATAATTTTTATACCAAATTAAAGGTTTTGATACGATTTTTTATTTAAGACCAGACATCAATATATTTTTATGTATCTATGATGCTCTAATTTTAAAACAATAAAATTTGCATTAAAATATCAAACTCTACACTTTATCTCTAAACACACTCTCCTAAAATTCCGTATCAAAAAGCAATAGGACTACTGAATTGGGACGGAGGAAGTATACTAATACATGTTGAATAAGAGGTCAATGCTCGCAAGGAAAATCGCAAATCATTATAATAATCGGAAAGTACAAAGAAGTGCAATAAGTGATATTTCAACGCCGTACTGCATAAATGTCTTGGTACAATCGGGACAGGATATTTGATTTTATCTTCAGACCAATTCAATTCTATAGATTTGAGTTCGTAGGAAACTTCAAGGGCAATTTCCAAATTTGTTAGGTAGTACTAACTCCATCCCATCTAATTATCTCATTCACTTTTTGACATTTTCAACACGCGTTTCCACCGAAACTTAGTAAGAATTTCAAAATATAATTTTAAAGTATCATTTTTTTTACGGATACTATGACACATAGTATCCCGTAAAAAAAACAATACTTCAAAATTATATTTTAAAACTCGTACTAGGTTTCAGTGAAAACACGTGCCGAAAATGTCAAAAAGTAAATGAGACAATTAAGTGGGATGAAGGTAATACTTGCTAATTTGCCTACGTGTTACGTATTGAATTAATTGATATACGAGAAGAAATGTTATTCAATGAAGTACTCCGTACTGGTTGAAGAAGCTCGTGAACCATGGGAAAAGTGCATTGAAGTTAGAAAAATATATCGGCCCAAATCAAACTCATTGTGAATTCGAGCATCCCAATTAAAAGAGATGATGGGGGAAGTTCGTGCCCAGAAATTAAATTATAATCCTGTCAATTGTTCCAAGTACAAAGATCAAGGGAATTCAACTTAAAAGCATCGGTATCATCAAGCTAATCATCGCCATCCATATAAATTCTGCACAAATGAAGTCATCATCTTCATCATCTGCAACAGAATACTGGATCACTGAAATTTCGATTCAAATCAAGAAATTTGAGGATTCGAGGACCCATTGGGCAATGCTCAGTCATCTACAATTCAACACTATGCAAGTTCTGTGCCACATATATGAAACTATAGATAAAATTTTTGTAGAACGGAATACAAGGAGGGAGAACAAATGCAACACAATATGACCCATCATGTTTACCAAGACAAAACTGTAAGCTACGAGAATCGGAGAAGAAGTGGAAATATTTCAGATATGTTTCTCCCATCTTGCTTAATTAATCATGACTCAATATTAAAACTGATTATAATTATCTGTGCACGCTCTAAGCTGCCTTAATCAATTTTTATTCTTCATCTATCATTCTACAGCAATGAATCAAGGATGCATCTATCTACACCTCTAGAGTATCTCCATGTACACCAGAAATCCCAAGACAGAAATAACCTTGAATAAAATGACTAAATTACCTGGTAATGAGAATCCAGACCCTAAAAAGTTAACACCGTTCCCATCCTATTGCAGATTAACAATTAATACTGTAAACATATAGACTAGATGAATATGAGGAAGATGAAAACGGAAAAGAAAAGAAACAAGAACAATTCCATCTGGTGTATGTGTATTACCTGCTTAGAAATTCAGCTGATTTTAAAATTAATCCAAACTATTAACCTATTAACTTCTTCCTAAGAGTTGTTCTTTCAATTTAAATGAAGAAGATGCTCAAGTACAATATATATCTCACAAACTACAAGAATCATCCATCAAAGAAAGAAGAGACACTTGGAGTGTGATAGGATGCCCTCTAGGATACCCACATAAAACTTTCTTCACACAATCTTGAGTTGTGATGATGAAGCGATAGTTACATAACATCCTACAATAACGGATTTACTCTCATTTGTTCCAAGACCCAAAATCTCAAGGCTACGCCATCGAAAATAAGACAAGCTGACCACTTGTTTCATTAGAAAAGCAGCATTCAGATAATCCCCATATTCAGAAGCCAAAAAGAGTAATGAATATCACATAATCCCCACATTCAAAATCAAGGGAGATTGATATCAGAGAAATTTAATAACTTGAACAGCTACCCACCTCCAAATTGAACAACAAAGCACCTAGCTGACTGGATCAAGAGTTATCCACCATCATATCTGAATCTGAATCTGAATCACTCACAGTATAACCTGGAATGGATAGCAACCTCTAACACTCAGTATCTAAACCAAATAAATAAACGATACCTTGAGTCCTGCTAACAAAAATATACAAACACAGAGAAGAGGATGGAGAGCTAACCAGGTCGTTTGTAGCAAACTTTCCACAAAGAAGGTGAACGCCTAACTCTCATAGCCCTAGTTAGCCAAGTACCCCCCTGAATTTCAGAGCTCACAATTTGAGTAGAATCCCTAAAGAAATCAAACATCATGAGTTGAGGGGGGGGGGGAAAGAAAGAAGCTTTACCTTGTTAGCGTCTCTGGAGATGCCATAGCCACGATAATACATCTGGGCGACGAGCACCTGCATATTGGTATCGCCAGTTTTGGCCTCCTTCAATGTGTCTTGAAACCAGCGGCGTTTGCAGTCGGAAACCACCTGGGACAGCGGCAGCCGACGCTGTTCCGTCGCCTCGCCGCTGCGTTCAGCCTCCATCGAAGATTACTTTCCCATTGGAACAAATTAAATATTGTTAATTTAATTACTTCTACAGTACTGCTACTCTACTATTAAAAATCCTCGAGTCTTTGGGTTGGGCCGTGATGTAAATTTTAACACCATCACTGGGCTCAATATAGGCCCATAAATCTGTCAACATAATCTAACCTCGCCAAAATGTAAGGAAGATGTAATATATTCAGCAAAGAAGATTCTGCTTTAAATATCAAACTTTACAACATTTAATCAATAACTTTAAAATAACAGAGCAAAAGTTTCGGTTACAAACTACTAGCAGATGTAGCTATTTTTCAACAAATGCTGCTGCTGTATCTTCTAGCTACCTATTCAACAATACAACTCAATATGTAGACATGAAAGAGAGTACTTACACAAAATTGAAAAGGGCATGCTTTTTGCACTCCAACAAAATTTGTTACACCAACTACAGGATTCATCCAACAACATATAAACAGCAGCTGAATCTGATAATGCTTGCAGAGCTTCGTTTTCTTCTGTGTGTAAGAATGTATTTACACCGACACTGCTCTTGCCCCGAAACTTCCATCGCTGGTGGCAAGATATTCTTTTGTTTTTTTTAGGATGAAGGAAGATATATGACATGAATCTAGATTCATGATACAGAAATGTACAAGATCACCTCCCATCAGTGCAAGATGAAGATTTTACAAGGTACTTTGGATATTCATGAATCGCTCCAATTATCTTCATCATCTTCATCACTACCAGCCAAGGCCTGTAGCATTGGATTACTTTTATCAAGAAATATGAACAGCATAAAACTAGGGCATTAAGGTGTTTGGAAGGAAAGAATGAGACCTGGCGAATTGCATTTGCTTTCTCAAGAATTGCAGCGACTTTAAGATTGGTGTTAGGACCCTGAATGCTAGGTCTTGATGTTGCTGTCGGTTTCAAACTGAAAGACTGGCCAAATTAAGTTGGAAGTGAGTGTTCAGCAGCAAAGAGATGTATGCATTGTGTACCACAATTAAATCTGTTCATTCGTACCTTGGCCCTTATTTGATCCAGGAGAGCATCTCTTTCGTCTTGTTTTTGTATTTGAGGTCTAACTTGTTCGGTAACTTTCCGCAACTGCAAATAAGTTGCATTATGAATTGTATAGACTGGAGAAAAATAATAGCGATGTCCATTTAAGTAATCTTAAGATACTTACTCTACTCTTGTCAAGAGCAGCAACAGAACCAATAACAGGGTTGCAAGACCGAGGAAGTTTAATTGTTCGGAACCCATTAGCAACCTCATCTTCCACAGCTGGTGATGGAACTTCACTCTCCTCGATGGGCAAGACAAGATGAAGATGCTGCTGCTGCTCCTTTTCTACCTTTCGATTAACTGCCTGATCCGTGGAATCAGCCTCCAAAGTAGAATAGTGCTCTGCATTTTCTTCTTTTGATGCAGACTGTGAGACTATTTGAACAGGCAATTTCAACATTTGACTCCCTTCAGCAACTCCACCTACTTCTTTAGCTGGTGATGGGACCTCACTCTTCTCGATGGGCAAGGACAAGGTGAAGAGGCTGCTGCTGGTCTTTTTCTACCTTTTGATCATCTGCCTGATCCGTGGAATCAGCCTCCAAAGTAGAATAGTGCTCTGCATTTTCTTCTTTTGATGCAGACTGTGAGACTATTTGAACAGGCAATTTCACCATTTGACTCCCTTCAGCAACTCCACCTACTTCTTTAGCTGGTGATGGGACCTCACTCTTCTCGATGGGCAAGACAAGGTGAAGATGCTGCTGCTGGTCTTTTTCTACCTTTCGATCATCTGCCTGATCCATGGAATCAGCCTTCAAAGTAGAATAGTGCTCTGTATTTTCTTCTTTTGATGCAGACTGTGAAACTATTTGAACAGGCAATTTCACCATTTGACTCCCTTCAGCAACTGCTCCTACTTCTTCAGCTGGTGATGGGACCTCACTCTCCCTTGAAGGATTCAAAAGCTGCGTATGTCGCTGCTCCTGCTTGTTTTCTACTTTTTGTGGGAGGCTAACTGTCTCGTACATAGCAATAACCTCTGAGCTAGGACAGCCTTGCTCATGATTTTCTTCATGAATTGTCATCTGGGGACTTTGAATTGAAGAACGTTTTGTCTGTTCAGGCATGGAACTAACATTTCCAGTCGATATCTCAGAAGGAAAAATTGCTTGTGTAAATACTTCATTGATTTCCATTTTGTCTACCACTGTAGTAGACGAGGCATGTTGAAGCTTGCCTATCCTCCACTGAAGTGGTGGAAGAGGTGGCAAAG
Source organism: Mentha longifolia (assembly GCA_001642375.2). Taxonomy (NCBI): domain Eukaryota; kingdom Viridiplantae; phylum Streptophyta; class Magnoliopsida; order Lamiales; family Lamiaceae; genus Mentha; species Mentha longifolia. The sequence continues at coordinate 46,054,717 of CM038110.1, forward strand.
AAGGTGACTGATGCATGTTCACCTCATTAGTTTCTGTAACAAGATTACCAGGGGGGAACATGAACCCTGATGGATCCTTGGGATACGCATAGGCAACAGTGTCATAGTCTCTGAGACCTGGAAGCACTGACAACGAAGGTGGATAGTTAGGAGATGGAGATGATGAGGCAAAATTGTCAAATCCTTTATCATAATCATGATCCAACATTTGCAGTTGACTAGTAGGAATCACAGATGACAACTGTGAACTTCTTATTTGACTATGATCCGGCAATTCATTATCCATACGGGCAGAAGGTAATTCAATATTTCCTGGTAAGATTAATTCTTCAGCGAGAGAACTGACGTGTAATGAGTCAGCATCAGAGACTTGATTCCCCAGACCACTCTGCTCCAGAGGAGTCAGAATTTGTGAAGCATTAACCATATCCACCATGTGTTTGACTTCAGAATCAAGATATGAACTAAAATTGGTATGCGATACTTCTGGTTTGGGATGATCATCATGCTTCGTTCTGCAAACTGCAGCAAAATCTAGGGCAGCAGCTTCTCTTTCATCCACTTCTTCCACCAAACCTGATTCTGCATGACTTCGTGAAAGATCACTCTTCTCTTTCTCCTCCAATTGTGATTCCCTTTTTGATCCAGAGAGACTGGTCGCGTCATTTTCAAGTACACCCACACTCAGATCCTCAAAGCAAGGGACATGCTCTTCAATCGATTTACCAAGGCCTGCAGGTGATCTCACATTCTTTGAGATAATATTCTCAGAAACTGCAGGTACATGGATATCCATCCCAACATTATCTGATTGATCTGTACTTGTGGATAACTCATCCAATGGCTCAGGCACCTGACTCAGTAATTTCCAACTTTCAGAGGTAGGAATGTCAGTAAGTTGTAGTCCAGCAATGCCGCTGTCAAGGTTGACTCCATCCTTTTCTTCAGTGTACGAGATCCTGGAAGAATCTTCAAGATTCTCATGCATAACTAATGAACTTTCTAGAGCTATAGGATCATTGAGGTCAAGATCTGCTATTCCAGTCTGCAAATCCATAACTTCAGAGGTTTTCGGGATTCCAGGTTCAGAAGTTCCATTTATTGTTGCCAGTCCTTCAGCAGAAAATTCTTTGTCAAAAGTAACAACACCTGCCTCCGGCAAAACAGGAGAATAGTCTTCAGAGTCCACAGTTTCAGAAACAACATTTGGATCTTTACTGTACAAGTTATTTTGATCTCCTTCAGAAACTTCTGGTGTGACATTATCTCCATTATGGGCTATATCAGTATAATTATTTGCAAAGTTACCAGTCAACTGCGTGACCTTATTGTCCATTTTAACTGGAGTTGCATTCTCCTTTGATGCAATCTTTTCAGAATTGATTCTGTTCGGAAAAGTAATATTATCCATGTTCGCAGGAGAAACCATGTTCTCAAACTCATTAGAAGTCTTCTGATCATAGTCATCTACATTTACCAAATAAGCAGATATACCATCTAAACTATCTGAGGTATGATGAATAATATCCGCACGGGCAGACAAACATGGTACTTCACCATCCACTAGATGTTCTACAGTAGAGGATCTTTGGGAAGCATTTTCCAGTGATTTGGAATGAGAAGAACTGGGAGAACACGGTAAATCAAAAATTAGGTCTCTCTTCTTTTCATCATCATCAGAGTTTGAGACTGTTTCATCCGACCTAGCTACTCGCGCACTTCCTTCTCCTGGTACTGAATTAGCAGTGCATAAACTAGAAGTGGGCCTCCCAAACTCAGGCCTTTCCTCAGGGCCAGAGTCATTGACAGGGAATGCATTATTGGAAACCACAGGCTTAGGAACATCATCTGCAGGAAATTGCTCAGGAGTTCTCCCAAAAGATGATGCATTTAATATGGCAAATTCATGGATATCAGCAGACGGAAATCCATCAGCAGGTAATTTTTCTGATCGTGGGTTTTCAGCTGAGGTTCTCGGAGAGTCTGACATTCCCTTTTTGTATGAGTTGTTCCCCTCATCAGATATTGAAAAGTCACCAGTGGAAAGAGAATCCAATGACAGAGAGTGGCAATGTTCTTGATTTGTAACAGAAACCAATGGTTGACTTATAATACGTGAGGTAAAATCATTTTTCCCCCTGAACTCCGAATCTGTATCCATTTCTGATTCCATGGTTGAAGGTGCATCCACATAATTGTCTATCTCACTGGCAATCTCATCAGATTGGTAACCTATTAAGCTACCTTCCATTTTGCTTTCTGCATCTATAGCGATATCATTCCCACCGTTCTCCTCGTCAGAAGTGGACGGGATGCCATCTGTCAGTATATTAAGATGTGATGATACCCCAGAGAATTTGATATCTGTTGAAGCATCACCTGTCTTATTCATGGATGGATTTGGCATGATTTCCTCTATATCTATATATGGAGGATTACTTTTTATCCCTTCACTTCCTCTAGCAGGACTCACAGATCTGAGTTTGAGTGGAGATTCATTTTGATCATCTATAGACATCTTCAATGGCGAACTCACGGTGATCTCGTGAAGCATTTTATGCTCTGGGGAAGGATTCTTCAAGAATTCTTCCATGTAGCTCTTCCCAGACTTCGAGTCAAATGGGAATCTATTTGGCCTCCTCTTCAATCTGGCACGATATGCAGGTTTCGCAACTCCACTTTCAACAGATTCCTCAAGTAAAAGTTGGTGGAGTCTGTAAAACAAGGAAGAACACGAGCCACTTATTATTCGTATCCAGAATAATTGAAAACGAAAATTATATTGTTGAAGAAAGATCATCTCACTTTGCATGTGATGATGCTTGCAAAGTTTCAGGCGTTTCTCCATATCTCCCACGCGATCCTTTCTTCTATTAAATATGCAGATAATCATTAATCAATGAGTTAATCAGGAGAGGCACTCTTAGAAAGAGTCATTATTTACTCAAGATATAAAAAAAGAGTAGAGCGAGGAGGTATTTCAGATTTAACTTTATTACTTGAGTGCAACACCTGATGAAGTTGGCTTTACTGATTTCATTAATACCAGAATGAGTTTCCAAGAATGAAAATGAACAATAACTTCCAAGCCACATTCTAGTCAGAATTGAAAACTCTTAATACATTATGGTCAAATATCACACTGATGTTGTAGATTCAATACTTTATCATATCTTTGGATTTGAGATGAAATGCACAAAAACATCGTCACATGAAATCCAAAGGCTTTATGGGAAAATTAGAAATTTTATGTTACTATGCACTGTCTCTTAGTAGGGACACTACAAATAGTGAAAATGAAGCACCTTTGCTTTCCTGATCTTCTTTTCTCTTTGAACAGCAGGAGTAGCTGTTGCAGAGGTTTCCATTTTAAAGAAAGAAGGGTCGGTGTAACGTTTTAGGCATGCTCCAGCACCAGCGACATCAAACCTAATTCAATAATATTATTGATTACATTATTTTGAAAGAGATGTTATTCAGTTGACTTTAAATTAACAGTTCATACTTGTCTAAAAGAAATAGTCGAGGAGGACCCCTGCATTCTTCGTAGGAATCCATTACAAAGCGAGGCAAATCTCCCTGCGTAACAAGATTCTGATCCAATCGTAGATTAGCATGCCAATCAACACCTGGAATGTAATATGTCAAACAAAAAACAATTATGCCTAATAAGAAATTTTGGGCACACAAAAACAGAAGATGCTAGAGAGAGAGAGAGAGAGAGAGAGAGAGTCAGCTTTGGTGGAAAAAAGGAGCCCCTCAAAACTTTGATGCTCAACCCCATAGTGTTGCCTCTATGAAATATTGCTTTCTGAAATAGTTTTAGTGAAATTTTTAAGAAGCACCCGCAACCCGGTTAATAACAAATGAAGGATTCATGCTAAGCAGTCCTTTAAATAAACAACAGAATTGAGGATGACACTGTGATAAATAAAAAGAAGAGCAGGTTCTAACCAGCATTATAATAGAACGAGGATAGGTCAGTTTGGGAGAGAAATGCCTTTTCAATGGAAGGAACTTCAGCCTCAAGTTGTTGGACTCGAATCATTAAATTGTGCCCTCTTGCAGCAGTAGCCGTGACTTCTTCATGTAGATCATGAAAAATCTCTGCGGCAAACCTTCAATAATCACAAACAATATGAGATTATGAGAGGTTTTTCCTTCTAACTTGTAGATATTTCTAGAAAATGATTCACAGCAGTACAGTTGACTTGCACCCTTCCCAACCGGTACAGCATCAACTCAGGCAAGAAAAGGAAATTAAGGAGCAAGAAGATTCAAACATCAATTGTTCTGACAGATGAATGCTAACATTTTTGCTACAAGAACAGAAAAAGGAAAGAGGCCCCTCTGCTGAAATCCTGCAATGTTTAATGGGCTAAGACTTTCCATAACTCGAATGACAAACTTGTTGGCACATAGACCCTTCATCACATGAGAAAAACGGCGATTTTCTACTACACCTCCTGATGCTCAGAAGTCAGAACAAAATCTAATTCTACGAAGTCATAAGAAATTGATCATTTCCATGTAGATAATTTCTGATCCACATGCCTCCTAAGTTACTGCGATTGTTTTGTGGAGCAGTCATGTGAGCATGATATCAATTATACCATCTAAAGCCCTAAAAATCTACATACTTAAGATGATAATAACAGAAAGCTCCATTTTGGGTTCTTAATTATACTAAATACTAACAGAAACCGTTTAAAAAACAGACCAACAGAAACAAAAATCGATAAGTACAAAGTCTTCTAATCAACAAAATCAAATATCCATCGACATTGCACTGACTTGTAGAAGTGAACATACTAATTTGAATACGATAAACAATACAGTGAGCCACAAAATTAGCATCATTTAGCTTAACAAGGAGTCCAGTTGCTGAGCTGCTAATTGTACGAAACCCACAGAACCCCTAATTTCATATTCAGAATTGAACAGTATATAAACAACCGTCCCCACAGAAAGAACCGCAAAAGGTGAACAGTATGCAATCAATCAAGACGAACAAAGACCAAATTTTTAATAGAGAAAAAAAAAATCTACAGGAGAAACAACAAAAATCCGAAGAACAAAATACAGTAAGAGACAGGGCGAAACAAGTCCCAGGTTCCCATTTGTAAGATTTCCAGCCGAAAGACCAAAAAGGCAGCACAGAAAGCCAAAAATGATAGAAAAGGGAAGGCGAATCGAGGATTGAAACTGACTCGGCGAGGTCGCCCAGCTGGCGAAGAACGCCGACCAAACCAGCCATGGCGACGCCTTCAAGCAAGGCCTCGGGATCATCCTTGTCGGCGGCTCGATACAGCTCTGGATCGGCCAAGCTGTACTCGTCCCGTATTTCGTAGCGATTCATCGGCATTTTCGCCCGACTCCGAGAAATCAAATCGAACGGAATTTTGATTCATCAATTTGGTAACTGTGAAAGAGGAGTTTGGGGGCGAAGCGGAGTATTGACGACTACTTCTACTACTAGTATTTTGTTTTAAATTAAATACGGAGTACTACATATAGCAGACAAGAAGAAATCATTCTTTTTCTTATTCTTTCTTGGAATTTTCCACTTTCCACTTTTCATTTTATGCCTTTTATAACTTTTTTATCTTTTGTTTTGTAAGTGTGTGTTTGTTTTAGGAGCTATAGGAGTAGTATTCATTTTTTAGGATTTACTACTAGGTAATAATTGCGGGAAACAAATGGACTGGGCAGTACTTATTACTAATAGCATGAACTGCCTCGTTCCCGAGTAGTTAGTTTGCTGTGTTTTGTTTAGTAATCATTTGCATCTGTGTTTTATCAAAAAGTTGTCACTTAACATATCGAATTAAAATTCCAATTTTACTTTAAATTTTAAATCAAATAATCAAAATATATCAAATTGAGTTCAACCAAACGCATAATAACTTCTAATAAAATCATCTTTTCTTTTTATAATAATAGTAGCGACTCATAATCATCTTTTCTTTTTATAATATTAGTAGTAATTATTATTGATACTCCTAATAAATCAATTAGAGCAAAGACTTTTTGGATGTATTAAAAGCTCATTTTGTGTCGTTATTAGAAGGTGAATGTTTTGGCATCATGTGCAGCCCATTTAGGCTGTTGTTGTTTAGTGTAAAAAGTGGTTAAGCACATGGAGTTGTAGGGGATTTCTCCTAGGTCATTACTTTCAGATCCTATATGCATACTTATTAACTACTAACAATCATGGAATTTTAAACATCCATTTTAAATTATTTGAATGAGACTAGTCAATCAACATGCACCGCAATTTAATCATTCTCCTTTTGCCTTCTAATTCACTTCATAACCTCTTCATTCCTAATTAATAAAAGCTTCGTCGGATAATTTTGTTTCACTCTATTTGTTTGTTAAGAATAAGAACACAAAACATACTAATCCAAATATTAGTAGAAAGAAAGCTTTTGGCTCTATTTCTACGTACATATTGGCATCAACGCCTTTTTCGTTATGCCTACCATTACCAAATTACAAAACCTCAAATATTTTTAGATTTTGCTTGGTGTGCTTGATCGTGTCTTGATTTTGATTATATATCAAGTTCTGCATAAGTGGGATAAGAAGAGTATTAATTTACTACAATAAATAACGTAAAATGTAGCATTAATTTTGCAAGAGGGTTGGACAGAGAGGCTTCTACTAATGAGTCCACCCAATTGAGAATTTTGTGGCCCAATATAATACGGCAAAAAAGGCCGAACCCATATAATGGCCTAAACCGGTTATCCTACAATTTGGAGTATAATTTAGGCTTGCACATACTTTTAGTGAGGAAAAATTAATTAGTACAGTGCGAATTACAGCCCAGGCCCTTTATTTTTATTTTTATTTTATATTCCCAATCAAATGAAATGGGATACCAAAGAAAGGTTTAAAGATTAGATTAGTACCGTAAGGTACTTACTTCTCAATTCATGAACCAGTTAAATGAATGGGAAGGTGAAGATGCTTTAATTTGGTGTTCTGTTCTCAATCGAAATGAATAGTATAAGAAACAAATCGAAATGAGTAGTACTGGTATTTGATTTTCCCTCGACCCATATCATATGTGTACTATATTTGACTTCTTTAATCTACTACCTCTGTCCCCACATATTAGTCTACATTTCCTATTTGAGACATCCTAGTCCTCTTTTTAATTTAGATAAATATTTAACATGAATTTCTGGGCCCAATCTTCCTTAATTAGGCCCGAAATGTATTAGCCCAGTAATGGCCCACTTACACTTGCTCTAACCCACTCTCTCATAACCCTAGACTAGACAACACCCGCCCCCATTTATGAGAACGGGCTCATTCCTCTATCTCTCCGTCTCTCTCATCCTCTCTCATTCTCACTGTATCTCTCCCTCTCTCCCTCTAACTTGTTGTCTCTCCCTCCTCTTCCACCCAAAAATAGAGCGTCGGAAACCTATTTTCCGACGCCTTGAAGCTGGACCTCACCGTGTGTCTAGGGGGGCGAAGCTGGCCTCGGACTCAGACCACAGTCTCGAAAAAGCGTGCCCGGAAAACCCTAGATCCGTTGCGCCGCCGCCTTCCCCGAGACCCGATCTGGGTAGATCTGCACCCACCTCATCTCCTATCTCTTTCTCACCTTCTCTCCCTCAACTCTCTCGCCCAAAATTGAAGCGTCGGAATCCAGTTTTCCGACGGTGTATCTATCGGCCTCAATTTAAGGTTACGGGGGCGAAGCTGGCGTTGGATTCAGACTTGAGTCCGGAAAAATCCCCTCATTTGAACCCTAGATCTGTAGCGCCGCCGCCGCCTCCCCAAAGGCCCAACCTGGGTAAAAAACTACGCCCCCCGTCGCCGGCGGCCGCCGACGACCCCTACTGGGTGAATTTGGTGGCTTTCGTACATGAATGCTTAATTTTTGTGGCATTTGTGCTAATCTATGACTCTATGTGTTGAAGAATTCTGTGATCTATGAATTTTTTGATTATGGTTCTGTGGTGGTTCTGTTGCTTCATTATTGTGGGAAGATGGGTACAAATTTGTACTGCTGTAATGAATTATGCTCACCTTATCCATGTAGTAATCTGCATTTATGAAACACATGATCTCTGTGAAATGTAGATGCCTCTATTTGAAGTGGTTTCAATATGTCTTTGTGGGTGTTGAGTTTGGGTCCAGTCATATACTCTGATAGATTTTATAATCTAATGCCATGTAATAAGACAAATGATGGAATTAAAACACAATACATGACATAGATTAAAAAAGCATTCTTGAATCTAGTAAATAACAAAATGTAAAACCTTCACTAAAAAGCATTCTTAAAGCTGCACAAAAACTTCTTTTATCGTCAAACTGCACAAAAATCTTGTTCTTCTATCTTCAAACTACACAAAAAACTTCTTTATCCTCCAACTGCACGTATCTTCAAGCTGCACATATCTTCAAACTGCACAAAAGGCATCTTGTTCTACTTGAAGCATATTTTTATCAAATGTTCAAATCTGAAAACATTCTCCATTCTGTGGTGGTGTGATTCTCATTTCTGCAATTAGGTCTTCAATGCCTGCTGTGAATTCTTCTCTAATCAGATGATCAATGCTCTCTCTAACTAAATGATCAGGCACTTCCAGATCGGTAGGTAGCATGCCATGTCTTAATAAAGCATTCTTCTTCCTGTTTATAGTTGTTTCCACCCTTCAGTTTCAGAATTTCCACTAGCACACACTGTAGGGATAGAAATACCTTGTTCAAAGTCATTGGATCTATAGCATTGAAACTTTACTGCTATTAGTTCATCTGCATTCTTGGTTCTCTGCCTCTGTTGTAAGCTATGAATTGCACAATGAAAACCTAAGTCAAGTACATTACAGTCAGGTGAATTTGCTGGTTGCTGAACTATTTGGATTTGAAATTCATCTGCATTTGCTGCAGCTTGAAACTCTTGATCATTGTTGCTTATGTGTGGCCTAGCATTGTCTTGTTGTATCTTGATATTCTTGCTAAAAAATGGTGGTCATTTCTCCTTTATAGATGGAATAACCTGTGGTGAATGAGTAAAACATTGCATGCATTAAACTAAACACTAAGGGTACATTCATTTAACTAAACATGGAAATCAACACATTTTACCTGTTTAATTATGCATTCTTTGATCACTTCCCTATTGATGGACTGGGCTGGTTTAATCTCTATAGTTCCCTTCTTTCTCTTGATGTTGTTTCTCTTTGCTCTGACCTCTTCTACAAAGGGCCTAGCCCCTATCTTCCCATCAAATAAAACTACACCATTCACATCATACACTGGTCTACACACAGCACACATGAACATCACCTTGGGAATAAAATTTTGGACTGTTTAACACTCAGAGGGTCTGCTTCCATTGGTGTCAAGTACATTCTGTAGCTCTTTCTTGATAAAAAAAAAAAAAAAATCACTTTTCATCTATATGAACTGTGTTTTCCATTGGCTTGAATTTAAGAGTGTTGAGTGCCCTAACAAAGTTTATGGCTTGTAGACTAAAACGTAACCTCAACATATTAGGAGCTGTCAATAGAGGCTTCATGGCATTTATGTGAGTCTGAGCAGATGACCTGTAGCCCATCTTCCCACAATACTCTTGGGAATTCCAAGAGCATCAGACATGGCTTGAATTGTACCTCTTTTATCAGTTGGAATTTGCTGAATTTTTGCATAATCTATCTCATGTTTCTTTTTTCTGATTCTCTTGTTTCTAATACTTGAAAAATTGATAACCTCACCTTGATTTCTTTGTTGCTTTGCAGTTTTCTAGAATCTAGAAACGGTTCTTATTGAAACATCGAATTTGGTGGCAGCTTTAGTGAACTTCCCACGGCGAGGCTTTCCCAGATTGTTGCAGCTCCCCATCATAAACTGCATCAGCTCCATCCTTCTCCAGTCTGGAATGTCCTTCTTCTTTCCCATTGCCTCTTCTTCCTTCTTCTTCCTTTGCATCAATTTTTTGAAGAGAGAGTGTGGTGTAGATGGATAGAAATGAGAGAGATTAAACTTTTATAGAGTAGTGTGTTTCTGTTTTGGTGGGAAGCGTAGAATTTTTTAGATTCAAATTTCTTTTGGCACCAAGGCTGTAAAAAATTTGAATTTTTGGATTTTTTTATATTCGTGAACAGTTAAATGATGTACAATGTTTTTCGATACAGTGTCACTCCATGAACAGTAACTGAAATGTTAATTTTTCCTTAATTTTCTGCAAAATTCCCCTTATCTCATAGTGCATGGCTCTTGTGCCAATTCAAAACAAAATTAATATGTGGGGATGGAGGTAGTATTAGCCATGCGAAGATTTAAGTAATAATGTATTCCTTTAATTAATTACTCTAGTCCCACAATATTTGAGAAAAACTAGCACAATACGCATCTTTTTCTTCCCTGCAGTATAAACTTGAAACACTTGTTCCTGCAATTTTAATTTGCGAGTAACAATGAAACACAACTCAGTTGTTAAGACATCGCTCCTCTTCCAACTAACATACCAGAGTTTCGAGTCATATGTTAGTGTGTTGTGCTATACATACAAAAAAAAAAAAAAAAAAAGAAAAAAAAAAAAAAAAAAAAAGAGGAGGCGTCGTATGATGTAAAGTTAGGATGGGAAGGAACGGTTTCCAGATCTAAATTAGATATTCTTGATATAATCAAATTAAATCTAATAGGCACCAGCCTGAACTGATCATTGGGGGAAATTAACTAAACAAAAATCCAGAGTGTAGAGAGATTTTGTGTAAGATTTAGGGCGATAATCAAAATGTAAAAGAGATCCCACTAAGATCCTCTCCTATCTGGAGTCGTGTGATGCATGAGCTCATTTATACTACTTAATAATAATTGTCTCTACACATTAAGCTTAGCTAGCTACTTGATCAATACTATTATATATACATATAATTAATCATACAGCTGAGCTGAGCTGACCACAAGAACCGAGTGCAACATTATATTAATTCAACTCATTACTTGTGCTAGCTAGACTAAGCTAACTCTTTAAGTAACCTCTTTTGTATTACTAGAATATACAATTGAGTAGTTAAGAAAATCAAACTCCTAATCATGCTGTTGGACTATTAAACCCTTGCCGAATCACGTACAAGATTTTATAAAAAATATATTTGTCTTCCAGATTAGATTACTACTAGCCATGGCCAGGAGAGAGAGAGAGATATTAGTCAGCTGGTTTAACATACATATACATAATACATGCTTGTAGTTGGGCTTTTAAACCTAGCATGTCCATTTTACTGAATCATACTGCCTTACACCAAGATTATCTTAAAATTGTAAGAAAAATCCAACTTATCGTAATTTAATTCTTCTTAATTAATTTCCCCCTAAAAAATTAATTAAACTCGCTTGTATCCGTCGAAATTCGACGGGATATTATATTATTGTTATTTATTAAGATGGTAGTATTATGATAATTTGTTGAAACGGTTCTCATTTTATTTCTAATTTATTGTGAAGTGTCTTAAATTGAAAATATATACTTTTGTTATAAAAATTTAACAATTATAGCTATCCATACATATATTAAAAGAATTCCAAAAATTTATTGGCTAATGGGTCACCTCAAAAATGATTTTGTGTCTAATATATTCTCAGGTGTTTTAAATTCAAAATATACATTTTGTTACAAAAATTTGACAATTATAGCTATCGATACATACTAAAGAATTTTAAAATATATTGGCCAATGAGCCACCTCAAAATCGAATATGAGTCACCCGTGGCTAGGTGCTTCTACTGTATCCGTGATCTAGACAAAATATATTGGCCAATGGGCCACCTCAAAATTGGATATAGTCGCCGTGGCTAGGCGCACTTGGTGCATCTGCCGATTTAGAGGTATAACAAACCTCCCCACCCAAAACTCGGCGACATCCTCGTCATGTGGGATAAGTCTCTTGTCTTCGATCTATTTTCAACAACAACTCGCTCACCACAAGCGAGTTATTGCGGCACACCACGGCCGTTGCTTGACACAGCTCCCACCAAGACTTTTGTACACGTGAGCACACCACGGCCCACACTTGGCTGGTTCAACGTCATGTCCTTCCCAAACTCCCCACTGCCCACTTTTGGCATGTCGTGACCCTCATCCAACATTTGGATACCCGAAATATATTGCATCGTGTTGACCCAAGCCTCATCCTCCACGGATTTAGCGACCACAACATTTAATTTCTCCCCACGTAAGCCTTCCGCTTAAAAATTTACATTTTGTTACAAAATTTGACAATTATAGGTATCGAGTCTCCATTTCATATAAAGCACCCGCCTCGAAGCATGACTCGCCGCACCACCAGCGCTGGGTCGTTGAAAGCCTTCTTCGTCCAACCTTTCCCCTTGTCCTTAGCACGTCTCGCATCCCCATATTCGGGCTCGGAAGTGCCACATGCCTTCGAGTCCACCAACATCAATTAAAAAAAAATTCAAAAACTTATTGGCCAACGGGCAACCTCAAAATTAATTGACAATATATCAAACATAAAATGAACATCATTTCAACCATTTTCAGGCCATCCTAATTATGCTTGGGCAATTTTCAGTTCGGGTTGATCGTGTTAAACTGTTTTTAAGTTCAAAATATTTTGGCTCTAACATTATTTCGATTTTGAGGTGGCCCGTTGGTCAATAAGTTTTTAAATTATTTTAGTATGTATCGATAGTTATGATTGTCATTTTTTTGTAACAATATATATTTTTAATTTTTAAACACAAAATCAATTTTAAGGTGGCCCCGTTGGCCAATAAGTTTTTGAAATTCTTTTAGCTATAATTGTCAAATTTAACTAATTATCATAATACTACTATCTTTAAAGGAATTTCAAAACTTATAACTCAAAACCTCTATAATTGCATGAAGGGTTTGTCTGATTAACCGAAAGTTTTGAAACGATGCTGATTTTGTATTAATATATCATCAAGTATCTTTAGTTAAAAACTATATATTTTGTTATAAAAATCTAACTATCATGCATAGAAATTGATATATACTAAAAATATTTCAAAAATTTCTTGGCCAGCGGGCCACTTAAAAATAAAAGTAGGGTTAGGGTAAACATATTTTAACCCAAAAATAATTTGGTCTGATCGACTCGAAATGAAATTTTCAAAACCTTATTGGCACCGGACCACGTAGTTATTGATACATATTATAATAATTTTAAAAAAAAGTTTGGCCAATGGGCCACCTTAAAATTGAAGTTATGCTAGAGCCAAATTATTTCAACTTAAACTCGAAAACAGCCTGAAGATTTATTATTTAACATCAACTATTAATATATTTTTATGAATCTATTGCATTAAAATATTAAACAATACACTTGTAAGACGCTTCCCCTCCAACCAAGAGGTCGGGGGTTCGAGTCACCTCGGGTGCGTGTATGTGTGAATGTGTTGTGTTTGTCTGATAAAAAAAAAATACATTTTATCTCTAAATACATTTTATCTATAATAAAATATAGTTACATGGTTATTATTAATTTTAAAGATTAACATATAAATAAGATAACTATGAAGGGAATAGAGAATGGATAGATGATGTAAATTGTTAATTAATATTTTTGTAAACTCAAACAACTATCGTATATGTAAGAAAAATAGCAAATGCCTGCAATAACCAATAGCCAACAATGATGAAGGGAAATATAAAAGGGAAGAGTTTGATTATCGATATAACTAAAACAAATTACATTAAATAATATTAATTAGTGATGTCGTGTAGTGGTATAAGACATAGCTATCATGTGAGAGATCATGAGTTCTAGTCCTTCAATCCTCATAATTATATTTTTACATTAACTAACATTAATTAGTGATGTGGTGTAGTGGTATAAGACATGAGTTCGTATCCTTCAATCCTCATAATTATATTTTTACATTAAATAACATTAATTAGTGATGTGGTGTAGTGGTATAAGACATAACTATCATGTGAAAGATCATGAGTTTGAATCTTTCAATCCTCATAATTATAATTTTAAATTTTAAATGCAAATATTGAACCGGTCGGTTCTTCAAAATCGTTGCCGATTCGATGAACCGGACGGACCGGCCGGTTCGATATAAGTAGATTATAATAATTTATTATTATTATTATTAATAATTAATATGTATGTGGTGTAGTGGTATAAGACATGAGTTCGAATCCTTCAATCCTCATAATTATATTTGTCTTAATAATTATAATTGCCCCTTTTTTAATTGTAGATGTTGAATCTACCCCCTTTTTAATAGATATGTTAAAAATGCCCCTTTTCTTAAAAAAATATAAAATTGGGGTCCACTTATGTTATTTGTCGGTAAGATATTATCATTTTTTTCTTGCTTTTACTTTAATATGAATTTACTATGCATGCATGCGTCCGTACTGGACTCAGGTCCAGGCCCTCGACTCGACACATGCATGAAAAATTGTCATGCATGCTCTCTATTAAAGTAGGAACTGTATTTGAATTAATATTCGAAGAAGGTATCCTATGCTATTGAACAATCTCCACTATATATACTATACATAAACACTACATAAACACGTAAAAAATTCAATTATCCATCAGAGGGAAAAAAAAAAAAAAAAATTCGCATGTAATTATTTTGAAACTGTGTGTAAGATAAGTGAAGGACAAAATGTTCGTTCGGAATAGAAGTGAAGCAAGAATAGTTTGGTCGGAAATTGACTGCAAAAGGAGGCATTCAAGAATTAGTGAGGTAATAATTTATTTTGTAAGCTGCAATTCTTCAATAAATTAAGGTTTAGTACATGATAATTAATATTTTAAACTTCATTACGTGAATTATTCTAGAATAGAAGTGAAGCCAGAAAAGGTTGGCTGGAAACAGACTGCAAAAGAGGTGTTCAACAATTAGTGAGGTGAGAATTTTATTTTACCTATCATTACATGTTTAATTGTCATATTATATATATTTAAATGATTAATTTATGATTTAGTACTTGATTAAATAATAGTTTAAATTTAATTTCCTTATTAATCTCTTAATTGATGAAATGTTGTTG
>CM038110.1:46069847-46201546 GCA_001642375.2 Mentha longifolia
AAAAAGAACGTACCCCTTAAAGTGAAAGAAACAAAAATAGATCCTACTATATTACAAATCATGTATGTTAATTGAATGGGAACTATATATATGCATGATTGACACTTAATTGGAAGCTGACCGGGGAATGTATGTATTGTATTTGAGTCAAGTCAAGCGCATGTATCGTCCACAAATTAAAACTAGCCGGAAAAAAAAACAAAATATGAAATAAATGAATTACAGTAGAAATGTCTCTATCTATCTCTATGGATGTAATGTACAGTAATAAATTGTATATGAATTAAATGATCCAATATTGTTAGGTATGGGGTAGCAATTAATCAGTACTACTCAAAGCCATGCACAACTCTCTCGCAGCTGTCAAACAGCAACCATTCATAATTCTCTACTATTATTATCAATTTCAAATTATTATTATATACCTATACGTCCCACACTTTCAGTACTTGTGCATGCATGCAGACACGTCTACATATTAGTATATTTCCTTCTTCACACAACAATACATAGTGCTCCGTATAATTTAAATAATTAATGGATCGAGTTATATTTATCATACATGCATTAATCATTATAGATATAGGGCATGGTTCCACCTCAATTACTTATCTCTGGCCAAACCCATGCATGCATTTAGTCATATCTTCTACCCTCCGTCCACAATAATAGACAATAGTTTTTTCATACTAATATTGAGCTTTGTAATGAAGAATTTTTATAGTGAAATTTTTAGAAAAATAATTTATTATACTGGGTTGGGCAGTCATTATATATAATATATCCCATTATATGGATTTGGGATATAAGCTCATGAAGGGAGGGGAGCAACTAACATTGTTTAATTAAGGTTAATTTATTCATATAAATGCGGATTCTAATTGAGAATAGAGAATAATAATGCGACCAAAGCATCTGATTGGATTCAACATTAATTGCTAACATTTATTAATTTGAAAAAACCATATAATAATTGATTTGATGGATGGTAGTATTGTATTGGTGTGAATGTCGAAATCATTTGCACGAGCGGCATGCCCCATCAGAGGTTGGATCCAACTGGTATTCTTAAATGCTTTTGGAATTATATTGGGCCTCCCAAAATCAAATGGAGTAGTATTTCTTTTTGCGACCTTCAAACTTAAATAATTTAATTGAAAAATAAGTATGAACTGCATATATTATTATTATGATATTGGATTGTCGGTCTCATTATTTATAACCAGATAAAAAAAAATAAAAATAAAAAGGATATAGATAATCGGATTTTAGTAACGTTAGAGCGGTCAGTTTTCTTTGGCGACTCTTCATATATCATATCATTGATCAGACTTCTTGAAAACGGATCTAGATCTGCGTAATTAGGAGAAGTAATTTATGACTAAAAATTAAATTGAAGGAAACAGAAAGAATGATTTTTTTTTAATTTTAATTATTGGTTGAAAATACAAGAATAAATAAGGGGGTATTCAAACTTGGTGAGGAATTTATGTCTAAATTAATACTCCGATTATGTATCTTGTTAGTTACCTTCCGGTTCCGATGCGAACTAAAACCTAAAAATGTGTCAAAACATTAAATAGAATTTGGTGATTGGCCTTATCCAAATGCAAGTTGTATGTTTTATATTTATATTTTTAATATACCAAAATTAAAGACACATTACATGATCTGATGATATTATCTAAGTTATTGAACTTGTATACATCGGGTATGAGTTACTATAATTAAGTTGCGCCAAGACAAATTTACCTAATCCTTATTAAATGTCCGAGTATATATATGATTAAGAACTAAAGCGTGTTATCATTACAAATCATCATCTAATCATTATCACTACACTACACACATTGAAAACGAATTAATTAGATCTATGAATTTAGAAAATTAATTATTACTACTATAAATTAACTACCTAGTAGTCCCAAACTTAAAACAATTATTTGTTATGGGGCCCGAAGAAGCCTATCACATTATAAATACCACGAGCAAGAATGAGAATATGAAACCACAACTGCAACTCAAACATTCTTATTCTTTCTTAACTACATATCCATCTCCTCAAATAATGGAATCCGAAAGCACGACCGCATCCTCAGCGCCGGTCTCCGACGTCCGCCGCCTTTACAAAGCCGTTATGAGCGGCGGCAGCGGAGAAATATCAGGCCTGATCGCCAGCGACCTAGAATGGTGGTTCCACGGCCCACAGCAATGCCATTACATGATGAAAAAGCTCACCGGAAAATCTTCACCGGGGGACTTCGAGTTCGAGCCTCAAAACATCGACGCCGTGGACGATCACGTCATCGTGGAGGGGTGGGAGGGAACGGAGGTTTACTGGGTGCACGTTTGGACGATGAAAGATGGGGTGATCACCGAGTTTAGAGAATACTTCAATACTTGGCTCACTGTTAGGGATGTGAGGCCGCTCAGCTGCTTCGGCGCCGGCGCCGCCCCTCTCTGGCAGAGCCACCCTCATCAACTGCCCGGACGCTCGCTGCCCGGCCTCATGCTTGCCATTTGATATGTATATATCTGTTAATTTGTTCTTCAACAGAATTCATTGTATTTATATATCTTTTATTCTTTAGATATTTATGTGTGTGTTTATTTTTTTACGGGATACTATGAGTGTCATAGTATTCAGTGGAAAAATGAATACGTCAAAATTATATTTTAAAACTTGTACTAGGTTTCGGTGAAAACGCGTGCCAAAAAATCAAAAAGCAAAGAGCTCTAATATAATGGGATGGAGGTAGTACATTTTACTTACTTGGGGCTAACCCAATCTACCAAATTGTTACCTCTCAAGAAAGAGGAAAAATAAGGAGAAAGATAATTCTCTTACAGGTGACTCCCTTTCTACTATTGAACAAAACACTCAATAAAAGTAACAATTATTATTGTCATTCTCTTATTTGACTTGATTCAATTTTATTCATTTTCAGTTACTCAATTTGAACCAAACAAGCACCTAGTTAGCTACTAGCTAGTCTCAATCAATCATAATATCGTGCTAATCATTATGACATTAATCAATGAATCAAACATTAATTTAGGAGAGGTTTTTTTTTTTTGTGTGGAGCCCGCATGCAATTAATTAAATTGACAAACAAAGAAGCATTATAAGTAATTAAGTGGTTCAATTGATGATCCAATACCATCGGCCTTCAACCTCAAATGCAGCTACCTAGCCTCTTGATTTGCCTCTTAAAACATGTACATCTATTATTATTATTTTTAATTATGGGGCTATATTTTAAAAAGGGGTTGTGTTTGTGTATAGAAATAATAGAATCACCTTTCCCCCCCTCCCCAACTTACGAAAACATCTTGGCCCATTATTGGTATCTACTTTATGCCAAAAGTATAGGCACAGTCCCATATATCATCTAGCAGTGGCCCAAATTATACTATCAAAAAAAAAAAAAAAAAGGAGAGAGAGAGAGCTGAGGTTCGGCCCATAATACTGGCAATTTTATATCCACTTTTATGCCACAGAAATAAATGGCAAATTCATCTGACATTATAAACACAATGATTGTTAATGGAGTATCTAATACTAGTATTCAGGAATACATTTACTTCATATAAATATGTAAGAGCCTCACCCAGTCCATTTCAAAAAGCTCTGGCCTAAAAGATGTGAACTAAGGCAATACTAGTAGTAAGTATTTTTTTAACAAATTATATTTAGATCCACTGTATAATTAACGATGAAAAATTATACTATTTGTTATATTAACTAAGGACGATAATTTTGTCTATATGTGAAGTCCCATTTAAAAAGATTAAGTCCATTTTGGAATTTTCGATTTATTGATTCAAATTAATGATATTTTCAAATAGGTAAATATTTGTACTATATATGCGAATTCCCATTTGACTAATTGTAGTGGAATTTAACTAGTTGTTTGCAGCCATATTACTTTACTAGGGATTATTATAGTAATTGGCATTCATTAGAATCGAGGTTAATTAGTGAAGCACCTCACCTCACCTCACCATGACGAACGCATATAGTATAAGCAAAACATTGCGCACAACAGGGAAAGTGTTTCCCACTATAACTCTTCCAGTTCATTGTATCCAAAACACCCAAATTCAACTACTCCCTACATAAATTACTTCTTTTGAGATTGTAGTACTTGTATTCTCCACTTTCTAGATGTTCAGCTCAAAAATAAAATAAAATGACAAAGATCTGTATCAATCCGGCCACACAGTGCGGCCAAGCCTTTTGAAAGCAAAATAAATTACTTGACCCAATTAATCTATTTGGCCCACAACCCAAGAAGAAGATCTCATAAAAATATTCAATATATCTCAATGTGAGTCCGGACTGATGCAAGTGTTTCCCAAATAAAATAAATACTGTAAATAAAGTTCAGTCTCAACAAATAATGCTTGTGGAGAATTTAAGGGAAGAGCCCAAACAAACTAAGCTAATTAACTAAGGACTATTAAACTTTAACCGTTGAATTTTTAAATTACCAGAGACACATATACATATGTTGGTCAAAAGGTACATCATTTGATGTCACGTTAGAGTCACAATGATTGTCCAGTCAAAACAAAAGGTTAAAGGGACACACTTGGGTCAGCCGGAGGCATCGTGCGGCCGGGCTAAAACAATGACATTTTTATTCATATAAATTGACATTTTTCTATATAAAGATTGACACTTTTAAAAATTGTCATTTTATTCGTAAAATAATTATGTTAAAGATTGACACTTTTATTCATATAGATTGATAATTTTCTGTATAAAGATTGATACTTTGGGCCCGGCCGCACGGTGACTCAGGCTGACACAAATTTTTGTCAAGGTTAAATTAAATAAATAAACCTGATAGATTACAAAATCTTGGAATTGTAGTAGGCCCATAATTTTCACTTACATCCCATCAATTATCTATCATCCCACCACCATTTGCCTCCTCTTATTTTATTTTAAAACTTTGATTTGGTGCAGATATGCCCATTAATTCCTTACAATATAATGTGAGATATATTAATTCTATTTTTGTTTGCTACTCTTTCATTAGTAGATATGATGGGGTTGACACCTCATCAACCACTAATTCAATTTCTCAATTAATAATTATTTTAATTTTAATTCATGTCTTCTTCTTGCAACAATATTTTCAATCCATAGTACTTATATGAGTACTTAAATACGATTGAGGTTTGGGAGGAATTCGGCCTCGGCTAATAATACTTGAATCAATTTGACTATCAGCTTAAATTAAAGTAATTAAAAATAAATTAATATTGTTAACTGAATAGCCGCGCAACGCATATATGCACCTTATTAAAAAAAAATGAGGCACATATATGGCTTGAATTCGACAATAATCATTATTCTCTTTAGATTTTTCTGATGTCAACTATAGTTCAGAAAAAGACAGCTCTGGAAACATCAACGTTATTATATTATATAAGTGGCCCCTTTACCTTTTTTGATTTTCTTCTCCTAGCATCGATTCTTGATCACACTTTATTTTAATTAAATTCTAGTCATTTCCTCTAACCAGTTGTAGATTAAGATAGGATCACTACTATCTCAATCAGTATATATATGTTAACACTGTTTTCAACTCTAACAATTTTACCATATTAAATTACATAGTGCATGCTGCAGATTAATTAGGATGAAAATCATTTGACCTAATTAGGTTAAAAACTTTTTATTTATTTATTTATTTTTATTTACTTTCTGAACGTCTTAATTAGGTTAAAAACTTAACGTGTTCGCGCGCGATCTGTAATAATCCGCCACTAAAATTTTAAATTTCATGCAACCTTTTTCGTAGATTACATTAATATATATAGTTGCGAAAATTGTTTTTCTCATTGGCTGATTGAGATTTTCACAATCCTTGTAGTTGTAGTGGTGACAATATATAATTAAGTAGAGTTTGGGTTCTGGAAGCATTATTAATTAATGAGGATTTTCCCCCATAAGCCATAATATAATTTACCCTTGGCCATGGTTTTAATTTCAGTTAAATTAATCAGCAGCACAGCTAGCTGGTATACAAGATTCCAAAATGCTAGGTACATATATACTACCTCCATCCCACCTAATTGTCTCATTTACTTTTTGACATTTCGGCACGCTTTTCCACCGAAACCTAGTACGAGTCATAGTATCCCGTAAAAGAAACGATACTTCAAAATTATATTTTAAAACTCGTACTAAGTTTCGGTAGAAAAGCGTGCCGAAATGTCAAAAAATAAATGGGACAATTAGGTGGGATGGAGGTAGTATTAAATAGACCTGCCTAGATAATAGATATTGTAGGTGGGGAATTTTGATTGACGACCAATCATGCATCTTGAGATTGAGATTAGCTACAGTATTAGTACTAGTAATTAATTAAATTTATCATATCGTCGACATTATTATTTCTTGATTCACCACCACAACAAGTTAATTAATACTCCATACGTCTCGCTATCTTTGACATATTTTCCTTTTTGAGTCGTCTCACTATGTTTGACATCTTTCATTTTTGGGAAATAATTAACACTCCCTTATTACACTTCACTTTTTACAATTAAATCTCATAATCCACTCATTTTTCACTTTTCAGCACATATTCCAATATAATTTAAATTTTAAAACTTTAAATTGTCATAACTTGATCGTTTTTCTCGGATTTTATAATTTTTATACCAAATTAAAAGTCTCGATACGATCTTTCATTTAAGATCAAACATGAATATATTTTTATGCATCTATGATGCTCTTGTTTTAAAATATGTATAAATACATAAACAACACTATATCATTACACACATTACACTTTACACACTAATCACTTCCGTCTTAATTCCCGTGCCGAAAAAAAGTGTCAAACATAGCGAGACGGAGGGAGTATATATAATGCTTAGCTTGTTAATTATGTATTAGTATTTCATAGTAACAAAAACTATATATATGTACACAAATTAAAAGTATATCTATTTATACCCTATTATAAAAGTGTCTTGTTTTACAAAATTTGGTTTACCTATTTTGCCCCTGTTATTTAATTTATTTTAAGGTCAATATTGTAATATCATATTATTAAAGTTGACGATGAGAGATTTTCATTAGGAGAAGGATTAGAATATTTTGTAGATTTATGTAGTTAAGTCGGAATTGAACTTAGTGTTTGACTCTTATTTGATTTTTTTTTCATTTTATTTAGGGATATTATTCCATTTTTTTATTAGGATTTTTTTTAATCTATGCACCAATATCACAATTTTTAGTAAACATATTATATTAATTTTTATATCTTACGTAAATAATAAATATGAGGCAGGCTCACTTTAGTGTATACTTATTTTAATAGAGAAGCCATTATATTCTTCATTCAGGAAAAGATGTTTTGAGATGAGAAAAACTCAGCATGATCAATTAGCCGAATTAGTTAGAGGTAAATTAATAGAAATTTTGCTTGCTTTTGCTTTTGCTTTTGCTTTTGTTTTGTTTATAGTTTTATTTTTGCTTCAATCGAATCGGCCGTGCATGGTGTTTTCTACGTGTATTATGTTCCTTTGAATTGTACCTGCTACTTTTTGATATGTTATACAAATAACAATATATAGTGTATACCAATCATTATTGTCTGTCGTGATTGTGCATCAATTTTTAAACTTGTGGAATTTTAAGTTTGTTGTTGTTTCACAATATTGATAAGCAATAGTTTTAACTAGCTATATTTAATTGTGATGAAATAACATTATTTGATTGTGAATAAACCATTAGAAAGCTCAAAAGTTGGATGATTAAGGATGTTTATTATATAATTTTGGTTGCATCTTTTTTTCAAGATCTTATATCGCATATTGTTTTTCTTAAAGGGTACGAATGTTTCCAAATTATTTTGAGTTTACTTAAGGCCTTCTGGAATAATTTCTTGCATCATTTATGTTTGTGTGGTTTCAAATTGTTAGTTCTAATTTCAGCTCAATATGTTTTTGAACTATACAATAACAAAGTTGTTTTTGCTTCATGCCTTCTTAAACACATGCACCAATAGAGTCTTCAACCAACAAAAAGAAAAGGTTAAAGGGACACACTTGGGTCAGCCGTAGGCACCGTGCGGCCGGGCTAAAACAATGACACTTTTATTCATATAGATTGTCACTTTTCTGTATAAAGATTGACACTTTTAAAAATTGTCATTTTATTCGTAAAATAATTATGTTAAAGATTGACACTTTTATTCATATAGATTGACACTTTTCTGTATAAAGATTGACACTTTGGGCCCGGCCGTACGGTGCCTCCGGCTGACATAAGTTTTTGTCAAGGTTAAATGCTTTAATTTAATTTCAACTAAAACCACAATTTTATATGTATCAATCTCTTTCAACATTATGTATCAACGCTTCAATCTTGTAAGTACCTAACTCTTAGGTTTTGCAATTTATATTCTATATTCCTATTTTATGATCTTTCATATTCATAATGTGGTTTATACATATTGTCCTATTTTGACTTTTTCATAATGTGAACTTATCATGACATGAAATGATTTTGATATTCATTTTTATGTTGGTTTATTTTGTTATTTTATTATAGAGTAATTCGTTTCTGAGGTATAATTTTTTTTCCAATAAAAATGCAAGGATGGTATTCCCAATAAACCAAAAGTATATACGTAGTATTTGATATGCAAAGAATTTGCATCTGACTTAATATGATGAGAGTTCTGGTAGAAGTTGATTGATTGAGAAGGTAATAAGTGATTTTTTTTTTCTATTTTTTTTTAAATTTGTTTTATGTAGTTGTTATATCTATGTACAACCTTCATCCCATTACATTAGTTCACATTTGATTTTTGACTTTTTGACACGCTTTTCCACTTAAACCTAATACGAGTTTTAAAATATAATTTTGATATATCGTTTTTTTACGAGATACTACAAGTGTTGTAGTATTCGTAAAAGAAACGATATTTCAAAATTATATTTTAAAACTCGTACTAGGTTTGGGTGGAAAAACGTGCCAAAAAGTCAAAAGTCAAATGTGTACTAATCAATGGGATGGAGGTAGTATATTACAATTTCTCTCTCAAGTGGTACGACATGCTCATCTTGACATCTTTCTATATACTTTAAAACTATCTATATCAAGAACTCTCTCATACCATTCATCTACTCAAGAACATTATCAATATTTCAAAAAGTGAGAAACATTAATCAGGATATATATTAATTAGGTGCATGTTGTGTGACAATGAGTTAGTAGTACTATTTAGATAGCTTCACCCACGGCAGACACAAACGGCTAGTGACGACGTCGTTAAGTTTGATATTTTATTTTTCTGTACCATTTAGTTTACATCGTTTCTAATTAATTGGTAGTGATCGATCTTTAATTTGAGAAATCTGAGAGAGGAGAGCCACATTACAATTACAATAAATATAATGGACTCCTTTTCTTTTATTATTAACTAGTTTAGTGCCCATCAAGATTCGACGGGGCTCACTTTTCGTGGATAATAATAATATTTTTTTTTTAAGATTATAGTATTGTTAGGATCCATTTGAAAATTAAAAAAAAAAACATTAAATTGAATTTAAAAATGAAAAAAAAAGATCAATGGGGTGTATGACATTTCTCGATTAGTTTTACTCTTTTTCAATGTCAAGTAGCTCGTTGATCATTGTAATAGAAAAATTGATTAGGTGACGTCCCATCTCTCATGTAGTTATACTCATTTTGAATGTTAAGCCGTTAATTATACATTGTAATATAGCAATAAGTTGACAATTGGTAATATTTTTCATATCAAGTATTCTGTTCGTCGAAAAAAAAAGGTCAATGAAAGGTAAGATTTTTTTCGCGTGGTTATATTTATTTAAAGTAAATCCGTCCGTCGTTCGATATAATTGAACGATAGAATGTCAATAGCCCGTCATTTAAATATTGATTAAGGATAGCTCCATCATATTTGAGTTTTCCTATTGATGAAATAATATTCTCAAAATTCGATTTAGCACCTTCATACATACTCCTATAAACCATCCGCCCGTCCCTACTCTACAAACAAACTATAAGCCGTAATGGCATAATTTTCTCGTTAATGTGAAGTCTTTTAAATATTTATCCGAGATAAAACTGAGATGATTCTATTATATTTGAGTTTCTTGATGAAGTAGTCTCTCTCAAAAATTGATATGAGGTCAATAAATTAAATAAAGTTCAATTGATTAATCAGACAAAATTGGAGAATTTGACTTTCTTCATCCACCTGTCCTACTCTACTAACAAACTCCTGATGAAGTAGTTACTCTCAAAAATCGATATGAAAATAATAAATAAAATAAAAATCAATTGATTAGTAAGACAAAATTATAGAATTAGACTTCTTCAACTCTACCAACAAACTATAAGTCAAGTCTTATTTAGATAATATTAAAACCTTATACGATTTAATTAGCTAAAATTGTTAATTTAAAAGCTTGCGCATTGCAGATTGCTATGATAAAGTATGATAAAGTCTATTAAAATTAAAATTCTATGAATTAAGATGAGATATGCATTAAATTAAATGTTAAGCCCTGTTAAAAAGTCTAAACTCTATAAAAAAAACTAAACCCTACATAAGAAAACTCAATTAAAAAAAAAAACTATTAAACCCTACCAAAAAAAATAAGAAAAGAAACTCAACCCTAAAAACTAAACCCTAAAAAAAAAACCTATGAAAAAAAATTCAACCCTAAATGGACTAAAATTATCTACGTGGCATTTCCACATACATATTAAACCCTACAAAAAAAATAATAAACCCTACCAAAAAAACCTACAAAAAAATAATAAATCCTACATAAAAAAACTCAACTCTAAAAAAAACACTACTAAACCCTACAAAAAAAAACACTAAACCCTAAAAAAAACTAAACCCTACAAAAAAAATAATAAACCCTACGAAAAAAATACGAAAAAGAAATTCAACCATAAATGAAAAAATTATCTGCGTGGCATTTCCACATCAGCACATTAAATAGAATTTAATTAGCTCAAATTATTAATTCAAAAACTTATACATTATCGATTTAATTGAAAAAGTCTGCTTGTCGATTTAATTAGCTAAAATATTAATGTTGCCGAATACATGTAAACATATAAAGTACTCCGTAGTTGTTTATTCAAGCATCACTATTTTAGCTAATTAAATCGATAAGCACACATTTTAATTAAAAGTATAGATATACATATGCAAGTATGGATATAGGTTGTTAGGGCTCATTAAGAAGTGTGAATAAATTAAAGATATATATTATTATGAAATAATTAAAGATCCATATCAAATTGAAGATACATATTAATTAGATTAAAGTATTAATTAATTAGATAAAATTATGAGAATTTAGCAAAATAATCACAAAAAATCAAGATTTCATTTTTTTATACCAAATCTTTAATATTGTTTTTGTTTTCGTTCTCATAATTTTGATCCTCAGCTTCATTTTTTATAATTCTCTCATGAAGGCTTTTGTATTATGCTAAATGCAAACAACTACGCATGGTTGATATCTTCTTATGGTTCAATCTTTCTGGAGAGATGCCAAGTCGTGACATTTCGAAATTTGTTCAAAATATAACCATAATTACTCATAACAAAAACCAAATAAAAAAAACTAATAAAAATCAAGATACTATAAGATAACTCATTACATTATATCCATAGTATCATAAACGTACTGTATTGTTTGTTACTATTTCTTCTCTATTTATTAGAATTTGAAAAATGAAAATTGCTATATAAATTTATTGTATATATATATATATATATATATATATATATATATATATATATATAATTTTTATACAATGTTTCTTATAAAAATAAACTAATAGAAAATTGAATTTAAATTTTCATCTTTTAAATTCAAATTTGGCGTGATATCTTCTATTATAAGGGTTCCTATAAATGAAGTTACATAAATAATCGATGTGGGATAGTTGGGAATATGATATTAAAATTATGAGAATTTGGGGGAAAAAATAACAAAAAAAAAATAGTGGATTTTATCAAATATAATTGAAGTATGCTCTCATAATTAATAATTTAATGGAGAATTTTATCAAATTGAAGGATATTGTATTGGACTTGGAATACATGGATATTGTATTGGAATTGGAATACATGTTGTGTACGTTAATATAGAGCTATGAAAATAAATAAAAAAGAGATATTGTATACAAAAGTTAGTTGAGTATTGAAGATATGTTATAATTATTATATAAATTTTTAATGCTTCTTTAGAGATATATATCAAATTAAATAGAAACGCTCCCCGACCCACCATGGGCTCATTAATGTGCCTACGGGTGATGTGGCAGTGCCACATCAATATTTTTTTCCATTTGGGTTTCGATGTTTTTTAGTAGGGATTAGTTTTTTGGTAGGATTTAGTTATTATGGTATATACATATTAATTAGGCAAAAAATTATGAGAATTTAGCAAAATAATCAAAAAAAAATCGTGGTTGAACGACCTTTATTTTGATATTATAGATATATAGATAGATAGATTTCGTATATTGGATCTTGATTTATTTTCAGGCTATGTAGGCATCAATTAATCTGAATATATTTTGGTTAATGATTAAGTAATGTATTAGTAGTTATCAGTGAATAATTGAATATAGCTATATTTTAGAAAAATATAATCCAAGTAGATATGTATGTATAGAGGAATGCTCCAATGCCCACCGTGGACATACTTAATGTGCCCACGGATGATGTGACAATATTATATATAAAAAAATTAATTTAAATATATACCATAAAAACTAAACCCTACAAAAAAAAACTAAACCCTACTAAAACAAATCGAACCCTAAATGAAAAATA
The DNA here is from genome assembly GCA_001642375.2 of Mentha longifolia. Taxonomy (NCBI): domain Eukaryota; kingdom Viridiplantae; phylum Streptophyta; class Magnoliopsida; order Lamiales; family Lamiaceae; genus Mentha; species Mentha longifolia. The sequence continues at coordinate 46,082,714 of CM038110.1, forward strand.
TTAATGACGTGACACTGTCACATAAGCGGTGGACATATTAAGTGTGTCCACGGTGGGTAGGGGAGCATTTCTATGTATGTATAATATAGATTGATTATTATAATTAATATTAATATGTATAATTATATGTAATTTAGATAAATAGAGAACGAATAATATAGAGGAACGCCACGTACGCGCATGGATCTTGTATTATCAGAAATCCGCTGCGGAATTATATATAAGTTTCATACTCTTTCAACGTGCCTATCAACATCTCGTCTACCTAGCCCCTCATTTCCACTATATACATATTTACTATATAGAATTATCGCCTATTTGCTTTGAAAGACGCGCGCAAGACCTGTTTGTTGGGAAAGAAGAAGAAAATTAAGCACACAGTACAGTGTGATTCTAATTCATCCAATCTAATATATCCTAGATAATTATGCATGTAAGGATTAATTTAGCGAACAATGTTACTCCTAATTAATCATGAAAAGGCCAACAAAGGAAAAGACATGAAAATATAACATCATGCATGCATCATCAATTATATACTTGTTTCACTTTGACTTTGACTATTAACTATCATATTTTATATTTTTATCATGAATTTATTAATAAAATTATGAATAATATGTGTTGATATAACTTCAAACTGATGACATGATATAAAAATAATAAAAATAAACTTATAGTTCTAATCCGTTTAGGCTCCGCCTAGCCGCCTAGGCGCTGTATTATTACTTTGAAGTTCAAACCAGATACTCCCTCCGTCCCCCTTTAATTGTCCAGTTTGACTTATTGACTTTTTAGCACGCATTTCCACCGAGCCGGGAAACGAGTTATAAAATATAATTTTGAAGTATTGTTTCTTTTACGGGATACTATGACACTCATAGTATCCCGTAAAAAAAACAATACTTCAAAATTATATTTTATAACTCATTTCCCAGCTCGGTGGAAATGCGTGCCAAAAAGTCAATAAGTCAAATTGGACAATTGAAGGGGGACAGAGGGAGTACAATATTTCTGACTAGCAACATACAGTAATCTACAACTATATATGTGTATATAATAATTAGTCCATGTCAGCCTGCAACCATAAAAGGTATTAGTGCTGTAACATCATTCATCTACAGTGATTGAAAGTGGTCCTCTTTTATTTATTATTATATGATTTGAATTAAAACAAGTTGTAAAAATTACTACTTAATTAATTAAGGTTCCACTCCAACTAATTCCATCAAATTCTTTCTGGGATCTGCCTATACAAGACCTAAACACTCTAATTACATTTGTCATTACACAGCCTCGACGGAGGACAATTAATATATAAGTACATACATACATATAAATATATATATATATATATATATATATATATATATATATAGTGTAAGTGTATATATATATACATAAACATGAAGAACTTTCTAGCTCATCCATTGAAATATATTAGTAGTGTTCTTTTTCAACTTTTATAACAATTCATTGTACTCAATACTCTTAATCAATACGTACAGACATATATGTATATAGTAGTAGTATGATATATCATCCCTCCAAATTATTTAGCATGAGTGTGTGATAGAGGATCCAAAAGATTTGCATGCAATAGCTTTAATAATATATGCTCTAGGAAATAGTAAAGTAAAATAGTTAGGAATAAAAGGTGTAAAAATTAAGATAAAAAAGAAAGAAAGAAATTAGTACTCCGTAGTATATAGTGTTAATTGAGTTACTCATGATGAGAGGTTGGTGCAAATAAAATACTACATGACATGTGTAACGAATACATGTGCGTGTTGCTCCATCTCCATGCATATATTTATTTATCCCATATCCATCTCAATTGGTAGCTGCCTATAAATATACTATACTAGCTGGTCCTGGTCCAATATATATTGAGAAATATATGTGCTCGGCTCGCTCGATCCGATCCTTAGAATTAGAAATGCACACACACACACACACACATATACATATATGAATGAATTCCCTTGTTGCCATATGAGTATGTTGGTAACTAAGCTAGCTAGGTAGCTGAAGAAAGAAATACAGTAGTATTGTAGGTAGGAGTAATTAATTAGAGGATCGGATCGGATCGAATCGGAAATAAAGATATGATGAGCGGTGGGCGCGATGGAGAAGCAGGGCACGTGCATTACTAACTCCGATCCTCGTTATCATAATCATTATGATTGAGTGAGATCGATCGAGAGTTAGTAATTCATGTGCTCTTCTTCCCCATCACGACTGCTCCCTCAATCTTCTTCTTATTCTCTTCCATCCATCACCTTTTCCATCAGGTAATGTCATCCTCATCCTCATCGCAAGTATCTAGTATATTTTGTTGAGGAAATTATGTGAATTGCACAAATCAAGCTAGTAATATAATTAATGCTAGATCTTCTACTCTATACGTTACCACACGTACGCGTTTCCTTTAACTTAATTAATTTGTCAGCTTCATATATAACTTTATATATATTCTTGAATTCCGTCTCCATCTCGATCCAAGGGATATATGAATCTTCATCATAGATCGATCGTCCACTGCAGTGTATATGCATCAAGATTCAAGACAATTAGTTTAATTAGATTAATTGTGTACATGATTTCAGAGTTAGATATGATATGATATGATATGATATTTTGCCTTGAGATTGAGAAAAGGGAAGTTGTAGTAGTAGTAGTGGAGAAATATAATAGACGCCTAAAAGTGCTTTGCTAGCTGTATCATTCCCCACCTCAACGAACTACTATTACAAATCACAAATTTTAATATATACCGTACTACATTATTATTTTATACACTATATCTATATGGTGATATATGATCATTATATGTTATGTTATGCGAAATTAATACTACTATATATTATCTGTCGATGTGCCATTAATCTCGATCAAACTATGAACCCAATTAATATATATTTCAATTCGCACAGCAGTCAATACAGCAGATATAGTTGATAGCTAGTGGTATCGTGACTGGCTCCAATTCTAATCGATGTGAACTGAAGGTGATGGGTAAATTATACTCCCTTCATTATTTTCGACTGGACTAATTCTTTTTGGGCACAAGAATTAAGAAATATAATAAAAAATTTAATATGTGGTGATGAATTAGAAATAAAGGTAATGTTAGGATAAATGTGGTGTTTGTTAGGCTAAAAATAGAAATAAGACAAGTAAAAAAGAACAGCTCAAAATAAAAAATGAGACAAGTGAAAAATAACCGAGAGATTACGTACTTATAGCCGGATGACAAAAGAAATATATCGATCGGCGCATATATATAAAGAAAAAATAATAAAAAAGAAATTAATTAGTGGATGGTGAAATGTTCTCTTATATAAATATACACATGCACAGTATATGCGTTTTACTGCTGGATACCACCATATTCGCCATATGCATGCATTAATCTCCACGTTATCTATCGACTATCGCCCTCATTCCATATTTACTAATTTCATCGCCAAACTGCTGCAAACTACTGATTGGCCGTTCGTTTAGAGGACGGAAAAGAAAATGAATTAACAAAGGGAAATGAAAGATAATATTATAGTACTTATTTTAGAATAAGTTACTAATATTTTATTGTATTTTTATATTGATTTAAATGTAAAATAAATTTTGTAAATTAACGTAATATTACACACTACACATTTATTTGAAGTTATGGATGTCTTATTACTCTCTTTTTTTTTTCTTTTTTTTTGAGGTTATAAGGAAAAAGGAAAAAAATCAAGTTTTGATTTTTATTATGTTGATTCTATACTTTTCTATACTAAATTCTAAGATATTAGAATATAAAATAACAAAAAACTAAAAAAAAAAAAGAGTAATGCCGAAATGAAAAAAATGAGGCTAAATTATGATTTGTAACCTCAACTTTGAGCACTTTTGCAAAAATAGCATCACTTTCATTTTTCCTTTTAAAAACCATGACCTTTGAATTATTTTGCAAAAATAGCCCGCATCACATTTAAGTCACCGGAATCAAAGGAGGTGGATAAAAAAAATTTACAACAACACAAAATCGGAAAAAAAAAAATAAAAAATAATAATAATAATAGAGTGCACAAATACTCAATCATCATCTACTCGACTGCAATTCCTCCCAACCTCTTTCTTCCCCTCAAACTCCATTATCAACATTATACCACTTTTCGAGAGGGTATATGTGAAAAGTACTTTGACATGGGATCTAAAACAGAGCAATTTTAGAAAATTTATAAGATTTCTACATATCCAGATAAAAATGCGTACTATTTACAATAGTTATGGGAAATTTATAGTCGTTGACTATGGAAAAGCGGTACATATAGAAGAGAAAAATGATGTAAGATGGTCTTCTAAATGGACGAAGACTGGATTTGAATTAGAGGGAAAGGAAAGGTAGATTGCTTCCACCGGAATCTGGAAAATTCATGGTCGGATTTTTGGTGTGCTAATGGTGTTAATTCAACAGCTTTTGTGTATGGCAGTTTAAGAGAAAATAAAATAAAAGAAAAGGAGAGGAAGACCGGTGTCAAATATTGGGAAACCACCGGTTCTTGCATTTATTTCTCTCTAGATTTATCATCTTGCTGATATGTTTTTTATTATTTTTATTTTATCCACCTCATTCGATTTCCGGTGATCTTAATCAGTTTTATGAAGCCGGAAATATGATGAAAATGTGATGTGGGGTATTTTTGCAAAATAATCCAAAGGTTTTTAAAATGAAAAGTGAAGTGAGGTTGTTTTTGAGTGTTTAAAGTTGAGGCTATAAATCATAATTTAGCCAAAAAATGACAAATGTGCCGACAATGAAAGAGTAGCATATAATTTCTCTATATGTATACTCGTATTGTTTACATTACAAATGTCAAAAAAACAAAATCCACGGTTTGAATAAACATTTTGATACTAATAGGAGTACTATGTAATATGATGCTGTATGGGCTAAGGCCCAGCCTTTTGAGCTGATCATCTACACACTCTTGTAAAGGCTTCCTAGCGGGCCTTGCCAAAATTAAAGCCGCCCCAAAAGTAAAGCGGCCTCTATTAGGGGTGTACACGGTCCGGTTTGGTGCGATTTGATGTCTAAATCAAATCAAATCGTAAAATACGGTTTGATAACTTTTTGAAACCAAACCGAACCATACCAGCTCTGAAACCAATCCAAACCAAACCATATTAATGCAGTTTGGTTTGCGGTTTTCAAATATTTTTCATCTGCTTCTTTTTTATTTAAAATATGTTTGTACTTAAATTTCAAATTGTAAAATAAAATATACTACTATTATTTTATGAAATCAAAATTGACAATAAAAAAAAGTTCATTACACAATGAAAATCATAAACTACAATCGAACATTTACATACAGAAGTAAATAATTAAAAATTTAAATAACATTTAGCATAGAAAGAGAACCTCTAAATAGTTGGAAGTATTATTCTATATAAAAAAATTAGATTAAATTATATTAGCTTATTTATTTTAATTAATATTTTTCAACATTCAATGGTGGTAGAATAAAAGACAATGTAATATGTCTAAAATAATACTAATTGATACTAATATTTATTATCATTATATTATTATAGTTTTACGGTTTACGGTTTGGTTTGGTTTATATATTTATAAAACCAAACCTAAACTGTAAATCATAATTTTTGTAAATAAATAACCAAATCATATTTTTTCAGACCGTTAACGAAACTAAACCATATAATACGGTTTGGTCTAGTTTGGTTTACGGTTTTAACCAAACTGTGAACACCCATAGCCTCTATAGACTATAGTATTTTGCTTCAAAGATGACTTCAATTCATATGTATATATTGTTGGTCCCGAAAGATAGCGAGTAACACACGTAGAGGGGGGGGGGGGTGAATACGTGTGTGGAGAAGTGTTTAACTTCTCTTCGATTTTTCGGCCTCTTGCGAAGCGTGAAGCTTTGAAAGTGTTTCACGCTTTCAAAGCTTCTTGCTAGGCGAGTGGTGCGGTGCGGAATGTGGTGAGCTATTATACTCGCTTTAGTTATCTTGCACTTAAAATAGTTTATCACTTAGAGTGAGTGTGTGTGTTATGGATAATCAAAGCATAAAGAATGTAAAGCGCATAACACAAGAGTTATAGTGGTTCGAGGTTACGCTCCTACATCCACTCTTACCACCTTCACTCGGTGATGAACTTCACTCTCATCACCTTCACTCAGTGATGGAACTTCACTCAAAGCTTGGGGTTTACAACGGGCACCCAAGAGCCTATATGAGTTTATACGATTGGCACTCACGAGCCTATGAGTTTATATGATAGGCACTCACGAGCCTTACAACCTTTACAAACTAAACTCTCAAACTCGGTTTGGGTTTGGGTTTGGGTTCGTATAGTTTCCAACTAATGTAGAAGGTTAAGATTTCTCTCTAAGGCTTATGGATATAGAAGTTGAAGCCTTATGGATAAACTAGAAGGTTGATATCTGATGATCTTTTTGGGAGAGATGTAGGATGGTTTCTACTTTTGTTTGCTTGCTCTCTCATCTCAATTCTATGTAGCTTGAACCTTCTATTTATAGTAAGGGACACTAATCTATCCGTTGGAGAGATAGAGTACGTGTTCCTTACTTGTCTAATCCGAATTTGAATTTTTCCTTGATAGAGCACAGTCCTAGGAAGATAGCCGTTGACTAGTGAAGCCTAGCCCTGCAAATTCGGCAATTAGACATATCACAGTCCGTTGAGCAATCCTGAGCGGACACGTGGTCTAGCAGCTGTCGCTTCTCACCTGCTTGTCAGACGCTCTCGCTCAAGCTGGAAGCGCGCTCTGGCCCTGAGAGGCGCTTTGACTGGAAGCGCACTCTGGCCCTGAGAGGCGCTTTGAACTTTGGAAGCGCGTTCCGGACTTGGAAGGCGCTTTGAACTTTGAAAGCGCGCTCCGGTTTTCCTTCAGACAGGCGCTCTCACCTAGACGCTCTAAAGTTACATTTTAATAAAGAGCTCCCTAACAAGTGAGCTATTCTAACACATTAAAATATATATTGTAACTTGAACTGGATCATCAAAGATAGTAAGTGAAACATTCTATGAGGGTTTTGGAATCTAATCAAAACACAGTTGAATCCAAGTTCCCCTTAACATAATATCCCAACATATATAGATTTATAAATGTTCATATAGAAAAGAAAAAAAAATAGAATGAGAAATAAGAATAATGATATAATTTGTTGTTGCCATGATGATTGCAATAAGCCTCAACCACATAAATTTATTAGATTTCGTGTTATTTTGTTAATTAGTCTGAAACTGAACCGTGAAAATGGAAGCGCTTCATCTAGCTACTCATAAGTTTAATTTTAAGTAACTATAGAGCTATGTTGTATGGGTGCGGGAGTGCGCGTGCGGGGGCGATACGATTCGGATATACGGATACGGATTTTTAAAAATTTTAGGGTGCGATTCGTCGAGAATACGTCTATATATTTATATTTTATTATATATATCACCCATTTTATAAAAATAAAATTCATAAATTAACTAATACTCAATTAAAATGAAGATTTCAATTAAACCTCATAAATTAAATACTATATTGATTTTGTAGTGAATTTAAATTTTAGGACAATACATATAAAAAAAAACTAAAAATATAAAATTATTTTAAAAAAAACCCCAAAAATATCCTAAACGCACCGGATTCTTTCCGGATACGCGTATCCTACCCACCGGATACGCGTATCTGATTTTTTTTTATTATTTTTTTTAAGGATTCGCCAGGTGGCGAATCCGGTGCGTATCCCACTCGAATCGCACCTGCACCCGTATCCTCCGCATATCCGATACTGCAATGTTGTATTTTTAGAAGAATCCGTGCATTATAGCTATATAGTTAATTGGATTTAGAAGAGAGTTAATATTAGCGATTTGGATTATGTCATGTTACAGGAACGGTCTGAAATGCAATATCTCAGTAAATTAAGGTATACAACTTGAAGTTCAAATTAAATTGCAGCATCATTAGTGTGACGTCTTTCTTTCATTTTCTTAAGGAAAAATAAAATATTTTATTTCGAGCAGTTATACCTGACCTCCGATTAGTTAATCTATTACATATATATTGTTGAGCACCATTCGTGGACACCACTTGCGTTTTGGCAATTATATCTCGATTTTTTTTTCACTAGTCTTTATTCAAATACCTTAAAAACTAATAATTGCATCATTACATTCATAAATTTATTATAAAAATCAAACTTCAATTGTTCGTTTTACTCATTTCTTTGAATTTAAGGAATTATAAAAACAAATTAATGTTCCATTTTTATGTAATTTGTGAATGTAATGACACAATTAATAGTTTTTGAGGTATTAGAATAAAGATCAATTAAAAAAAATAAGGAAAAATTGAGATAAAATGCCTAAAATGCAAGTGGTACCTATGGGAGGTGACTAACATATCATTACTCAATATGTATTTTTATTGAAAGTGGTTTATCTGAGAATCCTCATATTCGTGAAGTTCTCATATAAACCCTCCATATATATATATATGGGTTTTTTTATAAAGATATAATACCATGGATTATTTCTTACCGACCACACTTGTAATCTAGCTAAGCGTTGTCACCATCTCAAATAATTAATTGCTTTAAGTTTATTATGAGGACTCGGCTTAGGTTAGGTGCAGTGGGTATCATTCTTGTTATATTTTTCTATCAACTTATATTAAATTATGCATATAGTAAACATATATCGCATTTGTTTTAGTCAACATAAAATAATTCATAGAAATGCAAAATATCATATGAACACAACTTTCATGACATAATTCATGCTATCTTAGCTTGTCCGTGGGTTTCACAATATAATCTTGTTGAATTTTGTGAAAATATTTGCATAGTGGGAGGAGAAAAGGGTGCTAATATTTATTGACAATGCTAAAAAAATTGTTAGGAGCTAGTTGGACGGTGGTGGAGGGGAATTAATGCCAAAGTAGTTAGGCGGGGTTGGATCTAGACAGGGCCTAGATTGATCAAAACTATAATGCTTATTTTAATTAGTTTACATCATGTTCTTAGGTACAAACTATATAAGCATGAAATGATAATTATCAGTCTAATTCCATAAACTTTGTAGTCTTCATATAGTATTGATTTAATAATCTACAACAATTTTTCATAACTTTAAACATGAAATTCATAAATTTCAACCTATAATCTATAATTACAATATAATTATATTTAGACCTAAATTCATCCATCGTCCAAATCACGTATTCCAAATATTTCATGCCTTGCTTAATTTTTAACTGGATCGGGTGGGAGTGTCACTTAGATTGAGCCTAAGAGAATTTAGAGTTAATCGGGTAGCGGGGTGCCGCCTAGCTCCTAGGCAGCTCTAGGCGGGGTTTTTAGAACACTATTAATAGAAAACCAAATGATGAAAATAATAAACATGATTATATGGTAAAGTAAGTATACTTAAAACTTGTTGGACAAGAAATTGAATGAGCCAACAGCTGACACAGGTCGGCTGAATTATTCAAGAACAAATATGATAACAGTAACGTTTTTCAGATCTATTATTATAAATCCAGCGTGAATATATATATATGGGATTTTGACTTGGCAATTTAACTCTTCATCACCTTCACAATTTTTTAATTCATAAAAACAAAGTCATGCATGTACAAATATATATAATTGATTTTCTTATAAACTAATAACTTATTTCGTACGTAAGACAAACCAAGTCCAAGATTGATCTCTATATAGATACAAATGCACAAGGAGAAGAAGATATAATTAAGACAGAAATAACCAACCCAAAACATGAAAATGGAAACATTAAAATTAGGGCTTTTGATGATTTTAGGTGTGGTGTTTAGTTGTTCAGGGCAGCCATTATGCCCTGATTTCTACGAAAAAAAATGCCCTCAAGCTTTGCCAACTATTAGGCGCGTGGTTGAAGAGGCCTTGCAGCAAGAGAAGCGCATGGGTGCCTCTTTATTGCGACTGCATTTTCACGATTGTTTCGTAAACGTATGTATGATAATAGATATATATATATATATATTTTTGAGATTGGTTACATTATTAATTTTCCATTTAATACATGCATGCATGTGTGATGGTGCAGGGTTGTGATGGTTCAATTCTCTTAGATTCGAGTCCGCAGTTTGTGAGTGAAAAATTCGCATTGCCTAATAATAATTCAGTGAGAGGATTCGAAGTGGTGGACAGAATTAAGTCGGCGGTTGATGAAGCGTGCGGTGCTCCGGTGGTGTCGTGCGCCGACATTCTGGCGGTTGCAGCTCGTGATTCCGTCGTTGGGGTCAGTTACCGGACACCTATATATCATCTACATTATATTAGTCCAGATTAATTATTATAATAACAACATAGTAAAATTTAATTCCATATTCCACTACATATATATATATATATATATTATAGTTAGGAGGTCCATCGTGGGAGGTCCTCCTAGGGCGGCGCGATTCCACTTTCGCCAACATAACGGCGGCGAACAACGACATCCCACCGCCATTCCTAGACCTACCGCAGCTGATCGGAAACTTCCAGAATCAAGGGCTGGACGTGAACGACCTCGTGGTCCTCTCCGGCGGCCACACTCTGGGGTTGGCGCAGTGCACCACCTTCCGCTCACACATCTACAACGACAACCACATCGACCCCGAATTCCGGCGGCAGCTGCAGGCCATCTGTCCCCCGAGGGCGGCGGCGGCGACGCCAATCTGTTCCCGCTGGACCCCACGCCGGCCTTGACCGACACCAAGTATTTCGAGAACATAATAGGGGGAAAAGGGGTCCTTCACTCCGATCAAGAGCTCTTCAACAGCTCGCAAACAAGATATCTAGTCTCTGCTTTTAGCTCTAACAATGAAGCTTTTGCAAGAGCATTTGCGATTTCGATGGTGAAGATGGGGAATATCAAGCCCTTGACAGGGGAGAAAGGCCAGATTCGCAACAACTGCAGAATGGTTAATTAATTCATGATATGATATCTCTATCTATAATCTATATATGCTTAATTGGTTTTCAATAAATTCTTCGTGTAATATTTTGCTCATTCGCTTTCCATGTAATATATGCTGTACGTTTTTCACCTTTTCAATAAAAGTATATGTCAAGTGTTCGTGTGGATGTGGTTACAAACTGCATTCGGATATGGTGGTCATAGACGTTGCCCACTAACGTAATATTACAATCTGTTTTTTTTTTTTCTTCAATTTCTCAATATTGAAGTTTAATCTAATTTTACATTAATTGTTCACTAACTAGGGTTCACCAATACAATTAAAGTCATACATTATTTATATTTTAGCATTTATTTTCAATTTTACTAATGATGATTTGAGTTAATGATGATGATTTTGCTTGATATGAGTTATTCCTTACTATGAGTGATAATTAATGACTGCGAGTTTCTTCTAGTAAAAAAAATGTGGAGTTATATGAGAGATGCAAGATAAAAAGTGACAAAATAGTTGAAAGTAGCAGCAATACTTATGGTAATACAGTAATAAACAGAAAAATCATGACAACTATTAGGTGTTGGTGATTAAGTTTTGAGGACTTATAGTTATAGATTAGCAAATTAAACCGAACTCAATCCAAAACTAAATCGAATTGTTATCAAATCTACCATCAAGTGGCTCCCCTGCCCCCCTATATATATAAGCTGCAGATCATAATCAAAATCATCTCAATATTGTAAGTAAATCTTCCTTCATACAGTAAAAAGAAGGAAGAATACATAGACATCAATTATATTGCAGTATTCTAATCTCTACTGCAAAAGAGGTTGTCTCCCCTCTATTCCCTCTAATCTACGTCATTTTCTCAATTTCCCTCAATTTCTTTCTAATTATTATTATAAGACCATATAAAATGTACATCTGGTCTGGAGTACATGAGTAGACCTATTAATTGGAGAGTTTCCAGTGTCATCGTCTCTTCTTGCACCCATTGAAGAAGTCCCATGCATCCTTTCTGCATAATCGCGATTCAAAAAATTCATAAGTATTATCATTGCCTAATATAAAAAATGCTAGGAGAAGTAACTTCTTTTAATAGTATGAAATGCAAGGAATTGAAGATTGAATTGAGATACTGAAACAAGGTTATCAACATGAGCCAGAGCTAAATGGATGGCAGTAAGAATGTACTGTATATAATAAAGCAGTCAATTTGCGATTCTTCATAATTAATAGTGTAATGCATATCATAGAATTGAATTTATAGTAGTCAGATTATTTTAAGTTTTAACCATTAAATTCAAGTCATCTATCTGCCTAGAAGGACCAAGAGGCAGGAGCCCATCATTCATATCATTAACAACACTAGGGGTGGCTAAACGGTTTTGGTACTTCGGGTAATACCCGTTCTACCCGATACCCGACGGTTATTGGGTACCCGAGACCCGTAATTACGGTTATTGGGTCGGTTCCTGGTTGAGAAATTTTAGCTTTTTCGGGTATCGGGTACCCAATACCCAAATACTACTACCCAATTACCCGTATAATATATATATATAATAATATATTTATAATTATATTACTTGTTATAATTATACATTTAATAATTTTAATAATTAATCCAAATACACAAATTATACACCAAATACATTTAATAATTTTCATAATTAATACTTCAAATACATTTAATAATTTTTGGTTAAGAATTTTTTTATTTCATTTTTGGTTAGTTGATGCATTCTTGTTGGATTTCAGGTAAACGGGTAGTTGGTACCGGAACCGATCAATATATTTCGGGTACCAGGTACCCGTATTGCTTAGACGGTTCGGGACTTGGACCCTAAAATTCACTTAAATGGTTATTGGGTAATTCGGTTCTCGGTTCGGGTACCCGATAACCGGCCCATTCCCACCCCTAAAGAGCACACACCCAATTTCTTTAACTGGTATAGCTTTAATGTCCAAACACCCCAAAAGTCAAAGTCAATGGGGCCACCTCATAACTAGGCTCTGAATATATACTACAACGTTCATTATAAAGGTGCTGATATCCAAACAATTCATATAGTAGGATCTCCAACAAAACCAAGACCATCTGCCATATTACATTACATGCATTGTCACTTTAACTTACATTATGCAGAGCTCCCCCTCCAAGTAGTGGGGAAAAGAGTAGACCTCGCATGCATCTGCATGCGTCTCTTCTGATCAAACTCTCTTTCCTGATATTGGAGATTCAATTGGTGATGGTTTGGTAGCTTCAAAGTTCAAATGCTTTCCATGGAACGCAATTTTTCCGTTCCTTTCTCTGTCACAAGACCAAGGTCGAGCTCAAAATCACCAAGTACGTGACTCAGATACGTACATGATTTGAAACATTACAACAAGCTAGGATCTTCAAATATCTTCTGGCCTGGTAAAAAACTCAAGTGCTGCAATAGGAAATATTGATTCTGGAAGATGTGGACTACTGCCGTTTGATACAAGCGGAAACGAAGATAAATTGAATCCAAAATTGATAGGCCAGGTTAGCAAATGATAGCTAACGAAGGTGTAGGCTGCTCACTTTGGGAGGCGGAAATAAATTAAATGATAAGAGTAAATATAATGGGAGAAGCCTACTATCTATCTATCTATATATATAGGGACACACTTGGGTCAGCCAGAGGCACCGTGCGGCCGGCTAAAACACTGACATTTTTATTCGTGTAGATTAACACTTTTCTGTATAAAGATTGACACTTTTAAAAATTGACATTTTATTCGTAAAATAATTATGTTAAAGATTGACACTTTTATTCGTATAGATTAGCACTTTTCTGTATAAAGATTGACACTTTGACCCGGCCACACTATGTGGCCGATCTCACCCAAGTTTTTGTCATATATATATATATAGGGTTTGATTCTGGTGAAAACTTTTCTAAGTATAGAAATTAGAAACTTTTCTAGTCCATAGATAGAGGAAAAATTGATAGTTGAGATGTATACACGTGGATAAAATATGGAATAACTAATTTATTAAAAATAATTCTTAGTGCTAAATAAGGGTACTAATGTCATCTAAAAACTCTGCATAAATCGTTTCCTATATAAGCGCCACTAATTTGGGATCTAATTATCTCATTTATAAAATTGATTCTATCTATTAGGGATGTCAATTTAGCTCGAAACTCGCGGGTTGACCCGAGTAACCCGAGTTAAAATCGGGTTAGGATTGAATATTTCTAACCCGAAAAAAATTCCAACCCGAATGGCCCGAACCGAATAGCCCGAAACCCGATAGGGCTAGCCCGGAAACTTGGTGGGTTGGCCCGATAACCCGAAAGTTTTCATTAATTAAGAGTTAAATTTTATTACTTTGTTTCAAATATTAAAATTTATGTCTTGATTCAAATATTTGTGAAAAATATTATAATTTTATATTATAAGTTGTATTTATCATAATATTTTTCTATTTTGTATTTCACCACATAATAAAAAATAATTAATATAATCATTAAAAGAAAAATATCTTCACATCTCATTGAGCTACTTATTATATTATGCAAGTTGGAGTAACATAATACGAAATAAAGTGACTTTGATGATATAACATGATTTATTTATTTTTATAAAATTATTATTTATAAAAAAATTGTCAACTTTTTGGCCCGACGGGCTAGCCCGAGCCCCGAAGTTTAGGGTTAGGGTTGAAAATTTCTAGCCCGAAAAAAACTCAACCCGATTCAACCCGAACCGAATAACCCGAAACCCGACAGGGCTGACCCGAACCCGCTCGAGTTGGCCCGATTGACATCCCTACTATCTACCAAAAGCTAATTTTGCAATAGGTCACGTAAATTTATGCATCTCAATAATGAAATTATGAGCATTATTTTATTTTATTCTTTAATTTTGTGTAACAAATATATTTGTGCATCAAATACATTTTCTTCATGCATGTTCCATTAAATTTTTATTCATTTTTAGATAATTTGTTTTGCGGATATTGTTTATTATGTCATGCATTTAAATCTTTTATCATGCATTTACTTTATAAGGTAATGCATATTCTATCAACTTGTTATGCATTTTTAGGTATATTGTAGTGCACTCTCACTTATTTTAATATTATTTATTATGCCATGTATCTTTAACTATAAATTTTAAAATCATTTATCATGCATTTACTTGATAAGGTAATGATGCATATTTTTTATACATCTATAATGCATTTATCATGTCATGCATCTTTCGCTGTAAATTTTAAATTGTAATGATGCATGTTTTATGTGTCTGTAATGCATAAAATGGATTAACTTAATGCATATTTATAGGTATCCTAAACACTAGTTGAAAAAATCAAATTCTTAGTAGTAAAAAAATTATTGCATTTGCCATTTGTTATGCATATTTAAGTTTTAGTTGTTGCATATTTTATTATAAGTTATTGCATAATTATTTATTCACAATATGCATAACCCCTAGTTAGAGAAAATAAACCTTACACGATAAAAAAAAAACCCTAATTATAGAAAACTAAACCCTACATGGGAAATCTAAACTCTAAACCCTAATCGTATATCTAAATCCTTAAAATTATCGGAAAAAATAATTCATATTTGGGATATTTAATCTCTAACCTTTTAGTATTTTTAATTATATTATTAATTTTAAATCCTAAACACTAAATCATACTCCCTTTTTCCCGCCGAAATGACTTGATTTCTTTTCGATACGGGATTTAAGGAGAGAGTGTTTAATTCGTAAAGTGTATTTGATAATTAAAGTTTTAAATTTTTTATAAATATATTTAATATTAAATAAGTATTTCAAGGAAAATAAAGTCATTAATTATTTTTTTTATGCATTAATTAATTATTTTAATTCACTAATTATTTCCTTTTTAGGAAACAAGGTCATTTCGGTGGGACGCCCAAAAAGAAAAATAAGGTCATTTCGACGGGACGAAGGGAGTATATAGTCTAAACCCTACTTGAGAAATCTAAACTCTAGGCTGTGAAAAGTAAACCCTATCGGGAATCTAAACACAGTAGCCAAAAAAATCAAACTCTTAATAAAAAAAATTATTACATCTATTATCATCTTTTATGCATATTTCAGTTTAAATTGTTACATATTATAATATAAGTTATTGCATAATTATTTATTCAAATTTCCCGTGTAGGGTTTAGTTTTCTACAATTAGAGTTTATTTTTTATAGTTTACACTTTATTTTCTCCAACTAGGGATTATGCATATTTTGCTAAATAATTATGTACTATGTATAACTTATACTAAAATATGGAACAACTTAAACTGAAATATACATAACAAATGACAATAAATGCAATATTTTTCTCACTAAGGGGGCAGGTTTGGTTTTTTTTGCTACTGTTTAGATTCCCGATAGGGGTTTACAATTCACAACCTAGGGCTTAGGTTTCCCAAAAATGGTTTAGGATTTAAAATTAATAATATAATTTATTTATTTTTACTATGGGCTAGAGATTAAATTTCCGACTAGGAACTATTTTTCCCGATTACGCTTAAGGGTTCTTATATAATAACTTTAAAAATAAGATTCTTCATTTAAATAGTCTTTATGCATTTACGTGATATGTCAATGCATCTTTTTATATTCAATCTCTAGTTATTAATTTTTTTTTCCGATCAGGTCTAGTTATGGAAAATTAAACCCTAGTCAAGAAAACTAAACCCTTGTCATTTAGCATATCATTATATAATTAATGAATATGCATAATAAAGTGATGCACAACGTACATTTTTATTATGCATATTCTATTAAATTCTTATGCATATTTTGGCAATCAAATGTTTAATTAATGATTTTTAATTAGGGTTTGATTTTTCGAATTAGGGTATAGAGTTTAGATTTCCGAATAAGGTCTAATTTCCCGACTTAATGCAATAAAGTATTTCTTGCAAATGTATAATGTGATATATTATTATGCATTAAGCTACATATTTAAGGTTTTCACTATCTTGTAAAAGACATAAACTTTGGTGAGGTCGGCCACATTATGTGGCCGGGTCAAAGTATCAATCTATATATAGAAAATTGTTAATCTATACGAATAAAAGTGTCAATCTTTAACATAATTATTTTACGAATAAAATGCCAATTTTTAAGTGTCAATCTTTATACAGAAAATGATAATCTACACGAATAAAAGTGTCAGTGTTTTAGCCGGCCACACGGTGCCTCTGGCTGACCCAAGTGTGTCCCCTTGTAAAAATGATGAAATCTAGATAAATACGCTTACAATCTACCAAATTAATACGATAAAGCAATAACCCACAAAAACAATAAATACTACTACTACGAATAAATTGGTTGAATGAAAAAGAAACAAAAATAATTTAATAAATAAAATCATATAAACATAATAAAAACAAACAATAAAATATTAATTATAAAAAAATGAAATACAAACAAATGACCACCAAAGAAAAGTATCTACGAATTAAGGAAATGTTGCAATTAATATCCCATAAATAAGTAATAGCGGTTACATTTGATACAAAATGACATGTGTACCCTTTTACATAAGCAAACTCCGGATAAAAAATTGAAAACTTGATATAAACAATTAATTCCCTTATTTAATCTTAACCGTTAGATTTCTTAGATCAATGGTATAAGAAAGTTTCTAAATTTCACAAACTAATTAGTTTTCACATGATCCTTCCCCTATATATATATATATGAATGGAGGATTCGGGCCGATGTAAAACCTGTTTGTGTTTGATCGTCAAAACTCAAAAATGGAGAGTTGATCGGTTGAAGTCATTGATAAGCTGCTTTACTTTAACTTTTACTTTTGTCGTCAATTATAAATCACATCATTTTACTTTGATAAAAATGCATGTAAATACATCAACTCTTTTTGACATTCCATTTAATTCATTAACTTTCAATTTTTTCTGTAAATACACGAACTCTTTAATGTGTTCAATTTTCCCACCGACTGGATTTTCCGGCGAAGGGAAACTGATGTGGCGATCTACGTGGAAGCCACGTAATTTTTATGTTACACGCATGCATCCACATCATTATTTTTATTAATTTTTAAAATAATAATAATATTTTTTTTTAGAAAAAAAAAGAAAAAAAAAGCCCTCACTCACTCCACTCTCTCTCTCTCCCCTCCCCCAAAAATCTGCAAACGCCAAACAAAAATTCGGATTCTTCAGCAATTTGTGCGAGATCTCGCCGCCGCCATGGCTAGGGTTTTGAGGCTTCGCGGAGGAATCGAGGGAGCAGGTGGACTTGACGAACAACGATTTGAGGTAATTTCTCGAGGCTCTGAGCTTTTGGGAGATTATGGAGTTTCTGATTAGGTTTAATCTCTTCGGCCATGGGGTTTTCGCGGGGTGGTGGTGGAGGAAGGTTTTGAGGTCGCTCGACCACTCGAAGAAGAAGTCGTCGGAGTTGAGGTCGCAGTTGACTCTGCGGGATTCCGAGGGATAGATGTTGCAGGAACCGAGGGGGGTGGCGTCGGCGGTGGTGGCGGCGAATGGGAGGGAGTAGAAGCTGTCTTCGGCAGAGGCGGAGGCGGTGGGATGGAAGATGTAGAGAGGGAGGAGCCTGCCTTTGTGGAAGAGGTGGTCGGTGGGGGAGGCGGTGGTCGGAGGCGGCGCACATTTGAAACTCGAATTCGGAACAATTCTGGAACAATTCTCTCAAAAGAGCTTGAAGGCCTGCTCGCAGTGCTTGAGGATGATGTTTCTCATTAAACATTAATCTTTATATAAATTTTATTTTTTATTTTTATTTCTCTAGCAAAATTATTATAATAGTGTATTTTTTGAATAAAAAATAAAATTTGAAAACGGCGTCGTTTTTGTTGTCGGACGATATGCATACGTGTACAATTCCGGCTGCCACGTCAGATTTAATTTGGGCGAAATTTCAAATTATAGGAAAATTGGATGTCCTTCAAAGTTTGTGTATTTACAGAAAAAATTGAAAGTTTGTGATTTAAATGGAATGTCAGATAAAGTTTGTGTATTTACATGTATTTTTACCTTTTACTTTTTATTTCACTTATACTACCTCCATTCCATATATTTAGATCACTTTGCTTTATGCACGTATTTCTACCGAAACATAGTACGAGTTTTAATATATCATTTTGTAGTATCATTTTTTTTACGGGATACTATGAGTGTCATAGTATCCCGTAAAAAAAACGATACTACAAAATTATATATTAAAACTCGTACTAGGTTTCGGTGGAAATACGTGCATAAAGCAAAATGATCTAAATATATGGGATGGAGGTAGTATAACTTATGAGCATAGTATAATTTATTATCATTTCTAAGTATATATCTAAACTTCTTCAGTAAGTTACACAAACTTCAAGTCAAGCCATCAAGAAAACAACATTTGATATATATATATATATATATATTTATTTAAATTTGAAAAAAAAACATTTGATTTTAGAAAATTTATACTGGAAAGTCTCAATACTTCTGCACTAGAATTTCCAGGTCCACGACCACTTGTACTGTTGGGCCCAAATGGACTTTAACTTCTGTTATGTTGCCTTATGTTTAATTCTATTGGGCCCTCTCCATATAAAAAGCACTAGTCACCACCAACCCACTAAATACAATGAGCTTATGGGTAATTCTATCCACAACCCCCATTTACTCCTCACAACCCCTTAATTTAAATAAAAATAAAAGTATTAGGAATTTTACGAATTTGCCCTTTATCCCCCTATTTGAGTTGATGAATCCCTGCAACATAAAGCCCCCATCGAAAAATAATGCCCGAATGATACAACTAGAGGAGACCACGGTTCCGGTTCCGTCAAAGAGGAACCGGAACCGAACCGTCCCCCCTACGGTTTCGGTTCGAACCGGATGGAATCGACCCCTTTTTTTTTTCTCTTTTTTTATTTCTTCCCTATATGCATGCTTCGTTTATATTTGTTTTGAGTTTAATTGTAAGAGCATTATAATCTAAAACTGTAAAAGAAATTGAAAATATAACAAATCAGACGATTATTCAATTTATTTATTTATTTATTTCACCTAAACCTTTGAAGATCACATTTTGATTTCAAAGGCCGAGCCTCGTTAAAACCTCAGTGAGAAAAAGAGTACCCGTCTAAGATTTGACATGACAGAATTACATGTTATCGAAATCGAAATCGTCGTCGAAATTGTCAGTTTCTGCTTGAGAAGTTCCCGAGTCAGTTCCCCGGTTCCACCCGGTTCGCCAGTTAGGAACCGGTGGAACCGGCGGTTGCACTAATTTTTTTCTCAATAAATAATATTAACACATAATTAAAAAAATATATATTTCATATGATATGGAATTATGGATTGATAATTAAATATGCAAAGTTCATACAAATTTAACATGTTATCATTCTTAGCTCATGTTTGGTTCAAATTTTTTTGGATAGGGAAAGGGAAACAATTAATTGATTCCATTAATTTTTGTTTGGTTTGAGTAATAGGTTATCCATTTCCCTTATTTGGGAGCAACTCAATCCATTACATTATTACCCCTCAAGAAGGAGGGAAAATAAGGAGAAAGGGAACCCCCTACAAGTGACTCACTTTCATACTTAAACCAAACACTCAATAAAAGTAACCATTATTATTACCATTCCCTTACTTGACTTGATTTCAATCCCTTTCTATTACCCTAGTTGAACCAAACGAGCACTTAATTAGAATGAATTTTTTTAAAATTGACACTTCATCTTATCTTCTTTATGAATTGAATAATTTATTATCTTTATGTAAATCACTAAATTGTATATTTTGTCATCTTCAATTCATCATCATCATGTGACATTGTTAATTGAATATTTTGTCATTTATATGATTTGGTTTTTTGTTTAAATATTTGAATTTAAAGTTTGAACATTATCACAAGATTCACAACTCACAAGTGCACAACATCACTAGGCTACTATATTTTAACTTTGAATGAATAAAAATCACATATGTATATAGTTTTATTCATTTGTACTTTTTTCAATTTGAATTAGGGATAAGGTACAAATACTCCCTTAACGTTTTTATGAAAAAACAAATTGCCCCCTGAACTTTGTTTTGGTACAAATAGGACCCTTATCTTCATTTTTAGGTACAAATACCCCCTTAACGTTATTATATAAAAAAAAAACTACCCCCGAACTTTATTTTGATACAAAAATGACCATCATCTTCATTTTTAGTTATACTCTCTCCCTTCCATAGCAATTTACCCCATAAAATCTTGAGAATCCTAATTTTCAAAAATTGACCATCGGTGACTTTTCTATCTCTCTCTTCAGAATCGACGATATCATCGGTGACTTTGCTATCTCAATATCGGCGGGGCCTCCTTGTTGTACCTCAAACTCGTCACATCGACCATTTCTTGCAGGAGCTTGGTTGTTGGAGGAGGAGAGAGACATTGGGTCCTCATGCCCACACCGTTGTGCTTGCTTGTACAAAAAAAATAAAATTGGAGAAAACGGCCTGAGTGTTCCGTTAGTTGGTTTGGTGAATTGTTTCTAAAAAATGAAGATGATGGCCCTTTTTGTACCAAATCAAAATTCAGGGGGTAATTTGTTTTTTCATAAAAGCGTTAGGGGGGTTATTTGTACCTAAAAATAAAGATAAGGGTCATATTCGTACTAAAATAAAGTTCAACGGGCAATTTATTTTTTCATAAAAACGTTAAGGGAATATTTGTACCTTATCCCTTTGAATTATAACTTAACAATGAAAAATCTCTTTCACTTCTACAAATTATACTTTATAATCTGTACATTAAGAATTCATTAAAATGGATGTATACTAATACAATGTTAGATCAAATAATTAGTATGATATTTATACACAACATACAAATAAAATATAGAAATAAAAAAAAAATGTCGGTTCATCCGGTTTTTTAACCGGAACCGGCGGTTCGAAACTGCTGGTTCCCAGTTCCTCGAGAATGGAACCGGAACCGCACCGCCAGTTCCAACAGTTCCGAACCGCCGGTTCCGGTTCCTGTTCGAAAACTGCCGGTTCCGATTCGGTTCCCGGTTCGGTTCCCCGGTTCCCATTTTTTTGGCCAACTCTAGATACAACCCTCAGTAAATGGGCGAATTCAGAAGAAACTACATGAACTACACCAACTTGGAAAATTTTAAAGCATTACTCATTCCTTTTCCTCTCACGAGATTCAGAATTTCAGAGTACCTCGCAAAGTTAATCAATATATTATTTCAATTCCTTCTCCAAATCCATCTGAACAACCACCAGACCCCAGAAAATAACAAACAAATTACCAGATCTTCATTTCAAAGACAACTGATAGGATGTGGCCCAGAAGAAATAGAAGTGAAGCCCAATATCAAGCCCAATATCAAGCCCAAGAGAAATTAGGGTTAGGGTTATTTAAATCCTCTATAAATAGAGGAAAGAAACCTTGTAAAAGGGGGACAGAAAGTATTCGAATAAAATTCATACTCTTGCTCTGTGGATGTAGATCTCACAAAAGATCGAACCACGTAATTTTCTGGTGTTCTTTTACATTCTCTCTACGCTATTTAATTTCCCCAAGAAAATCAAGATCGAACACTGGCGCCGTCTGTGGGAAACGATCAATTTGTGTTGGAGATCGAAAATTTTCTGGGAAAATCGAGGCGCAGAGAAACCACTGAGCAGCCCACCTTGATGGCCGCAAAGCTGCCTAGAAGAGCCACCGCCGCCGCTCAAGCCACAGCAGACCCCCAGATCTGCGACCCCCACACGCCGGCAATGCGCTGCAGACACAGTAGCATACGCTGAAGCAGCAGCGGCGGGTGGAGTTGCTGTACGCAGCCAAGCAGCACCTCTCCCACGACGAGGAAGGCACCGCCGCCACTCCATTGCAGCACCAGCCGCGCCGCCACCGCCATCCGCTCCATCCTATCACGGGAGTGATCGGAGCTTTCAACGGCCAGGGTGGCGGGTGGAGCCGCGAGGAGCGGCGCAACCAGTGCTTCTCCGAGGGCTCGCGAGGGGTCTCAGCCACGACTGGGCCGAGCGACATCGAGTGGAAGCAGGGGACGAGCCCGATTGCCGTCGACGGCGTCGGGGAATTCGCGATGTACCTCTTCCGCGAGAAGAAGCTCATCCTCAGCAAGCCCTCCGACACCTCGTCATGTCGACATTGCTTGACGAGCTCGCTCCCAACTCTCCCCTCTGGTCCCTCGGCAGCTCCCCCCACCGGCGAGCTGCAGCACCTCCTTGCCGAGCTGCCAAGCGGCAGCCGACGCCGCACCTCCGCCAAGCTGCGCCACCGCCGCGACGAAGGCGACAACGCCTCTCCCAGGTCCATCCGACGTCGAGCTCCAAGCTGCACCTGACGAGCTGCAGTACTTCCCCGAGCTACCGACGTCGCACCTGCACCAGCAGCGGGCCGAGCTGCACTAGCAGCACCCCCACGCCGAGCTTCCGACATCGCACCCGCAGCAGCGCCATGCCGACGTCGCTGCAGCACCTCCGAGCGTTCCCCGACGTCGAGCTCGCCCCTGCCGACTCCGAGCTGCCGAGTACGCCGAGTCAGCAGCACCACCGATCTGCACTCAACGAGCTGCAGCCACCTCCAGGCCGGGCTGCAAGCCGACGTCGCTTCGCCGCGCCGGGCTGTAGCCGGGAAGCAGCACCTCCATGCCGAGCTTCACTCACGAAGTCGAAGGCGACGACGTCATGAACGCCGGGCTGTAGTCGAGAAGCATCACCTCCATGCCGAGCTTCACTCACGAAGTCGAAGGCGATGACGTCATGAACGCCGAGCTGTCGTGATTAAGGGCAGCCGAGCTGCACCGATGCCGAGCTCGCGCCGAAGCGCGACTCCGTCGAAGAGATGACAAGCTGAACTCGACGAGCTGCGACACCTTTGCCGAACTCCTCCGCCGAGCTCTCCCGACAAGCTGACAAGCTGCAAGCCGATGTCGCCGCAGCACTGTCGTGCGCCTCCACCGAGCCCCCGAGACGACGCCGCAGCTGTAGCACCTCCGAGCTCCCCATCGAGCAGAGCAGCCGAGCTATGAGCCGACGTCGCCGCAGCACCACCGAGCTCCCCCGACGAGCTGCGAGCCGACGTCCCCGCAGCACCACCGAGCTCCTCCGTCGAGCTCCCCGAAGCACCGTCGAGCTCGCCCGTCGCATAAGTATCGAGCTGCAGCCACCTCGCCCCGGCCGTAGTGCAGCACCGCCAAGCTGCACCTACGTGGGCCGACGTCGCCACAACAACCAAGCACCGACGAGCTGCACAACCGAGCTCCTCTGTCGGGCCCCTCGCCGAGCTGACGCAGCCAAGCACCGCCGAGCTGCACCACCTCCGAACCGAGCTATCGCGACGAAGGGCAGCCGAGCTGCACTGATGTCGAGCTCGTGCTTCGACCGACTCCGTCGTATAAGTGCCGAGCTGCACTCGACGAGCCGCAGCCAACTGCTCTCAGAAGCCAATCCTCGTCTCACGACGAGCTGCAAGCCGACGTCGCCGAAGCACCGCCGAACTCCCCATCGAGCTGCAAGCCGACGTCGCCGAAGCATTCGAATAAACCTCTATAAATAGAGGAAATAAACCTTGTAAAAGGGGGACAGAAAGTATTCGAATAAAATTCATACTCTTGCTCCGTGGATGTAGATCTCACAAAAGATCGAACCACGTAATTTTTTGGTGTTCTTTTACATTCTCGTTACGCTTTTTAATTTCCCCAAGAAAATCAAGATCGAACAACAACATATATAAACCTTGTCTTTAACCTCTTCAAAAAAGCAATCACTATCTCAACCTCAAGTCTCCGTGTAGCAATGAATCCATTATCTCCGTGTAGCAATGAATCATATGATTATGTTGTTTTAAGTTTGCGTCCCTTTAGCTGATGGGGTTTTTTTAAGTTGCATACAATTATCAACTCAAATTGGAGGGTAAGGGGTAAACTAGTAAAATCCCTATTATTTATTATTTATTTTTAAAAGAGGGGCTGTGAGGAGTAAATTGGTGGTTGTGGATAGAATTACCCTGAGCTTATACTAGGGATGACAACAAATCATGGACCCGGTTACACTGATTCATTTTTAGGATTATGATCTTTAAAAATATGACACCCGTTGTATCTGGACCGAATCTGAATCTCGCGTTAAATGTTCGGATCTAGATATGGATCTAGAATTTTGAGATTCAGATCCGGTCCAAATCCGACCCGTAGACCCATTCATATATATAATACATTATTTTCTTATTATTATATGCTTTTTAATTTTTCTTTAAAAAAAATTCTTAACTCCTAATTACATCGGAACCCTAGCTAAAATTTAGTGCTCTTTCTTTCTAATTTTCGTTTAATATCATATTAATAATCGTTTTGAATGGTTGTAATATTTTTATGATTTAATTACTCTTTATTGATTTTAGAATAATTGATGATTATTAATGCACTAAAATTAGTTTATTTTTATTTTTTTTCATTTGAAAATTTTAGTTTAGGGGTAAAAGCTATGGATCTGGGTCTAGATCCGTAGACTCGCGGATCCATTGGATCTGGACTAGGGATGACAATGTCGGATCTGGACCGGATCTTATTTGGTTCAGATCCAGGTCCAGAATTTTAACCTGAAATCCAAATCCAGCTCAGATCCGTGGAGTCTAAAAAAATCAACTCCAAGTCCAGATCCATTGGGTCGGATGGATCTTGGGTCTAGACCCGGATCCGTAGTTATTACCTAAAAAATATATTACAAAAATGAATGGAAAAATAATTAAAATATCAACCATCAATATAATTGATTTGCAACAACAATAAATAATTTCACACACCATATACGAAGAATTTTCCACACCAGTAATTCACTTGATAATAAAAAGTGTGATTCTCTAAAACATATCCAAAAAAAAACATATTTAAATTTATTAGGGTTTGAGATTTAATTTGAAAAGCTAATTAGATATTTATTAGATTATTATAATTAATATATAGTATTATATATTATCTGGGTCCATGGGCCGGATCTGAATTTCAAAAATAAAATTCCAAATCCAGATTTGAAAACTAAGGGTCCAAATTTTTAGCAATTCAAATCCTAAAAAATGGATCTAGATCCCAGATCTGGACTGGGTCCAGGATCCACCGTCATCCCTAATCTGGAGCGGATCTAGACAAAATTAAAAATTATGGATTTGGATCTGGACCAAACAAGATCCGGTCCAGATCCGGCCCATTATCATCCTTAGCTTATACATTAGGGTGTGTTCTCTTTGAAGGAAAAAGTGGGAAAATGAAGGTATATTTTTCCACGCAACTATTTTTCCTCCCTTGTAACTCCAAATCTATACAATATTTTCAGTGGTAATAGGGTGAATTAACCACTCTTAGATAGCAAAATCAAAACTACTCACCCCTTTAATTCTACACATTAAATACCCAACACTTCCAAATGGGACTAAGTTATCCCTCAATCACCTACTCTCTTCTCTCTTAATTTTCGTCATTTTTCTTTTCTCAATTCTCTTCTTCCCTACGCATCTCCTCTCTTTCTCCCCCTTTTTTTTTTCTTCTTCCCACCTTTTTCCAATTCCTCTGCCGATTCGTGCCGCCGCTCAGATCGGCGCATCTCCTGTTCGCTTTTGGCGAGGTCGTTGTTGTTGGATCCGGGATCCCTCGGATGTAGATTTAATTAATTACAATAATTATTAACATATGAATTCAGATCTTGAAAGCGGAAACCGATCTAAATCATATATATACCTGCTTGCGTATCACCGGTGGAATTCTGAGTCGAGGAAATGATCTTCCACGCACCAGATCTCTGCACACGAGATCTGGCTCTTTCACGTCGACCCCGAAGTCTTCTGGAGTATTCCCTAGCAACCAGAGAAATTCTGAGTGGGCAGAAATCTATTCTCTGTGCCTCCCAGAAGCTGCCGCCCCTCTCTCTCTTTTCTGTGAGAATAAAATCACGTGCTGAACATTTCTACTTCTCTCTTATTTATAATAAGAGGTAGAGTGTTGGAGAGGTTAGGGCCAAGGCTAATGGGCCAGGCTATGCTCTATTGGGCTACTCCAGGGACCTTGAGGGGGATTTGGACTAGGCCTTCCAATATAATTAAATAATCCAAGTATTCTCTGGCCCCGAATACTCTATTTAATTATATTAATATTATAGCCTTTCCACTATAATAAAATAATATTGCATCGCCGTCCAATCCCAAATTATGACATACCGGACTCCTCTTTGAATTATATTATTTCCCGTGTTTAAGATATCGCATGTCCATTAATTAATTTAAGCTACTGACTGCTCTAATTAATTAATATCTTATTCCGAGAGTGTACCCGTTCGACCTTATTATTATATCGGAACTTAATCCACCTGCAGGGTTTTGATATAATAATCCTTAGAACGCCTCAAGGGGACATCATCAACTCGGCGCACCGAGACACGATTTCTAGCTATAATATTAATTATCATATTTATAATATTATTACCCAAGATACAGAGATTCTTTGAGTTGCAATAACTCTCACTCATGGTAAATCAAAGCAATAATTATTATAAATACATAATTGAATATTATGACAACTAGAATTAAGAAATAATAATCGTCCGAGATGTGATCCTTAATAAGTCAATATAAAAGGATTTATCTCACCTCGATCCCGTTCAGCGCAACTCTGATCGTATGCACCAGTATAAGCTAATAGCCAAGACCAACTATTATCCAGCTTATACTACAACCTTAACAAGTAATTCGTCCAAGATTACTTTCAGTTGCGAACACCATTTAACTATATAAGAAACCGATAATATGATCTTCCGTGCGACCACCCACACCATATTATCTATAATATATAGTGCCGGACGTTTATTTGCATAACCATAACACAAATTAATATGCAAAACATATGACAGAATATTTATTTCCAAAACCAGGAAGAAATTGTTAATAATACAAGCATAAAGTATGCTTTTCAGTATATCAACCCCAACAATCTCCCACTTATACTCAAAAGCATGCTTTCAAGTATACTACTACTACATTACAATTTCTCCCACTTATACTCAAAGCAATGCTGTCATACATCTGACTCCCAAGCCCTCCACATGCCTCACGAAATCCTTTGTAGGAAGTGCTTTCGTGAATGGATCAGCAAGGTTATCCTCAGATGCAATCTTTGACACAACTACCATCTCTTTCTTTACGTAATCACGTATGATATGGTACTTCTGGTCTATGTGTTTACTGGCCTGATGAGATCTTGGTTCTTTCGAATTTGCAACTGCACCAGAATTGTCACAATAAATTGTGATCTCCTGAGGCAAATTAGGAACCACATCCAGATCCATCATGAAGTTCCGGAACCATACAGCGTCCTTAGCCGCTTCTGCGGCTGCGACGTACTCAGCTTCCATGGTGGAATCCGCAATGCATTTCTGCTTTATGCTCCTCTAATGTATGGCTCCACCTCCCAACGTAAACACATACCCAGTGGTAGATTTCCTCTCATCTCTATCCGATTGGAAATCAGAATCCGTATAACCCAAAGGAATTAGACTGTCAGACTGGAAGACCAACATATAATCCCTAGTCCTTTTCAGATACTTGATTATATTCTTCATAGCAGTCCAGTGTTCCCTGCCAGGGTTAGACTGATATCTAGAAACCATGCCAACGGCATAACAGATATCGGGCCTGGTGCAAAGCATAACATACATGAGGCTTCCTACTGCAGATGCATAAGGAACTGCCTTCATTTCATCTATCTCTTTCTGTGTTTTAGGACACATAGCCTTAGATAGATGTATTCCATGCCTGAAAGGTAAGAAACCTTTCTTAGCATTTTCCATGCTAAACCGCTTTACCACAGTATCAACGTAGGCTGCTTGAGATAGGCACAACATCCTCTTCTTACGATCTCTAAAGATCTTTATCCCAAGAATGTGACCAGCTTCTCCCAAGTCCTTCATTTTGAATTGCTTGGACAACCACATCCGTATGTCCGATAACATCTCCACGTTGTTGCCAATTAGGAGTATGTCATCAACATACAGTATCAGAAACACCAAGTCGTTTCCGTTGCACTTTTTGTACACACAACTCTCATAATCACACTGGATGAATCCATATGACTGGATTACCTCATCAAACCGTGTGTTCCAAGAACGAGATGCTTGCTTAAGACCATAAATGGATCGCTTAAGCTTGCATACAAGATGCTCTTTTCCTTCGGCAACATAACCCTTTGGTTGTTTCATATAAATGGGTTTATCAAGATTGCCATTCAGAAAAGCAGTCTTGACATCCATTTGCCATATTTCCAAATCCATGTGCGCCGCAATGGCTAAGAGAATCCGGATTGACTTAAGCATGACAACAGGCGAGAAGGTTTCATCGTAATCAATTCCTTCTTTTTGGGTGAAACCTTTCGCCACAAGTCTAGCCTTGAAGGTTTCAACCTTCCCGTCAGCTCCTCTCTTACGTTTGTAGACCCACTTACACCCAACCGGCTTAACGCCTTGGGGAGCTTCTACAATATCGTACACATCGTTATCATGCATGGATTGGATTTCCGAATCCATAACATCTTGCCAAAACCGAGCATCTTTCTCTTGCATTGCCTCTTTGTACGTCCATGGGTCAAAGTCAACTTCCCCAGTTATGATATCCGAAGATTCCCCATAACACAACCATCTTTCAGGTTGGACGATGACTCTCCCACTACGATGAGGCACCACTTGAGAGTTAGTGTTAGTGTCAACACGAGGTGCAGTATTTGGTGTAACATCTGATACAGGTGGTTCAGACGTCTCAGTGTCCCTCATTTCTTCTAAAATGACTTCACTCATAGGTTTATGATTAGTCATATAATCCTCTTCCAAAAATCGTGTATTAGTGCTAATAACGATATTTTGGTCCCTAGGACTATAAAACATCCCACCTCTCGTGCCTTTAGGGTACCCCACGAAAAACCGTAGTTCAGTTCTTGATTCCAACTTATCAGCATCCTTATTCAGCACATGTGCTGGACATCCCCAGATCTGAATATGTTCCAGACTAGGCTTTTGCCCAGTCCACAATTCCCAAGGAGTCTTAGGTACCGATTTGGAAGGAACCAAATTTAGAACATACGCTGCCGTTTCTAATGCATAACCCCAAAACAAAGTAGGTAATTCTGAATAGCTCATCATTGATCGAACCATTTCTATAAGTGTACGATTTCTTCGTTCCGCCACGCCATTTTGTTGTGGCGTCCCCGGAGCAGTAAGCTGGGAAGTAATCCCAGCTTTCGACATGTATTCCAAAAATTCACCGCTGAGGTACTCCCTTCCTCGATCAGATCGAAGGGATTTGATAGTTCTTTCATGACGATTCTCAACTTCCGCCTTAAATTCTTTGAATTTCTCAAAGGATTCAGACTTCCGTTTCATCAGATAAACATATCCATACCTTGAGTAATCATCAATAAAAGTAATGAAGTACTCAACACCACCTCTAGCTTGAATCGACATTGGACCACACACGTCCGAGTGAATCAAATCCAACACTTTCTCTGATCTGTTTCCCTTGGACTTAAAATTTCTTTTAACCATCTTTCCTTGCAAGCACGATTCGCAAGTTGGTAATGGTTCCATTCGGAGTTCTTCCAAAGGACCATCTTTCACCAACCTTTGAATCCTCTTAAGGTGGATGTGTCCAAGCCTCAGATGCCAGAGCTGTGTTTGATTTACACTCGAAGAAAACTTACGTTTCTTAGAATATGATAATGCGCTATTCAATGCAGTATGTGTACAGTTTATGGTATAGAGATTGTTAGACATAGTACCAGAACAGATAACATCACCATTACGATAAATAGTAACATTTCCAAAACCGAAAGAAACAGAATATCCATCCAAATACAATTTGGAAACCGAAATCAAGTTCCTCCGAAAACCGGGGTACTAACAAAACATCTCTTAAAACCAAAGTTTTATTGAAAAACGGTAAACTGACAACTCCCACTGCAGAAACCGCCACTTTCGCAGCATTTCCCATGGTGACGGTAATCTCCCCTGCACTAACCCGCCGGGTTTGGTTGAACCCCTGCAAGTCAAAACATACATGATCAGTGGCTCCAGTATCTACAACCCAAGTGTTGTTAGAACTAGCCGCTAAACAAGTTTCGACTACTAGTGCATAAGATGTACATTGGCCACTGCCCGTCCTCATTTGAGGACCAGACGCCTTGTAGTGTCCTTTCTGCCCGCAACGGTAACACCTCCCTTTAGGCTTCTGAATGCCACCTTGAGGTCCCTTCCCTTTCTGACTGCCACCCCCTTGATTCTGACTACCCTGCTTCTTCTTCTTTCTAAATCTGCCCTTAGGCTTAGAAGAAGTAGAAGCTGTAGTGTTGTGAGCCTGAGGTTCAGACTTGATCACCGTCTCAGCTTGCACCAGCTCATTCATCAGTTGGGCCAACGTGTAATCCTTAGGATTCATGTTGTTGTTCAGCCGAAACTGGTTGAATGAATTAGGAAGGGATTCTATGATGATATCGACCTGCGATTCCGCATCGATTTCAGCACCTAGAACCTCCAGCTCATTAAGATGACCAATCATCTTAAGAACATGTTCCTTCACGGATTCCCCGTCAGACATTTTCAGCGTCAAAATTGACTTCATAGCCTTTTGACGCGCCTGACGACTGTGATGGCCAAACATCTCGTGAAGGCTTAGGATCATACCAGCTGCAGTTTCGACATTCTGATGTTGATGCTGCAAAATGGGCGATACTGAAGCCAGTATGTAGCATTTTGCCATCTCATCTGCCTTTTTCCAGCTGGTATAAGCCTCACGTTGTTCAGCCGTGGCTCCTGCAGCTGGCTCAGGGGGGCATTCCTCAGTAAGGACAAATTTATGTCCGTCAGCAGTAAGGACAATATCCAAGTTTCGTTTCCAATCAAGGTAATTTGAACCCTCGAGTTTGTTTTCTTTGAGAATTGAAGCAAGTGGATTGAAAGACATAATGTAGCTGAAAATAAATAACGTAAAGTCAATGTCATATACTTCGAAGCATTCATTATATTGTAAAACCTTAAATCAATATAATATGCAACCCCCGACTCCTCAAGATTTTATATGTAAGCCACGTAGGGTGGACGTTTACAAATAATCTCTATAAGTAGGTTTTTACGCCTTTAATTTCATTATCCAATCAACCTTCACCTTATGATTGATGAAATTAACAGTCGGTCACTCCTAGCCATGTAAATTTAATTAATTACCTTTCCGTCGGGAAATAATTAATAAATTCACATCTAAGTGAAATACCATAATTTAATATTCCGAAAAATACCATTTCATAAGAATAACCCTACCGTAGGGAGGTGATATCGATATGAAATTATTTTTCAATATTATCATATGAAGTTTAAACCAATGAAATCCATAATTAGCACCTCCGTAGGGATACGCCCGGATCAGTGAGCAAATGCTAATTATTTCATTTTTAAACCAATTATGGAGGCTAGAATTAATAATAATTTTCGGAAAAATACGGAATTAATCGAAAATTAAAATTAATATAATACCACTTAGTCATTTTTAAACCAAGGTTTTAATTCATTTTTCAAGCATAGCATGTAATTAAAAATCGCGAATAATTAAACAACATGCCATCCACAAAATATCGAAAAAAAATTAAGCGCAAGATAATTAATTAAATAAATAATTATCCAATCATCATGGCCTTCAAATTCTTCGAACGAGCTTGAAAAATCGAGACGAGAGTTGAGCTGAATCTGCAGGCCGAGAGGATGGCCCATCGGGCCCAGGGTTTGGCCCGTTAGGGTTTCGAAAAACCCTAACTTCCGGAAACCCTAGCCGTCGTCCTCCTCAGCCCTCGCCGCCGTCCTCAGCCGCACCACCGCTGCCATCGTCTTCACATGAGCTTAGAGAGGAGATCGCCAAGTGCTTCTGCCGCTGTCATCGCTCGGAACATGCCGGAAGCATGGCTGAAACGTAGCAGCACCGCAGCCACCATCACGCAAGGCAACAGCTGCTGCTGCTTCCGTTTTTGCACGCCGCGCCTCCGCCCGTCGTTCCCCTCGACGCCTAGCAGCTTGCCGTGAACTGCTGCAGGTTACCGGCATCGTGGAGATGCCGGTTTTCGAGTTGCAGCCGCCAGAAGCTTCACGCGATCCGCTAGGGTTCTTTAAACCCTAGCCGCGCCGTCGCCATGGATGGCGATCGCTTCAGCCCCGCCGCTGCTCCCACTGCTTCTGCAGTTCGTCCGGTGCGTCGACGCCGTCGAGGAGAGCAGTCGGAAGCAGCTGCAACATCCGGTGACCACAAACAGCCGCGGTAGGGTCGAAACCCTAGCTGCCATGTTCATCACCGTCGCAGCGCCGCCGCCATTCCTCGATCCCAGTCGTGATGTAGTCGCCTTCTCCACCACCATCGATCGATTACAAGAATTGAAAAATTTACATCGAAATTACAATCGAAAAAAAATTCCTATTCTAACACGATCAACCCTCGTGTGTTTACAACGCAGCCACAAACAGGCTGATTTTAATACAATAATTAAAACCAAAACATTCATATTAACCATGATAATTGGATCTCTGCAAAACAATCAATTGCATCCAATACAAATAATATGATTCTAATAATTATACTTAATTAAATCTACAGAGCCGAGTTGGCTCCGATACCAGTTGTTGGATCCGGGATCCCTCGGATGTAGATTTAATTAATTACAATAATTATTAACATATGAATTCAGATCTTGAAAGCGGAAACCGATCTAAATCATATATATACCTGCTTGCGTATCACCGGTGGAATTCTGAGTCGAGGAAATGATCTTCCACGCACCAGATCTCTGCACACGAGATCTGGCTCTTTCACGTCGACCCCGAAGTCTTCTGGAGTATTCCCTAGCAACCAGAGAAATTCTGAGTGGGCAGAAATCTATTCTCTGTGCCTCCCAGAAGCTGCCGCCCCTCTCTCTCTTTTCTGTGAGAATAAAATCACGTGCTGAGCATTTCTACTTCTCTCTTATTTATAATAAGAGGTAGAGTGTTGGAGAGGTTAGGGCCAAGGCTAATGGGCCAGGCTATGCTCTATTGGGCTACTCCAGGGACCTTGAGGAGGATTTGGACTAGGCCTTCCAATATAATTAAATAATCCAAGTATTCTCTGGCCCCGAATACTCTATTTAATTATATTAATATTATAGCCTTTCCACTATAATAAAATAATATTGCATTGCCGTCCAATCCCAAATTATGACATACCGGGCTCCTCTTTGAATTATATTATTTCCCGTGTTTAAGATATCGCATGTCCATTAATTAATTTAAGCTACTGACTGCTCTAATTAATTAATATCTTATTCCGAGAGTGTACCCGTTCGACCTTATTATTATATCGGAACTTAATCCACCTGCAGGGTTTTGATATAATAATCCTTAGAACGCCTCAAGGGGACATCATCAACTCGGCGCACTGAGACACGATTTCTAGCTATAATATTAATTATCATATTTATAATATTATTACCCAAGATACGGAGATTCTTTGAGTTGCAATAACTCTCACTCATGGTAAATCAAAGCAATAATTATTATAAATACATAATTGAATATTATGACAACTAGAATTAAGAAATAATAATCGTCTGAGATGTGATCCTTAATAAGTCAATATAAAAGGATTTATCTCACCTCGATCCCGTTCAGCGCAACTCTGATCGTATGCACCAGTATAAGCTAATAACCAAGACCAACTATTATCCAGCTTATACTACAACATTAACAAGTAATTCGTCCAAGATTACTTTCAGTTGCGAACACCATTTAACTATATAAGAAACCGATAATATGATCTTCCGTGCGACCACCCACACCATATTATCTATAATATATAGTGCCGGACGTTTATTTGCATAACCATAACACGAATTAATATGCAAAACATATGACAGAATATTTATTTCCAAAACCAGGAAGAAATTGTTAATAATACAAGCATAAAGTATGCTTTTCAGTATATCAACCCCAACAGTTGTTTGGCGGCACTGCAACACCGCCATCACCACCATCTTCTTTCGTGCTCGTAGGGTCTTCACCGTTGCCGATTACAATAGCAGCAGCAGCGGATTGATGGGACTGTTGCTATTGATAATGATGGCTTGGTGGTACAAGACGATGGGCTGTGGCGCAGTGGAAGAAGGAGCAAACCCAACCCGAGATATATGGATTGAGAAGAAGAGTTGATAGCATGTTCAATTTATTTTCTTTGTTTTCTTGGATGAATATTTTGTCTTCTTTCGTCAGTATTCGGTCTAGTTAGTGTCGAGTTGGCCCATGGGCTATTATTTCATTTTGTAGTATTTAAACTTGGTTTTGAATTAATGGGAGGATTATCTTTTGGAAGAAATATCGAATCTTTTCCAGTTTCATCTGGGTTTCTATGTGCTAGGAGAATTCTAGATTGATTGATTCTAGGGTTTCTAGCAAAACCGATCTCAACACTTGGCCTTAGAGCCGAATTGATCCTCCATTTTTTTCCCGATGGCAAACACGTTGGTTTCACCATGCTTTCCAATAAGCTGCGTTTCGAAGTACTCGAAACATCCATGGGCGAATTGAAGGAGATGATGGAGAATTTTCTCCGGTCGCAAGGGCGAAACAATACGGGCGACAGGGGCGTGAACCACCGTGAGGGTCGACATGGCCATCGGGGCAGAAGTCGTGAACGCGGCGCGGAGGGCAGCCACCATCAAAACCCTCGCAATCCTGGGCCGGACTGTCATCACCGGCGTTTTCCTACGCGCGATGGCGAGACAGACGGCGAATCACTCGAATGCTAGGACGAGAACCCGTTCGGTGAAGACGACCACATCACCAGCAACTAGGATTCAAATAACGACGGAACCCTATACTCTGAGTGATCGAATTGCAACACTCGATCGCATCGGCACCGTCCACAACAGAATAACAAGGTCCGGCTGGAATTTCCTAAATTCTCCGGCGACGATCCCGCAAATTGGATTGACAAAGCCGCACAGTATTTCGAACTTAATAAGTTTAAGAGGCATGAGAGGGTTCCACTTGCGTCGTACTATCTCGATGGGGAGGCACGACAATGGGGGCGTTGGTTTACACGCATGCATGCCGACCCGGAAGGGTCATGGACTTCATTCAAGAAAGGGATCTTGTTACGATTCGGTTCGTCCCACTTGGAAGATCCGAATGAAACACTGAGTAAGATTCGCCAGAGTGGTACCTTCCGAGATTATCTATGCGAATTTGAATGCCTTATGAATCGGGTTCCACATTGGCCGCACAGTGCTCTACTTGGAGCGTTCATTGGGGGGCTCAAACCGGAACTGGGATACGAGGTTCAAATGTGGAAACCCCGTAACCTGGCCGATGCAATCGAGCTGGCCAACCGGAAAGATGAGCAACTAGGGGCCCTCAAGGGTGGGTTGCCTACTAGCAGATCATCATCCCGACCAACCGCAAGGGTGCATTTGAATCCATCAGGGCCATAGCACTATCCAAGAGAATCCACGTGTCTGATGATGAAATTCGACGGCGGCGCGCCGTGGGACTGTGCTTCACACGTTTAAGTTCGATTGACTGTCCGGATCTCATACTAACATCCCTCATTAATTCTCACAGTAAAGATCATTCAAAGTATAAAAACACCATAAATCAATTTATGGTGTTTTTAGTTATAATCGTGAAAGAAAACAAAGCTAATTATATTCGTATATTTACAGAATCAGTACACATTCGATAGTTCCAAAAGACATGGGCACGTACATCATTGGCCACATCCCATACGCGCAGTTGCGTGTTTTTTCAAGTTTTTTTTTTTTTTTAAGTAAATATATATCTAAACTTTAAGATGATATTGACATGCTTGTCTGGACTCTTGCAGATTTATTTAAATATAAGTAATAGATAAAGATACATTCATTTCATATAGTTATAATGAGTAGTACATATATATTCCAACTTATCGGATAGTGACCTGCACTTACCACTCACTACCATATAATAATAATAATAATAATAATAATAATTAATTAATTTAATTATTATTTGTGGTAGCGCTTGCTTGGTTGGAGTATATTACAATATGTTGGGCGAAGTAATTATCACCCTTTCTGAGCTGGTATTTTGATTGTACTACTTGGATAATGACATGTGATGCAAGTACTTATTTTATTCAAAGCTAATCCTCTTAATTAATTACTAATAATTACCGACGAAGACAACTAAGAAGGCTTAATTAACAAATGAAGATTACGGACAAACAACGAGACTAATCACCCACCATAGTTATTGTTCCTTACTGTGGCCTGAGGGAGGGAACAAATATTCAATACAGTATTATTTTTTTTCCCGAATATTTCAGCAGCTAGCGGAATTAAATTAACAAGGTTCTAAAAATATTAATTACTGATCAGCGTGGTAATTTATTTGCGGTGTGAGAGAATTAGGAGAGGGCAACGATAATTAAATGTGTAGCAATGGCATCTTCATATATACTAGTATAATAGTAATACTGCGATTACAATTGTTGCAACCAATTAAGAGTTGATTAATTGATGACCGGGTAGTGGTACCTGCGGCTGCGGTTGTGGTATGTAATTGTAAACCAAGTCATGAAATCGCGGCTTGAATTTGTGGAGCCATAAATCATGTTGATGTTGATGTTGATGTTGATGTCCAAATCCACTCCTACTTTTCACCTCCACCACCACCAGTTGTTCCGTTAGCCGGTTCATCTCCACCATAATTACGTATTTCCAATTCTGCCCATGCAGCCGCACCCCCATTCCCTTTTTCGTCACCCTCATCCCCTCCTCCTCTGCGCCAACCTCCAACCGCCCGATTATCGTCTCCGGCGACTTGTCGGACACGAACATTTCCGAATTCACGTGGTAATCGAACAAACCTGATAGATCCGCACCGGGGGAGTATGATATGAGATCAAAAGCATTTAAATACCGCGCTTCTTCGCCGGAATCCTTGAATTCGAACTCTTTATCAACCGGCTGCTTCATCTCCTTGTACCCCTTTCTGAACCAGGGGTCGTTCCGGATCTCGTGGACCGTGATTCGGGTATCCGGATTCGGGTCGAGTATGCGGGAGAGGAATCGCCGGAGCTCCGGCGAGGTCCACTTGGGGCACCGGAATTGGCCTTTGTAGATTTTCCTGTACATGGCCATTAAGTTTGTGTCGTTGAAGGGCAAATAGCCGGCGTTGAGAACGTAGAGAATGATGCCGCACGACCAGACGTCGACCTTGGCTCCGTCGTAGCCTTTCTTGGCTAGGATTTCGGGGGCCACGTAAGCCGGAGTGCCGCACATCGTGTGGAGCAGGCCGTCTTGTCGGGTCTGGTCCGTGACGGCGCAGAGTCCGAAATCAGTGACCTTCAAATCCCAGTTGTCGTCGAGGAGGAGATTCTCCGGCTTGAGATCGCGGTGGAAGACGCCGTGGGAGTGGCAGTAATCGACGGCGGAGATGAGCTGCTGGAAATACTTGCGGCAGAGATCCTCGGAGAATCTGCCTTTGGCGACCTTGGCGAAGAGCTCGCCGCCCTTGGCGAATTCCATGACGAAGTAGACCTTGGTTTTGGTGGCGAGGACTTCGTGGAGGGAGACGATATGGGGGTGGCGGAGGCGGCGCATGATGGAGATCTCCCTCTTGATGTTGGCGGCGAGGTTGCCCTTTTGAATTCGCTGCTTGTTGATGGCTTTTATGGCAACGCTCTGGCCGGTGCCGACCACGCGTGCGTGATAGACCTTGGCGAAGGCGCCGCATCCCAGCAGCTTCCCGAGCTCATACTTTTGAAGAGGCTGCTGGTGCTGGTGCTGAGGCTCGGCTCCTCTCCGGCATTCCGACCCTCGTCGTCGCTCATGCTCGTCTCTGGCATAATTTGATCCAGAGATTAACCAGCTCGCGATCGCTTCTCTTTCTTGCATTAATCGATCCACCTAAATTAAATATATTCCAATTGATGTATATATATTGTGATTTTATCCTCAAGAATTCCCTTTCCCTTTTTCCCCTTTTGTTTTGCAGAGGAAAAGGAGTTTATATATATATGCTGTTTGTTTCTTTGAACCAAAAGAATTGGTTACGTTGATGATTCTAGCAATTAAATGAAACAAAACAGAAAAAAAGAATATAAAAAACAATAAATTAAGCAAGAGAGAGATGTTGGATGGTGGAGGTGGAGGTGGACGATGAATTTGATGATGATGATGAGGTTGAGGCATGCCAATTGAGATTGGCGACTCTTTAACTATTTATTGAAAAGGTTTTCTGGAGAAATTACCAAACTTTTTTTTTTCTTTTTTCTTTTTCTATTTAATTTTTTACGCGTGAAACATACACATATGAAGCGTGTAGTATGTGTAACTAAATAGAATTACATTACATTACTGTTGATTCGAGAGAGAGAGAGAGAGAGACAACTCCATATAAAAATTCAATCATTAATTATTAAAGAAAGAAAAGTCTTGAGAGAGAAGTCTGAGGTAAGCCGACCACACACGTGTCTTCTTGCCTTGTAGTAATGGATACAATTTATTTCACACTGCCCTACAAATTAATTTCTCTTCATTAAAATCAAATTGCGTTCTCACTACCTATTTAATACTGCAAGGAAGATAGATGAAAGTCTCAACTGTGGTGGAGTTTTATGAATTATCAAGAGTCTTTTGTAGTTATTTAATTTTTTTACTTTTGAGTTTGTAATATGGATCGAGTACTATTTGTATGTAATATTTAATTAGTGCTATATACTCTTCTTTGTACGGTTGCAATCATTCTCTTCACAAATACAAGCACAATGTATTTAAGAAAATACATTTATGTAGAATAAAAGAAAAGTATTGGTGACGGATATTAATTAGGAGATGGAAACCAACCAAAACAACGAGTAGGACAAGCAAGCGTTTACGTCTTCACGACCAATTTATTTATTTGCTTCACGTCAAATTAACAAACATTCTTTTTAAATACCCGTCTTCTAACTACTAATCACATTATATTGCAGCTTTTACACTATAAAATAATTATGACCTTGTGGAGGTTGAGTCTTTTATTTTATATATATTAATCTATATATTCGATTTTCTTAGCTGAAAATCCGCAAAACCTTTGACACTGTAGTAATAATGAAGTTAGGTTCCTTATATTCAAATACTAACTCCATCTCATTAACTTAGTTCCATTTGCCATTTCGGTCCGTCTCACTTATTAGTCTCATTTCCTAAAATGGTAAAGAATACTTGGCTACAATTAATTCTCTCTCCTCATAATTAATTATATACACATATCCTCATTTCTCTTGGTTCTTGTGTCATTTAGAAATGAGACTAAGTGGGTGAGATAGAGGTAGTATATCTATAAGATTCAGTATCTTGATATACAATGCTTATTTGTCTTTTTTTTTTTTTTTTGAATTTTGATGCGCAAACTGACGAAAGACAGTAATATACATCATCATCATTCTTGGCATGTTCATGCATTGCATGCATACACATGATTTTCATATTGCCGAGGAGCTTGTTGATTCCTTGAGCCGGATGCCAGTCTTGTGGGGAGAGCGGGGCATCATGTGTTGGAATTTGACCCCCACGGTGAGTTTTCATTATCTTCTGCTTGGGAGGAGGTTCGGCAGAGGTCCCCTTGCCAGCCCCTTCTCCGTGCTTTATGGAATGATTGTCTCACCCCAAACATTTCCTTTTTCTTATGGCGACTCTTACACCATCATATCCCGGTGGACATCTTTGTCCAGTCACGGGGTACTCGTATTGCCTCTAAGTGTCCTTGTTATCCTCAGTCCCCTCACATTGAGTCATTCTCTCACCTCTTTCTCTTGGGGGATATTGTGAAGGAAGTTTGGATGAACTTTGTACAATAGTTTCACATCACACCACTCACCACAAATATCTCTCACACACTCTCCTTTTGGAGAATTCGCACACCACACACCTCACACACTACACGACCGCACATCACCTTCCTGGTTCCCTGCCTTATTTAATGGTTTATTTGGATGGAAATGAACAACCACAAGCACGTGGAATTCCTTTCCTCGCTTCTCACATTATTGCGTAGGTGATCCAACATCTACGGCTTTTGGTTATGGCCAAAAAGCTTGCCCCCTCACAGTGGAGCGACTGCTCACCGCAGGACGACTTCATGCCATATTCTGCCCCTGTGAGGCGGCCCCTCCGGTCGACGCCAGTTCTCTGGCGCCCGCCACCAGCACTCTGGGTGAAGCTGAGCACAGACGGTTCCTACGACATAGGGCAGATGAGAGCTGCCGGTGGATGTTTGGTTCGTGACCATCGGGCTGCGCTTTTGTCTGCCTTTAGCCTGCCACTTCAGGCAGCCTCGAGCTTCGATGCTGAGCTTCAGTCTATCTACCATGGCCTTGTCATTGCTTCCCAGCTTTCCTCGCAGGTGTGGATCGAGCTCGACACTGCTGCCGTCGTGACCCTTCTCTCCTCTGATTGCCATGGATCCGGGATCAC
This sequence comes from Mentha longifolia, assembly GCA_001642375.2. Classification (NCBI taxonomy): domain Eukaryota; kingdom Viridiplantae; phylum Streptophyta; class Magnoliopsida; order Lamiales; family Lamiaceae; genus Mentha; species Mentha longifolia. The sequence goes on from CM038110.1 coordinate 46,124,250, forward strand.
TAGTATCACCATCACCCGGATCCGTCTCCTGATCAAGGATTTACAGGTTACGATCACACACATACATCAGGAGGGCAATCGCCCGGCCGACTACATGGCATGCCTCGGTCATCGGCTTCAAACGATGATCACTTTTGATATCAGCTCAGCCCCGAGGCCTTTTTTGTCTCTAATTAGGATGGACCAGCTTGGTTATCCTAACTTCAGATTGCACAGTTAAATTTTAGTCCCCTTGAGTGGGCTTTTTTGTATCAGGTGATTGAGTTGTACTTGTGAGCGTGGGCACTTTTGGCTCACCCTCGCCACAAACTCTGTTCCCGTTTCCCCGTAAGGGGTTGATGATATATATGTGATGATGTTATCAAAAAAGAAAGAAAGAAGGATAGCTTGGACACAAAACTAATAGCCACGATAAGATTCACCCACAAAATTCGCGTAATATACTGTGATTACTACTTATCACTTATTAATAATATATTTCATAAATAAACAGATTAATATAGTAGTATCATAATTTATTAGAGAAAATGAGTTACAAAGTGGATTAAATGTTTTAGAAAAATAGTTTAAAGTGGTGTAGAATTTATCGAGTAGTTGTACCATGTTTATATATATTATAAAAAATTAGATCAATGAATTAAATATTTATCCTCCAGGAAAGTTAGCTTAACTCAAATTGGGCGAGCCAACTCGAATAGCTGATAAAAATATGTGGGTCAAAAGCGCGAATGGGACAAAGTGTATTATTATTATTATTATTATTATTATTATTATTATTATTATTTACTTTAACCAATCCGAATCCAATCTTAATTAGTTAGTTTAGTTTTTATATATTTTCATTTGTTTTCATATTTATGAGATGTAATAAATGACAAATAATGATATCAAATATGGATCTTAAATTGATTTGTTTCCATGATTTGATTAAGAACATACTTGTGAACAAATCATTGTGGAAATCAGGAAATTAATAAATAAATAAATAAAAACCAAATTTAAAAAAAAGGAAGGCATTTTGTCATGGAGATTTTATGTCAAAAAAATCTATATGTATATGTATACATTTCTCTTCTTGACATTCGCTTTACAGAAAATTCTAAACCCATGTGATGTTTGGCTTTAAGGAAAAGGTTCGTAGGGGAAATTCGCAAGTCATCCCAAGTTGTATGAATCTATCTAGGGATTAAATAATTGGTCGTTTGAAGATAGTTAACAAGATTCGAATTAGAGATTAATAAATTGCGAGGAAAATTAATTGAATGGAGTCTGTTTCATTTTAAATCGTTTCTATATTATGAAATTCCTATTATCGCAAATAGTAAGTTGGCGAATTAATGACGTCGACATTTGTAGAAAGGATGGAATATAATCTAACGCATTATTGCTGCTTAAAGAAAGAAAAATGGTACTCCATAATGCATTAGCAATTGTACGCACCTCTATTAACTGTAATCTGTAGATCATATATTGCAGTAATTGTGGGTAATTTTATAGGTATACTATTAACAAATAATAGTATATGGTGCAATGCTTATTTACCTATAAATACTATAGAGGCTTGGTTGAACCTTGGAGTAAATTTTATGGCTGGTATACATTTAGCAGGAATGGAATAAATTTAGAAATGGAATGAGGATGGGAAATGAATGGACCAAGTGACAACGAAGCGCAGCTCAGTTGGTAAGACGCTTTCCCTCCGATCCAAGAGGTCGGAGGTTCGAGTCACCCTTAGTGCGTGTATGTGTAAGTGTGTTGTGTTTGCATGATAAAAAAGAAAAAGAAAGAAATGGACCAAGTGATTCCATTCCTTCAGTTGGTATCTGCAAAAAATAAACTGATTATTTTTTAATTAAATTATATTATAATGCGAAGTATCAGACCGGTTCAAGCCTGTTGAGTTTATAGGCCTAGCTCACCGTAGGCCCATTGTTGTAGTGGGCCGAACTTGGGCCGGGCTTGTCGATCCGTCCAAAATTAAGTAACACTCGGTAGGCCCAAGACTAGCCCGATTCGATCATTTCACAATATGACATTATTTTGGGTAGGAAATGTGTCATAATTAATATTGGCTCGACAAAATTTCGGATTGACCCGATCAGATTTGATTTTTTTTTTTCCTAAAAGCCCATGGGGCTCAGAGCGGGCCGGGCCGGCCTATTTTTTTTGCCACCTCTATCCGCTTGCAGTCCAAAAAAGCCACACAAATATTATATATGTTAGATTTCTTCATTTGGCCAAATGGGCCAAGATTAGTCTGACCCAACCCAACCCGACTCAACTTTACCCGAACAAGGCTCTCAACAAAGTTTAATAAAGTTATATCAATATCATAACTCATAAATAAGATTAATTTTTCAAAAATTGAATAAATTTCATTCATGATATTAAGGATTAGCTAATACCTAGGGGAGTGTAAGGAATGATTAATCCTATGTTGATGAGATTACTGATTCCTACCTACTGAAATGCAGTATCAACCATAAGATTAGGAATAGAAGTAGGAATGGATCATTCCATTCCTGGACCATCCCTGCATACCACCCATACCCTAAGGCTGTGTTTGGTATTCATCTCAAGATGTGGAAGGATGATTGATCTCAAGATGACTCATATGAATAGTGTCAAGATGAATCGTTCATCTCTCCATTTGGTAGCAAAAAGTTCAGACTCAGATAATATCATATTGTGTTTGGTACAGATTGCAAAACTCTAAATTAAAATTTGGATTGACCAAATTACCCTTATTAATGCCCCTACCAATTTCACTTTTTATTGTTGGGATTAAATAGTACCCTTTATTATTTATTATTTATTACTCCGTATTATTATTATTATTATTATTATTATTATTATTATTATTATTATTATTATTTAAAATCGTATAAATACATAAGGATAAAATGGTAATATATAGAAAATGTTGTGTTACTGTTTTTCATGGAGTTCAATTCATCCGACCAAAAAAATGAGATGACCTAAACAAGATAGAATAATGAAATATTAGCGGGCCTTGTATTCATCTCAGACCCTCTAGTTTATTTTAGTTGGTTACTAAACAGTGAGATGAACACAGTTTATTCCTCTCCTCTTGGTTCATTCTATCCACCAAACACACCCTAAATGGTATATTTAACCCTTTTCCCAATATAAATTAGTCACCGATATAAATGACAAAATATATATGCTATATGTCTTCATTTGCTTTGCTTCTATATATGACTTAGGCTGCGTTTGGTATTCATCTCAAAATGTGGAAGGATGACTCATCTCAAGATGACTCATATGAATAGTATCAAGATGAATCATTCATCTCTTCATTTGGTAGTAAAAAATTAAGACTCAGATGATATCATATTGTGTTTAGTACAACTTGCAAAACTCTAGATTAAAATTCAGATTGACCAAATTACCCTTATTAAATACCCTACCGATTTCACTTTTTATCGTTGGGATTAAATAGTACCCTTTATTATTTATTATTTATTACTTTGTATTATTATTATTATTGAGTTATTATTTTTATTATTCATGTTATTATTATTTTATTATTATTATTTTATTACATTATTATTGAGTTATTATTATTATTATTATTAATATTGTTATTATTATTATTATTGAGTTATTATTTTTTTATTATTATTATTATTATTATTATTATTTTATTACATTATTATTTATTATTATTACTATTATTATTATTCTTATTATTATAATTATTACTATTATTGTTATTTATTATTATTATTATTATTTTATTACATTATTATTATTATTATTATTATTATTATTATTATTATTATTATTATTTGAAATTGTATAAATACATAAGGGTTAAAATGGTAAGAGAGAGAAAGTGTTGTGTTACTGTTTCAATGAGTTCAACTCATCCGACCAAAAACGTGAGATGACTAAACAAGGCGGAACAATGAAATATCAACGGGCCTTGTATTCATCTCGGCCCTCCAGTTTATTTTAGGTGGTTACCAAACAGTGAGATGAAACTCTCATCTTGGTTCATCTTAGTTGATCTCATTTACCAAACATAGTATCAGTATTTGAGTATGTAGTGTTGAGAGAAATGTAGGATATTAATTTTAGTATATATGGTACGTCGAGATTAGTTAATTTGTGCATAGAATTGAAATTAATTAACAATGGATCCACACCTTTACCTAACCTAATATAGGAAGGAGCTGAGGAGCTGTTAGCACATGCATATACTACCTCCATCCCACCATATTAGACACTATTCACTTTGTTGATTTTTTCGGCACGTATTTTCATCGAAACCTAGCACGAGTTTTAAAATATAATTTTGAAGTATTTTTTTTACGGGATACTATGACACTCATAGTATCCCGTAAAAAAAATATTTCAAAATTATATTTTAAAACCCGTAATAGATTTAGGTGGACATGCGTGTCGGAAAAGTCAACAAAGTGAATAGTGCCTAATATGATGGGATGGAGGTAGTATATGCAACGCGTGCCAAAACCACTCGTCAGTCAACACAGGTAGGGTATTTTCCAATATTTTGAAACCCGGACCGGACATCGAACCGGTCGTTCAACCGGGTCACTAGGTCACCCGGTCAACCGGTTGACCCGCTCTTAAAAAACCGGATGATCCGTAAATATATTACCATTATTTATAGCATTTTATAAAATATATAAATATTTGATTTATTAACATGTGTTTAAATTTTATATTTATATCAATTGAAAATTAATATAAAAATATAGATTAATAGTGTTTGTTCAACTATGAATTGAATTAAATGAAATAGTTTCACATTACTAAGTTTAAAAATAATACATCTATAAAATTCCAACTTATTCTTTTTTATATATTCTTTTGATTATCATAATTATCTTTTTTATGCATGTAAGTTTATTTAAGAAATATAATTAATTGAAGTCAAACTAATAATTTTTAAGAAATATTGAATGCTAATAACAAATTGTTTCAATACTAATTTCACTAGTAATATATGGTTAAATATATTTATAGCTAAGTCATTCAACATGTTGATAGATAGTCAAGTTGGTTGTTACATTGGGCTATTAAATGGGAGGTTAAAAGTTCAAATCTCAATGACCACATATATATTTTTTTAAAAACCGGTTCATTGGTTTTGACCGGGTTTGGCGGGTCACCGGTTTTGACCGGGTTTGGCCAGTTTTTGGCCGGTTCACTCCTGTCAGAGAAAAAACCCGGCTACCACAGAACCGGACTGTATAGCTGACTGGTTCGCAGTTAAACTGGTCGAACCGGCTAGTCCAGTTCGGGTTTAAAAACACTGGTATTTTCCCTTTGAGGATTAGCGTCATATTCATTTAATTATAATGATATCAATTAAATGTGCAAACTTCATTTACCACCCCTTACTTTTGCCATTTTCAAGACGCTAGCTAGCTAGCTAGCCACGTCATCACCAGAGAGAGAGAGAGAGAGAGAGAGAGAGAGAGAGAGAGAGAGAGAGAGAGAGAGAGAGAGAGAGAGGGGTTACGTCATCACACAAACTTAAATTAATTATTTCTTCTTTAGGGCATCCACAACGTGTCGCGATCGGTGGGCGGTGGGCGCTCCGGCGTGAGCGATCGCGGGTGAGTGTTGGGGCCGACGAGATCGCAAGGGGGGAGGGGGAGTGCTCGAGCGCACCGGGTGCGATCCCATGGCTGGCCCACGACAACTACCCACCCCCCTTTTTTTATAAAAAAAAAACAAATTCGATTTTCATATTAAAAAAATAAATAAATAAAAATTTAAAAATACTTGCTAGCCGTTGGAGTAGCAACAGATACTTCTAATTTTTTTCCTATAAATTCATGTTCATTCTTCTTTTTCTTCACACCTCTTTATTCACTTTCTTCCTCATATTTGTCTTTAAATTTTTGCAATTCTACATCAAATTCAAGAAAAAAAAAAAATGGGAGATCCCTTGGAGAACCAATTCAACGATTGGTTAGAAAATTATGCCACCAACTATGTCCCGCCGCCATCACCATCAACAAATCCGGAGGATCCTCCGACTACAACTCCCGGGCTCGGTTTTGGTGCATTTGCCAACTCCCCGGCACCATTCATGGGATATTCTGGCGAAGGTTTTCGACCTTACTCTTTGCTTGACAGTCAAAGTTTCGGTTGATTTCTAACCCCCTCCCCCCCCCCACACCAATTCCGGTCAAGCTCACTATGCAACTCAAGTCTTGGAGTCCATGAATCTCGCCGCCTCGTTCAAGAGTGTCTCCAATGTTCCCGCCCCTTCACTAACAAAAGGAAAGGGGAAGGCTAAGGCTAAGGCGAAGGTGAAGCTGAAGGGGAAGGGGAAGGGGAAGGGGAAGGGGAAGGGGAAGGCGAAGGAAGATGACACCGACGGCACTCCGATAAATATGCCGCCTACCTCAAACTCTCCCGAAGAAATGACGGTTCTCGCGTGGTGTTGGTCGGCCGTGTCTCAAGACCCGTCTAAGGGAAGAGACCAAACGGCACTCCAATTTTGGAAGTGGATCGAGCAACTTTACAATAAAAAAAAGCCGAAGGGTAAGACCGAGAGGGGTGACGTAATGCTCAAATCGCATTTCGGAAGAGCGCAAGCAAACATCCACCAATTCAACGCCTTCTACATTCAAGTGAAAAGGGAATGGCTGAGCGGATCGTCTAGCAATGACATATACGAAGCTGCAAATTCGTTGTACTACGATAATAACAACAAGCAATACTTCATTTTGAAGGATGCTTGGAAAATCTTGCACGAGCTTCCCAAATTTCAAGTCATCGGGAAGAAATGTGACACGAGTGGCTTTGATAAGCGACAAAAGGGAGTTGATGGGTCATCCAACTCAAGTCGATCTTAGGATGATGTCGGTTTCTATAGTCATGACCGACCGATTGGGCAGAAGCAAGCAAAGAACTAAGAGGAAAGCGACCGCAAGTGTTCCACTAGACGGCGTCCCCGAGGAAATGAGTGTCTCTCTAGTCCAAACAACGACAGAAGCAAATCAATCCTTCTTAGCGTGGGCAGCGGCTAAAAGTAACGCTTATCATTCAAAAGCGATAAGGAATTATCAAAAGGCCAATGCGACAGATACGAGCGGAATGATGCTGGAGGAATTGGAGGAATATCGTGAGCTCTTGGCGGAATTGAAGAGATTGATTTGAATTTAGATGTTTTTTTTTAATTTAGATGTTTTTTAAATTTTATGTAATGTCTAGTATTTGAATTCAATAAATTAAATTAGTTTCAAATATTTTGGTTTACAGTTAATCGAAATCGAAACCGAAACCAAAATCGAAATATAAATTGAAATAAAAAAGATTTAAAAAATAAAAAAATGGAATAAAAAAATAAAAAAAATCGAAGAGAACGCGGGAGAGATTCTGTGCATTGGGAAATATTTTGGGTATGTGATCTCTCCCACTTTTCCGGTGGTGAGAACCCACTCCAAAAATTCGGCCTCAATGCACAGGTTTTCTCCGATTTTTTTATTCAATTTCATTTTTAATGATTTTTTTTTAATTTCGATTTCTATTTCGATTTGGATTTTTTTTTAAATCAAACTTTTTAATTATTTCAATTTAACTCTAAAATAAAATATTTGAAACTAATTTAATTTATTCAATTTTTGTTTCTCTCCTTTTTCTTATCCCACATTGAATTTGTGAGCTTAAGTGGAGGGGTTGATGCATTATGTATTGTTTCTTTGTCCCACATCGAAAATATGAAGACAAACTTAAGAGGAGTAGTCTATAAATATTTTCATCCACCTCCTTTGCAAGACACACCAAAAAGAGGGTAATATGGTCAATTGACCACTTTCATGTAAGAATATCAACTTCTACCCACCCTAATTATTTTACCCAATTTCTATCCAATTTTTTTTAATTGGGACAATTATACCCCTCATATTAGCTATTGAATTAATTCACAATCTCCACTTCAGTAATTGACCTCTCAGAATTTTCTCTCAGCTCACCTGCTTACGGGATTTCTCTCTCAGCTCGGTTTGTGCGGCAGCGGCGACTGAGGCGGCGGTGACTGCGACGGCGGCTGCGTTGACGGACTCGACTATTTGTAAGGCGGCGGTTCCCCCCGGAGTTATTTCCGACTGCAGAGATTCGACCTCTGAGCTCGGTTTGTGCAGCAATTAAGGCGGCGACGGTGCCGGCAGCGGCAACTGAGGTGGCGGCGACTGCGACGGCGACTGCATTGACGGACTCGACTGTATGTAAGGCGGCGGGATTCCCCCGGAGTTGTGTCCGACTGCAGAGATTCGACCTCTCGGTTTGTGCGGCAATTAAGGCGGCGACGGCGCCGGCATCGGCGACTGAGGCGGCGGTGATTGCGATGGCGACTGCGTTGACAGACTCGATAGTATGTAAGGCAGCGGGTTTCCCCCGGAGTTGTTTCCAACGGGAAATATTTGATTTTCCATTTTTGTGTTGAGTTTAAATTCAAGGAGTTAATGTTGTTGTTTTAATACTGTGTTTTTTCATTCAATTCTGTTTTTGCAGACTCCAGCGTAGTTTCTTGTCGTGCTTTTCAGTGTAGGAGTTTTTGTGGAGGAAGGTTTCAGTCGCCTGTTACCATGGAGGTAACTGTTCAAGGTTTTTTTGAATTTTCATTTGTTTTTTAAGTTTGGCCGGTACGAGTTATGTAACAGTGTACCGTGTTACTCCGGTACGATTTTAACTTTTCGTACTGGAATCGTTGCCCTGGTACGAATTCATTTTTCATAAAATGGTACCGTGTTAGCCCGGTATGATTTTGAACTCCAGAGTACTGGTATAGCTGATCTGGTTCGAATCCTTTTTTTTCCCTGATATATCTTTTTCTTAATTAATGTTTTGCAGTATTTCGTTGTTTTTCATGGTGGTGTTTGGAATGATATCGCATATGAGGGTGGAAGAAAAAAATATATCTGTCTCCCTGTGGGTGGTATTACGTATGAAGAATTGTTGTGTATGATTGAAGTTCGTACCAAGAAGTACAGGAGTACGCAGGTGTTTGAGATAGATGCACTAGTTCACGTGTGTCCCGGTGAAAGTGGGAGAATGAAGATAACGAATCAGTTTGAGTGGTCTTGCATATTAGGAATTGGGAATTTACCTACTGTTTATGCCACTGTTGATGAGATAAGGAAAGAGTTATCTCCCCCGCGTATTATTCAATTGAATTCTGTTGGTTCTGCGAACTCTTTGAAAGATGTTGTTCTTGCGAAGGAGACGAGTATGGTGGCTTTCTCGAATACTTCTTCTGGTAGTACATAAAAAACCCCCCAACATAAGGTGCAATGTGATTCATTCATGTGTTCTGTGCTTTTCTTACCAGGTTTGCTAATCAGAACCCATGTGCATAAGTTAATGCCTATTACAGCACTGCTAATTGGATGGAAATCTATTCTACGGAGGTAATGCCAGTCCCCGATATTAGCAATTGGTATGTGCCAGAAGATGTTGCTTTAAGGGTTGTTATACCACCTGTTAATCCTAAGCAAGCAGGCAGATCTCGTCTGAATAGGGTTCCAGCTGGAGCCCGTGTGTGTTCCCGATGCAAACAGCCGGGTCATTTTAGAAACAAGTGCACAACATCGTCAGAGATCGTTGTTGAAGATGAAGTTTTCGCCCAAGAGCCAGAGGTTAAGCGACATAGAAAACCAATGACGTGCAATATATATGGTGTCATTGGGCATACTCGTAGAAAATGTAACCACCCAAGTAGGGATGAATAACCATTTTTTCTGCATGTGGTAATATTAGAATGTCAAGTTTGACAACGGTACGTTTATGCATGTATCGTACCCCTGTTGTTGGTATGAGTTATTTGCGATCGTACCTCATACTCGTTCATCATTAACGAATTTTTTAAATTATTTTTATCAGTTTGATTGTACTCCCTCCATTTCGCTTAACTTGGCTCATTTGAATAGTGGCTTTTCTGGCACGGTTTTCCACGCTTCTTGATGATGGGTTTTAAAATGGATTTTTGAAGAATTATTTTTTTTACGGGATACTACGACAGTCGTAGTATCCCGTAAAAAAAATAATTCTTTAAAAATCCATTTTAAAACCCATCATCAAGAAGCATGGAAAACCGTGCCAGCACAAGCCAAAAAGTTTTGAGCCAAGTTAAGCGAAATGGAGGGAGTATTAAGATGCGTAGCTTGTGTGTGGCAGATGGGGGATGCAATCGTGTTTATTTGTTGTGGCGATATATGCTTAGCTATGTATTGTGTTTCTGAACTGACGGTACGATCATGTTTTGATCGTACTTTGTACTGACACAGGTACGAATAACTCACATCGTACGTCGTACCGGTAATTTTGAAATTTATACTTACTGCGAACTCATTTTACATTTAATACCCAAGAGTAGCACACTATATATATACCGAAGAGTTTTGTTCCAAAGGCTGGTATTGCCTCAAATATCCAGGCCTGTAATAAAAAATGATGAGCACACGTATAAATTCTGAAGGAATTTAATGTTTTATGTGCAAAAATCTAAGTCTATCAAACTCACTGAAAATGCAAGTATGTTGCCCATATGGTAGCTCACAGTCCCTGATCTTGGTACTTTATCTTCATCCGTCTTGACAGCTTTGATTGAGCTAACGAAGGTCTGGTACGAATAACTACCCCACGGGAATTCTTCCCAAGCCTCGTCATCCTCCAACAGCACCCAAATCCACAATGGGATTGCCTTCTTTGTCCCTTCGTACCCAAGCACAAATGTTGTTGCCAGCAACAACTTTGCCACTTTCACAGTGATTAACACATATTTTATGTGCATGTTGAGTTGAATTAGAGTGAAACTTATGTCTAAAAATGTGGAATTTCAAGTTATATAGCTAGGGTTTTACTAGTTTAATTGCATTTATGTTTTTCTCGTTCTCTCGAGTCTTTTTATACTTTTTGCAGGAATAATGAAGAACTTATTTGGCCAATTAAACTACTCCATGTCGAAGAGGAGCTCGATATGAAGCCATAGCAAAAAGCGGATCGAGATTCGGAGTTCGGACGAAGGAGAACGAAGCAAAACCGTGAAACTGCGCAAAGGAGAAGGGCTGACGGCGACCTGGCCGGCGACCTGTCAAACCGCCGGCCATTTTCCTCCAGACCGCCGCCGGAAACAGTGAAAACAGCGACCTGGGCCAGCAGCCTGCCAGGCCGCCGGTTCCCCTTGCCTAGCCGCGGGTTTAGCTCTCATTCACTTACGAGAACTTCTGTTTCTTGAACATTTGATAAACATCATTTGTTGTTGTCTTCTCATTGCATCGGAACAGCCGGGCAAAGATTGAGTTCTCATCAACTGTTTGAGCTTTGTATGGGTTAAATTTGGATGGCCCAAAATGTAGCCCACTCACTAGTGCATATTCTTCTCTAGAGAAACGGATGATCTTGTCCCCTATCTTGAACCAAATTGCAGTCTCATCTGGATTTGGCATTGGTTTGACTTCAAAGAAGATGACATAATGTATCATGAGTCCATTCTTAGTGTTGAAGTTATCCAGCTTCAATAAAAATCCCATGCACGAAGTTCTAACCCTCTTCTTGGCTTGGCGCGAAATATCCTTGAGCACAGTGTTGATGTCTCGCGCCATAGACTCATAGCCGGTCAACATTGTTTTGCGACGATGATTTACTAAAGTGAACATTCTGTATTTCCAATCAACCTGCAGAGAAGGAAGTACAAGTACGATTAGTAACCAGCCGTATCGAGCAATAGCAAGCATAGTATGATTTCTAACAATTCGATCCAACACCCATACACCCGGTACGATTTTCTCAATTTGATCTACTTCTTTGGAACACAGTACGAATGCGATAAATCCTTAACTGTTATACAAACACAACTACAGTTCATGATATCAAACACAACTACAGTTTTTTTTCTTTTAATTTTCATGATATCAAACACAACTGCAGTTCATGTCCAATCCAAAATCTCCCAAAATCATATAGAACAAAAAATCGCATAAATCAACATAATTATCATGAAATCAGTACGGAAGTTCCAACGAAACCCTAACCTGTAATACATTTTTTGTTCTTGTATCCAAAATTACACAGAAATCATGTTATACTTTTCAATCAAACCCTCAAACATTGCAGATTTCAAAAAAACCCTAAAATTCGTACTTGTAGGTCACCGAAGGGGCTTGCATCTGGTTCTGGTCGTGTTTCATCTTCTTCACGTTCTTCGAGGTTTCCGACGTTGTCTTCTTCTTCGTTTTCTTTGTTTTCTTCTTCTTCTTCTCTTGATTTTACAGGCTTTTTCCTGCACCCGCCGCCCCACGGCTCGTGTCCTCTCTTCCTTTTTGACGACTTCTTAGGCATTGTCGTGAGTGTCGCCGGCGGTGGATTGTTCGGTGGTTTCCGTCGAAGGTCAAGGGTATTGTAGAGAGAAACCGTGCAGAGAGAAATGGGCGAGAACCGAGGTGGGTGTGGTGGGGAAGTGAGACGGTTCAAATGTTTTTGTTCAAAATGGGGGAGGGAAATGTGCTTCCTTCATTTTCTGAAGAGCAAAATTGTCCTAATTTAAATTTTTGGGTAGGAAATGCGTAAATTGTTTGGGGTGGGTAGAAGTCAATATTTTAATATGAAAGTGGGTAATTGGTGGTTTGCCTCCACCAAAAATGGATACTTCAAATTTTGAAATCAATGATTTTTATTCTTGCAAAATTAATTTTTTTAATTCCTGAAAAATCAATTTTTAAAATAATAATAATAATAATAATAATAATAATAATAATAATAATAATAATAATGTGGCTGATGTCATTTTGATGTCAGCATTCGGGTTCGCTCTCCGTGCGCTCGAGCACACCCGGGGGCACCGATCCCGGCCTCCCCAACGCGGCACCGGGTGCGCTACCGGGATTGCACCCGCCGGAAACACGAGCGACCCTGGGGCGTTGGGGGGTGCTCTAATAAGTATATATGCATCTAACATTATTTAGAGTGAGAATCAATATTAACCATCGCATCGATCGGTTTAGTAAAAAATATATATATGAACCAAATGAACCTATCTGCATGCGTAGATACATATATGTCTTTACATAAATTAAAGCATGTGACAATTAATTAATTAATTCCAAATGAAGCCAATGACGGTACTATAATTAAATTATAAGTGCGTGCATGCATTTTGTTGATGAGAGATGAACATTTTCCAGCCACAACCTCTTATGATTTAGTGATCGATCACACTAATTAAATTATGATGATGACATGCATTACAATTTACAAGGGAGTGATCTGAGGCGCGACCCTTCCCACAAGGCACAGCACAAGGCATTTATTTTTGTAGGGTTCAGAATGCATATATATATATATAACCACATAATTCGACTAAATTGCAAAAACCACGAATTGAATTTCAATTTTTAATTATTGTAGATAGTGATTGTGGACCGGCGCGCAAGATATAAAGGCTAGCTATATATGAACCCAACACATATGGAGTACTATATGTGTATACTTAGCTACGTACTATACGATTGGTGAAATGACGACTATCATATTAATTACTAATAATACCAAAAAAATCTTCTCATAGCTAGCTAGCGATATGATTATGATATACTTTGCCAAAACCTCCACCCATCCCTCTTTATAAATAAAGTATATTAGCATATACATATATTAATATTATATAAATGTTTACGTGCATGCGCGCATGGACACTTTTAAATACTAAAGGCAAGAGAGTAGATATATGCCTACCTATTAATAGTATTGACAAAGGATTAATATTCTATTGAAAAATAATTAATATACAAAATTTTCTACAAATCATGGGTGTCCAGCTGAGCTTATTGAGGTGTGTGATAGTACCATTTTCATCGATAATCTGTTTTAAGCCCTGAGCTACAATGAGTTTTAATTTGTCTCTCTCTCTCACACACACACACCTCAATAAGCTCAGCTGGACACCCATGATTTGTAGGAAATTATATATACTGTATATATGCTAGCTTCAACGAAAAAGGAAATATTGATGGCATATATGTACATTCATATATATGTACATTCATATATATGTACATATATGCCATCAATATTTCCTTTTTCGTTGAAGCTAGCATATATACAGTATATAATTTAGGATTTCATCTTTATTTGTTTCGCAGTACTATTTGTGTGTAATATAATATGGCAAAGTGTTCATCTCGTCTCTTGACTCTTCACGTTCATGCATGCACCTGTCAGTTTTAATTATCCCATGCCAACGTGCGATGCATGTTTCTCCAGATGAAATAGTTTTATTATTTCATCACATTTAGACTAAATGGGTCACAAGAACATTTTGCTTGATTATATACAATCTTTATTCCACATATATGTAAATGCCATTAATTACGTACACTAGCTAGTTTTAAAATATACTTATGCATTATCAAAGGAAAGATTAATTATTTAAAACTTGTAATTAATTGGAGTATACATTAGGCCTCGTTTGGTTTAAGTCGGTTAACGGAAAGGGAATGAAATCAAGTCAAGTAACGGAATGGTAATAATTATGGTTACTTTTATTGAATGTTTGGTTCAATAGTAGAAAGTGAGTCACTTGTAAGGACGTTTCCCTTCTCCTTATTTCCCCTCCTTCTTGATAAGTAACAATGTAATGGATTGAGTTACCCCCAAGTAAGGAAAATAGATAACATATTACTCAAACCAAACAAAAAATAAGGGAATCAATTAATTATTTCCCTTTTCCTATAAAAAAAAAAGAACCAAACATGGGCTAAAACTAAACATCTTCAACGTTAGCGTCATAATTAATTAGTACAGTTAGTACCTGATTTTCCGGAGGTTGACAAAACTAGATCAGTATTAATTAAATATATAGTATAGTTATTCGTCGTAGTCATTAGTGTTGATTGACATATATGCTTAATCGACCACACATTTACAAGAGAAGAGAATAGAAGAAAAATATATGTTGACACTTCTTAATTGGCTTCAAAAGGCTAGCAACGAAATGTGAAGAGGCGCGCGATTGAGTTGTGATGATTAACTTGGTTTATTCATGGCCGCCTTCAACTCATAATAAATATATTCACTGTTTCAACCTATTCATGGCATTGCCTGCCTTTTTTGCTCCACTAATAGTCTAATACAATGAACCTATTCCCACCACACATTTGTAATTCTTCGCTCACTCCCTCCCTTCAATTCAAATCAATAATTTAATTATTAACTTATACTCCTTTCATTTCACTTAAAAGACTCATTTCGTTTGGGTACGGAGTTTAAGGAGGGAGTATTAGGTGAGCTAAGAATGTTTGTTAATGATAGTGGATTGATTATTATATTATTATATTAATATTTAATATTTAATTATTTATTCATTTTGTGAATTTAAAATTGTAATTCTTTTAAACTAATTTTTATTCTTCCTGTGATTATAATTAACCAAATTTTAATTTTTTTTTAATTTTTTTTTATATGTTGTTCAGTTTACTCGGAATGATCGAACTACATAAACATTAAATCTACACAAGAATATACCAATTCTGAATAAATAAAAAAATTGAAGGGAAGCCAAACAAAATTTCTAAAAAATTGATCCCAATTTATAAAAAAATCGCAAATGACATAGAGTGTAAAATGGCTGCACAAAGTACCCATCTAGATTACCTAAGCTAACACCTAATCAACCATGTGCATAAAGGTTGAATGGAAGAAAACCTTTACAATTCCCACACTAATTCAAATTTAAAAAATGGTGGGAATCTATCTACATATACTCTTCTAAGACCGAATGGCCATCATAACACCCTTCATCAGCAAAAGGCAAGAAAAAATTACAGAAAACAGAGAAAGAGATGGGGAAGAAGCATCTGTCTGGCGACCAAAGAAATCTGATCGTGCAATTCATTCTAGTGAAGACAACCAACGGGAAGCCACCGCGTGGAAGGATGAAGGAAGCAGAAGTCAAGTTTGAGATGTTGAGATCATGCATTCAAAGGCTATGGAAATCCACAAAACAGCAACAAAGCAGAGGTGAGGCAATACACAGTGTGAGTGGAAACAAAGAAAGGAAAAGAAGACTCATTCACAAACCTGATCCAAGTAAAATTCAAGCCCTTGATCTTTCTGATAGAACAAGTTATGAAAGAATGGGCAAGATGTTAGGAGTAAGCCCAAGCACATTGTGCAGATGGAAAAAAATTAGGATTTTCAAAGCCCACACATCAGCCATTAAGCTTAGCTTAACAGTTGATAACAAGTTCATTAGGCTCCAATTCCAGAATATGAACAATGTTGTTCATATTGATGAGAAGTGGTTTTACATCACAAAGGGTTCAAACAGATACTACATCACTCCAGATGAAGAAGAGCCATACAAGGCCACTCAATCAAAAAAGTTTATTGGGAAGATTATGCAACCACTGTATTCCCACAAATCTTACCAGCTATCAGAGAAAAATGGCCACAACATGCAGGGAAAATAATATACATACAACAAGACAATGCCAAGTCACATATAACAAGCTCAGACCTAGAGTTCAGAGCTGAAGCAAATAAAGAAGGGTTCAATATCACCTAGTGCAACAACCACCTAATTCTCCAGATTGCAATGTGAATGACTTAGGTTGGTTCAATGCCATTCAGAGTTTACAGCAACAAAGAGTATGCAAGAGTGTTGATGACCTAGTTTCAGCTGTGGTTCAATCATTCTATGAGTTACAACCACAGACATTGAACAAAGTATTCCTAAGCCTACAATGTGTACTCACAGAAATCATGAAGTGCAAAGGCCACAACAACTACAAGGCACCTCACATGGGAAAGTATGCATTGATTATAGTAGGACAACTACCAGATGTGCTAGAAGTTCCAGTTGATTTGGCAATGGAATGCATCAAATATCTTGTTGAGAATGGACAAATTCATGGAATTGAAGCACTGATTAGCAGATTAGGTCTAATGCAGGTAACAGACATTTTGTAGATGCATGGGACATAGGGTGGGACAAGGACTTGGGTTTTTGATTAATCTAATGTATGCACTTTTGTTGTCAAAAGCTAATCTTTTGCATAACTTTTGAAATGAAAAGTGCTCAATGTTATACTCTCTCTCAATGAATGCAATGCTCTTAACAAACCAATTTCCTAGCTTGACTTAGGCACAATTGAAGCATATTTTTCACACATTACAATTAGGATCAGAGATTAAGTGCAGAGTTTATAGCCTTAAACAAGCACATAGGTGAAGCAGCAGCATAAACAATAAGCATCGACAACAATAAGGCCAATTTAGTTGAGAGAGAGCAGATCTCAAATCATAGCAATTCCATGGCCAACATAGCAAGCAATATTATCAGAAAAGATTTGTACCAAAAATATGAATTAATCACGCAGTGAAAACCGATCAGAAGAACCATAATCTTCATAGAAATGCAGCAGGTTCATGAACAAACAGAAACAACAACTAGATCACCAAATCGATTCACAACATATCAAGAAAATAGTCAAACATGTGTAAAGGATAGGCAAAATTCAACACATAGCAAGTGGAATTTCACTCTTCATCTGATAAGGAAGACACATAAAGGCCCATTTTCCTCATCTATTTTTTCACATCATTTTGGGCATCGACCCAAGCTTGTGTTAGGCTGTTGCCTGCATCGGACGATTCCCCGGTCAACCCCTCGCCGGCAGCCGGTTCTCCGCCGATAGCATGACTTTCCACTGTGCGATTGCCGGATGCAGAGAGATCCCTAATACTCGGACATGCAGACACGGCCGGCATCGGCGGAGGGTTACCCGGCGGGGATTGGGGTTCCGGCCGAACTATAGAATGAGGCTTTTTTGGATGAAATGGGGCACGACGCAGAGAGCCCCACTTTCCTAGGCGGCAAGTATGCCATCTGCATCTCGGCGGCATTGGTGGGCTCTCCGAGAATTCCCAACCGCCACCAGTGAACCCACCGCTCGTGTGCGTCATTGCGGTGGGAGAGCAGCGGATGGAGACCCATCGAGAAGGAGAAGCCTCAGGTGAAGGATTACTCATAGTAACAGAGAAAGAGATAGATAAAATTAGGGATTTTCACAGATTAGGGATTTTCACAGATCCAGAAAGAGATGTGAGATGTTGGGCAAAAATTTGTGTTGTAGTGTAGAGAAGAATCGAGAATCTGAGATGAATCTCGATTTACAGAGTGGCGGCGATCGGAAGAAATTAGGGTTCTTGTTTATGTTAGAGAGAGGGAGAGAAGAATCGGGAGAGATAGGATAGAATGAGGATCGACAGAAAAGGTAATGAGGGAGTGGGTAGGGTTAGATGTGCCCCTTTAATTTTTTTTTAATTTTTTTTAATCGTTAAAAAAAATAAATTTAATTAGGAGATGATTAACCCTTACTAATTATATCTTGATATTTCCTAATTATTTCCTTTTTAGTAGATGAGGCTATTTAGGTGAAATGGACAAAAAAGGAAAGTGGGGATTTTTAAGTGAAATGGAGGGAGTAATATATATATATATATATATATATAGGGAGTGGATCAAATAGAAACCACCTTAGGTAGTAACTAGGAATCATTTTGTGCCCTTGATCTTATGCAATCAACCATCCAAATTTGATCTCATTAATAAGTTATTGTCGAATTTCTTTGATTATTAGCGTAACAAGAAGGACAAATGCGTAAATGATTACAAGATGTAACTACCACAATTGCTAAAATGTTGGGGGCATAATCGGGATTTTGATAGGATGGAACATCTAAAAGTATTGCAATTTAATATTAAATATTTGAGACATTATTAACGTATTCTTAAAAGCTAAATTTTTGCTTATTTAGATTTGATGAATTGCTTCATATTTCATAAAATTCTGCTTAGAATAATATTCTTTATATAAATATACCAGATTTTGAATTGCATATTTATGATATATATATGCTTAATTTCAATGCTTGAATTGTTTATTTAAATATGTATATAGAAATGATTATTTAGACCTTTCAAATTGCTTATTTTCACTTCATGAATTGCTTATTTAATCATTTCAATTGTTTATTTCCACTTTGTGAATTTCTTATTTATATTTCTCGAAATGCTTATTTAGACCTTTCAAATTGCTTATTTTCACTGTATGAATTGCTTATTTAAACATTTCAAATTGCTTATTTCGACTTTGTAAATTGCTTATTTATATTTCTCGAAATGCTTATTTAGACCTTTCAAATTGATTATTTATACATTTCAAATTGTTTATTTACACTTTGTGAATTGCTTATTTATGTATCCCGAATTGCATATTAAGACCTTTCAAATTGCTTATTAAGACATTTTAAGTTGCTTATTTGCACTTTACGAATTGGTAATGGAGACCTCCAAAATTCAATTGCTTATTATTTCTTGGGTTAGTCATAATTTAAAAATATATTTCTTGTATATATATATAATTATATTTTGAATTGCTTATTTATTCTTATAATTGCTTATTTAGATATTTCAAATTGCTTATTTTCACTTTGTGAATTGCTTATTTTTATATCTCGAAATGCTTATTTAAACCTTTTAAATTGCTTATTTTCACTTTGTGAATTGCTTATTTAAACATTTCAAATTGCTTATTTATAATTGCTTATTTAGACATTTCAAATTGCTTATTTCCACTTCATGAATTGCTTATTTTATATATCTCGAATTGCATATTAAGACCTTTAACGTGTCGCTTGTTATCTTTTTGCTTATTATTATTATTATTATTATTATTATTATTATTAGATGCTATCTCGTATTGCTTGTTATCATTATTAATTTAATTTTATTTTATTTTCATAACAAGCTTATCAATTGTATGAATTATTTTTATATACATAGGTGTCAGCTCCTAAAGAAATTTATTATTGCATATACTATTGACTTTGCCTTTTTAAATAAATCGATGCATGTTTATTAATAAAACAAAACAAAAAAAGAAAGAAAAACACAATTACTATGCGTTACAAAAAAATTGTACATAAAAAGTCAAGTCATCCCATAATTTACGAGATTTGCCGTTACCAATGATGGTATTTTACTTATGTAACCTTTTTATTTAGAAAAAAATAGTAAAGTTAGAAATAATCATCAATTAATAACCAACAATTGATCTAAGAGAATGAAGGCTCTAGATTGGTTCCTAGTTAACATCTAAGGAATAGGTTCTCATTTGAACCTTCACCTATATGGGTATGATTTATATGTTAATAAGTTCCCACGTGTTAAATAGGAATGCATCTCATCCATTAATCTATTATTCATCAACGGTTGAGATTATTAGATTTGGTTGAATTTTCTAACGGTAAAGGGCACTATTGGAATGAAAAAAAAAAATTGTGGATCCCACTACCCTATTTAGATGGAAATACACTCCTCCCTTGATTTGCAAATTTAAATAGTTTCCAAATTTACTCAAGCAATTAATTCAGCGGTAAAATATGATTGTTGAGAAGTACGACTTCTTTTTATTCTTTTTAAGTCTTATAACATTTTCTTTTAGCATATTAGTCGGTGTTTTTGGTTCCACGTTCATGTGCTTAACATCATGAACTACAAATCTTATGTTAAATATGTAAAATTAATTTATTATAAATTAAACTTTTAACCTAGCATTAAAATGATCAAAGCGTGATTTGGTCAATTAGAAAGCATAAAATCAAGTTTAAGCATTAAAGAGTCAAGTAAAAAGCATAAAAATATCAAGTTTAAGCATAAAAGAGTCAAGTAAAAAGCATAAAAATTTCAAGTTTAAGCATAAAAATTTCAAGTTTAAGCGTAATAGAGTCAAGTAAAAAGCATAAAAATCTTAAGTTTAAGCATAAAAGAGTCGAGTAAAAAACATAAAATTTCCAAGTAAAAAGTTTAAGCATAAAATAGTAAAGTAAAAAAGCATAAAAAATTTCAAGTTTAAACATAAAAGAGTCAAGTAAAAAGCGAAAAAAAAATCACGTTTAAGCATAAAGAGTCAAGTAAAAAGCAAAAAAAAGTCACGTTTTAAGCATAAAAGAATCAAGTAGAAAGCATAAAATTTTCAATTCTAATCATAATTTGCTATATAATAGTATAACGTGATTCACCGACTCTTTTCGTATCAGCTATAATATGTACTACATTATTAGATTTTGATTCACATTTATGAACTGATTGTTTTAAAGTTAATTTTCACCACGTACATTTGATGTAAACTATTTACGTAATGAAAATTTGTTGAGCAATAAAATCATTTATTAATGAAACAAAATGAAAGAAATAAAAAAATATGACCAAAAAAGGTTAGTAGTATAAACCAATATTGAAGAAAAACAAAAAACATAAAGAAGAAGAATTAAAGAAGAGGAAGAATACAGTTGTGTAGGCGGAGAGAGAGAGATGATAGAGATAGAGTAAAAACGTTTCATCCCATAAATGTAGGAATATGAAAATTGAAGATATATTTCCTATGACAATATTATCCTTTCACTATTTGTAACGCCCAAACTTGCACATTTATCTCTCATAATCGAGAGCCATAGATCTTATAAAAAGGATGGATGAGATATATTCCCATTTAACATGTGGGGATCCATTAATATAGGATCCAACCTCTATATATATATATATATATATATATATAAATGCTCCCCTACCCACCGTGGGCACGCTTAATGTACCAACGGCTAACGTGGCACTGCCACATCAATAATTTTTCTTTTAGGGGTTTAGTTTTTTATAGTATGGTTTATTTTTATAAGGTATACTAATTAATTTTTTCATTAAATATAATATTGTCACATCATCCGTGGGCACATTAAGCATGCCCACGGTGGGTAGGAGAACATTACTCTATATATATATATATATTTAGTATGAATATTGCTATCTAAATCCAATAAATACATTGTCGGATACTATTTTCAAATAATTTCAATGTATTTATTATTTGACCCACTTATTCTATCTCGCAAATCCCGACCATAAAAAAATTTGAATTAAATTTTAGGATTGATGTACTACTCACAAATATAATGTCATGGTTTCGAAAGATATAAGAAAATGTCACTCGATAAAGATTCTAGAATTAACCAGATTTCTGACTAAAAGGCCAGAATTCAATCTAAAATTAAATATTTTAACAAGTGGAACTTCAATGTTTGCTAAGTTTAAAATCCGATGTCTAAATTTAATGTAAATGTGATACTCTGTCCCAAATTAAGTGTCTCAATCATATCCCAAAATTTAAATTTTATTAGTTTTATATTATTATTTTCTTAAATAAAAAATACTATAATATAGTACCACTCCGGTCCTACAAAGTTGACCCATTTGAATATAATATACCTCACATATGAATAAAAAATGAGTCAACTTCCTAAGACAGGAGCGGTAGTTCATAATAGACATTTATAAATAAAAATTGAAAATTTCAAAAATTATATACCCTAGTTTTAAAATCAACCCTAATATAACTAATAAAAGTAAAATTAAATAAAAAATAATTATAAACCCTAATTGGATGGGTGAACTGTTGAAAATAATCATAAAATTAATCTAAATTATTATAAAATAAATTTATTGAAAAAAAATATATAAAACTAATAGAAATTACAATTTGAGATACGATTGAGACTCCGAAGTTAGGACAAAGATGCCAAGTGAAATTGGTAAACATGCATATTACACCTTTTAAGATTTTATTTTTGAATATTTAGAAGATTATACCAATTAATTTTGTAAAACTTAACATGCCAAAATTCAAGATATGATATTAGTAAATAATTCAAGGGGAGTACGTATTCGTATTTCTCCTTCGATTTATGGAGAAATAGGTAGATGCTAATATAATACAGCTAGCATTCCCTCTGTCCCATTCTACTTGAGCACTTTCTATTATTTTACATTCATATATATTTAAAAAGTGCTCAACTAGAATAGAACAGAGTAAATGAAGTATTATAATTGGAACGGAAAGGCGAGAGAAAGAAGAAAGAATTAAATAGAAATTCAGGCGGTTGAAGGGCCGCCATGCAAGGAACAGCTATAGCTCCAAAAAAAAAAAAAAAGTGTACGTGTGGCGTATTTTTACGGCATAGGGAGTATATAGCAAGAGTAATAATATATTAATCCCTCTAGCGATCGACTTATAATAAAATAAAATAAAAATAAAAATCTCCAAACGTGGCATGTCGCAGTGCGTGTGAGTTGGCACTGCACTTGGCCATAATATATAGTACGTATTAGTATTAGTAGGAAACTCGAAGCAGATATTCTGCAATATCCGGACATTTGTAAGCAAGGATCGGTGGCGACAATTTTATGAAATGACTGAGAAGTTTCCCTTTGTACTCTATTAAAATCATATTCATATTCTTATATATGGGAATTGAAAAAGGAAGGAGAATTGACCGACAATTGAGTTTTCATCGTTCGTGTCCACGTACACTATTATTGATAATAAAGGTATACGAGAAAAAAAAATTATAATATTTGTTTTATAAAGATTCTATTCGAATTATTTATTTGTTTTATTTTAAATTTGTATATATGTCTTCCTTTTGCACGTACCGTTTATGTAAAAATTATAATATAATTGTAGGCTAGGGTGGGTTACTTTTTCTCAAAAAACCTTACAACGTGATATTTTGGATATATTGAATTGATATAATTGTACTGGTGTGTTTTGTTGTATTTCGAAAACGTCCAAAAGATAAACAAGATTACCTTTTGAAATGAACAAGTAAAATGCACCTTCTACCTCTAATAACTTATACACTGACTAACGTAACAATGTATATTAGTTGTGGGGACAATATAATATTGACCGCATAGTATTATAATCTAGTAAAAAGTATAATCTAGTAAAAAAACAAAAAAGGAATAAGATCCTAGCTTTATTTGTTTGTAAATTCTATATTATGGGAGTAATATACTTCTCACGGAAAGTGAGACAATTTCCATTTTGGATTGTCTCATTGAAAATGAGTCATTTTCTTTTTTGAAAATAATTAGGCAATTAATGATGCAATTAGTTACTTGTTTAGCAGGCCCTCATTACATTTACTTATTAACTAATTAGGCATAACCCAAATACACCAAAACAAAAACAAAAAAATCCATATTATTACACACTTAAGACTCATTTCTTAAATTCCATGCCCAAAGGAATCGCCTCACTTTGGGCGAGACTGAGAGAGTACAATACAAGAAATTAAATGATACTAACCGAAATATTTTTCTTTCTAATTTTTTGTATAAACCTGGACCTTCTTTAAATTCGATAGTTACGATGTCTAAAGTCTAGGAATATACGGCCAATTGAAGGGATGGTATCTTTATCCCTAAAATGATGTCCCAAAATTTATTTTTTTACTATTTTAATATTTTTATAAAAATAAAAATACTATAATATAGTAAATTATAATAGACATTTATAAGACAAAAAATAGTTTTTTTTTTAAAATCATATACTTTAGTTTTGAATTTATCAACTTTAATATATTAATAAAAGTTAAATTAAACTATAAACCTAATATGAATGGATGAACCCTTGAAAATAATTATAAAATTAAACTAAATTATTTATTGAAAAAAAAATGCATAAAACTAATACTCCATATAAATTAAATATTGGGACGGAAAATCTCAGGTCCCAATTGAAGTTTATTTGAGGGGGATGACCGTTACGTAATTATAAGAAGAAGAAGAAGAAAAAAAATTAATCTTTTGTAAATGAATTAATTTAACCCGAAGAAACTTGAAAGAATAAATGTAAACTCCGGCCGTTATTGGGTCACAAGGTCCAGTAGAGCTATTATTTTTATTATAATGAGTGGTTTAATTTGGGCTCTTCAATCAATTCACTCAGCAACAGCAACAGACACCCAGACACGACCCTTTTAAATTTAATTCATTCAAGTATAGTACGGAGTACATATTTATATTAATGGATGGATCGCCGATCTATTAGCTTAATAAGAGTAATGTTACGACGTGGACATAGTTAATATGTTTACGGATGACGTGACAATGTTATAAATAAAAAAACTATTTTAAATATATACCTTAAATATTAAACTCTACGAAAAAAACTAAATCCTACGAAAAAAAGTTCAACAACCCTATAAATGGTAAAAGTTTATAACGTGACATTGCCAACATCAACGATGGACACACTAAGTGTTCCCTCCGTGAGTAGGGGAGCGTTTTTGTAACTAATAATCCTTCAATTTTAGCTTCTTCTTCTTTTCTTTTTTTTCTTTTTGAGAAAAACTCAATTGTAGCTATAGCTTGATTATTAATTAGTGAATTATTGAACAATTAATCCACCCCAACTGCCAACAACAAATTCAATCGATAATTCAATCATCTCTCTCCTCATATTATATATATATATACAACAAGCATGAAGCATGAGAAGCCAAAACACCAAAATTAATTAATTAGATTTGCTGGAAAGAATTAGATTTTCAATGGGTGGAGTAATGAAGTCAGTTTGGATGGTGGTGGTGGTGGTGGTGATGCCGGCTGTTGCGGCGGCGATGGGGTGTGGCACGGTGGTGTCGTACCTGAACCCGTGCATCCCATACGTAACCGACCGGGGAGCTCTTGATGGTGGTTGCTGCAATGGGGTTGAAGCGCTGTACGCTGCCGCAAACACGACCCCAGAGCGCCAAGATGTTTGCAGCTGTCTTAAATCGGTGGCCGCCTCCTTCGCCGCCGTCAACTTTGCAAAGGCCGCCGAACTACCCGCCCGATGCGGACTCAACATTCCCTACAAGATCACCCCTTCTACTGATTGTGCCAAGTATGTCGTAATTTTATTTATTCTCCATTTCTAAATCTATATATATCTCTTGCTAGCTCTTAATTATTAATATCAGTGCTATGAACATAGTACTAGTACAGCGTATCTAAAAAGTTAGCTAATCTCGATCGCATGCATTTAATTAAATGTTTTTGTGGGTGCAGGATCAAGTAATGAGTGTTTACTTGGAGAAGAAGCAAGTAATTGAGTATTTTAGGGCCACCTTCTGCAGATCTTAATTATATATTAGGATTATATTTCTGAATCTCTCTTTAATTAATTAATGTATCCTTATTTAAAGTCATGTTATGAACTAAATAAGTAGTTTATTATTCACTTAATTGTACTGTGTTTTACTTGCTTTCACATATTAATTCCACCACCACCACCACCACCCAGGCAATACGTACGTTGACATATACAGTATACGGAGTATAACAAAATAATCAAGGGAACATCAATTAATTTTAACCTAGCCTAGGTTATTCTGGTTCTTATACCTTATACGTACGTTATGCAATAGGATGACTCAATGTGGATATATAAATTAAATACTAAACCAATTTCTTACTCATCAAGTGAAAGCATGCACGAAGCACGATATTGTTTTTTTTTTTTTTTTTTTTTTTCGGTGTAAGATATATTGTGGATTGCTTGAAGAAATTAACTCAAATAGTCGGCTTTCTGAAACTCAAAGAATGTACTATTTTTTTTTTTATCGGGAAAGAAAAATTCTTTATTAAAATAATAGTACCCAACTTGCCAGAATACAAGGAAGAAAATTAAACAACAATACAACAACTCCTAGGATCAACTAACCAATCTCGAAAAGACTTACAAAGAATGTTTCCGTTCTTCGCTAGGCACCAGCTCCACAGTCTTTCTTTAATTTCATTCACTATCTTCTCCCTATTCCATATTTCCAATGCTCGTTCTTAAATAAAACCATATTCCTCCATTTTCACAGAATCCACACCACAAAAATCCAAATATTATTGGCAAGTTTAGATCCGTAAATACCATGAAGAAAACCTGAATATTGGATATATAAGATGGTCTCTTATCCTAATGCGCGTAGCTCCTGAAACATTACACCAATTATAAACCTCCGCCCAAATTGAAAAAGCCCATTAAGTTGCATTCAAGAAACAGGTAAGAGGTAAGAAGCTCACTCTTTAATCTTTATCAATATCACACGCCATGCATGTTGTATCAGCCTCAGTCTGAATCACTTTTCTTCGAAATAAATTAACGTTTGTCGGAAAGTCTATCCCAAATCAGTCTCCGATCCAAGCCATCGCCGTAGCTTTGTGAGGGGCATAGCTCTTCCAAATTAAATCAAATTCCTTTCCCGTCGGTCTCACTTCATTTCACACGTTCTTGTTCTAATTAAATGAGTTTTAAGTTCATGATAGTATTTTTTTCAAGAGTAAATTAATTATGTTCAGGATAGTTATTGCAGCATATAGTAGTATATATAAAGAAGGAATTGAAGCAGCGTTCGCAAATTTTCTTAGTCCGTACAATATAATTGATCTATTCCAATAATTTGCAGATAATATATAAGGTAGCATTATGGGTCTCTGTATATCTCTTCACAGTGTGGAAGTTTAATCAAAATGCATATATGTTCGTACAAAACAAGCCTTTAGCAGTTACTACTTCAACCACTAATTATGTTATGCTAGAATTATCGGCCGGAAACCATTAAACTCTTCTCCAACTATAGAAAAAGCTTAGCTCAATTCCCTGAAATAATTAACAAAGCAATAACTCAAGCTATAAGCCTATAACAGCTACATATATATGCCTCATTTCATTCTACTATATAGTTAGTCATAAAAATTTATGACAGTGGGTGTAATAATTAAGTTCACAAGCTGCAGCTATATTTCAAACTATAATCGTCGATGATACATATATATATATAGCGCTCGCTCTCTCTCTCTCTCCTTTTATATATATATATACTAGAAATTCTACACCGCGTAAGACGCGGTGTTGCCATAATTGCCCCGTAAATCATCTGAAAAGATTGCAGGTTTTGATTAATTATGATTATTGCATATTCTACAAAGTTAATATCAAATAAGTCGGTATTTTTCATTCTTTCAAAGCATATTGATTAGTTTTTTTATTTGAGAAGAAGCATATTAATTAGTTAATCTCAAAACCTTGCATTTCCTGCACGAGTAGCATGTTTACATCGTCAAAATTTCATTAAATATCAAAGTTTCAACAAATATCATCATCTGAGATTACAAGATTAATGCGAGTAAACTTTCTCTTCGGAGGTAAAAGAAATCAAGCTCACTATCTACTCGAGAAAAAATCTATTTAGAGTGATAATAAGAATCTCCATTTTCACTAAACCACTGATTACAAATTTCTCGAGTTATATACAATAAATCTTCTTGATAATAATCGAACCTGGGTCTTGGTTAGATGACTTAGATCTACATGTTAAACTCTTTTTTCCTTCTCTTACAAGTTTTCTGTTGATTTGTTGGTTGATCACTCAATGTTTGTCCATGAATAGATAGTACAGCTTCATCCCAATGTTACATGAAACAGTGAAATATTAGTTGAACATAATAATTATTTGATGAACACATGAAATATTTGAAACCTAATAGATTTATGTGTTTGCATTTGGTGATCGTAGAAATTGTCTAAAGGTGCTAGCAAGATGGGGATATATCATAATCATTCTCACCTTCAATACGTTATTTTTTCCCCTTGCCGAAGATGGGCATATCTTTGGCAGCAATTCAAGAATGCAAAAGAGTGTAGCCTTATCATGCAGCATAGTATAAATATATTAAAGCAGTTAACAGTGGGCATATCACAAAATTAATATCCATATATAAACAAGCAAGACTATACAAACAACGTGCACGAACGAAAACAAAGCTGTATACTAGAAAATATTGGCTAGTCAACACAAAATGAAAAATCTAAGGAATTTAAATTCTTGTTAAGTCACCCTTCGGATAATCATATGGTCATTTATAAAAAAAAAAGATAATGTTATGGTGACATTTCAATTCCATTAACTAAAAAATAACACAAAACAACTCATTCAATTAAATAATATCATTTGATCATTTTTCAGTAATAGTGCATATACTCTTCTCATTTATAAAAATTTTACTATGCCACAAAGCTCACAGGACATACTTATCGTTCTCGGTCCATTTCAAGATATAAGGCACTATGATGATATGACCATCAACGTATACAATTACTACGAGCAATCACACATTAGTCCCGATAAAAAGGCAGTCATCATGTTGGTATTGAAGATTATATATGAAGCGTACAAATTCAAGTATTAGAAGCCTATTGAAGAAATATTACATAAGAGAACTCATAAATTTC
Source organism: Mentha longifolia (assembly GCA_001642375.2). NCBI lineage: Eukaryota > Viridiplantae > Streptophyta > Magnoliopsida > Lamiales > Lamiaceae > Mentha > Mentha longifolia. Next base: position 46,153,421 of record CM038110.1, read on the forward strand.
CCACAGAGCATAATTACATGGATATTTATAATAATTAACAATATATTCCGGCTTATATGCACAAAACCATGAGCTAGTAGAATTAGTATCTTAAAAATTAAAGAAAGAATACAACTTACACAAGCTATGCTTCACCAAAACATACCAAGTCATAAATTAAAGAAAGCATTAAAAAGCATCTAACCAGAGCACTTGCAAACTTATCCAGGCCTAGACTTGGAGTTGAGAAGTGCTCTCTGTAAGCAAATGAGGTCCTCAACCACATCTTCTCCAAAGTCGGCATTCTTTCGTCTTTTTTCACATTTTAATTTTTCAGTTACCTAATAGTCCAAACAAAGATGTTATAAAATATATATATATACAACTATACAAGCACCAGTTTCTTCTCTTTTTTGGAGAGAGATAGAGCAATAGAGCAACATTTTCTTCCGTTCAAAATCATCATATAAATGTCACTTAATATCTTTTTCATGAATTTAGATGATCGATCTCCAAAAGGCACAATGGGAAAATACACATCCCACAACACAAACCACTCCCAGTATAATAATACTAAAAATGCATATGTAATTAATGTGAATGAAGCAAATACAAAAACGGATAACATCAATTGAGCAAGTACATAGCAAATTCATAACAGGTACAAGGAAATTAAATATGAATACTACAAGTGAGAGCATAACCCGTCAGTTGCAAGATTGGAACACTCCCGGTGCAGCTCGCAACAACGGCAAACATCTTTCATTAACATTGCAAAGCACATGACATGAAAGCATAACAGCCCCACACAATGTTAACAAGGTATGGGAGATAGATCGGTAGACTGTTTCACTACCAACATCACATTAGCATCCACAAAATCAAAATGGCTCGAACCGTTACTTGAATTAGTTTCAAAAGTACAACTCCCAGGTTACATTTAATTGTGCAAATTTAAACACAAAGTGTACTAACAGAGCGCTGACTAAGTAAACACATACTACCTCCATCCCATTATATTAGGCCACTTTCATTTGATAGACATTTCATGCACGCATTTCCACCGAAACCTAGTACGAGTTTTAAAATATCATTTTGTAGTATCGTTTTGTTTACGGGATACTATGAGTGTCATAGTATCCCGTAAAAAAAACGATACTATAAAATTATATTTTAAAACCCGTACTAGGTTTCGGTGGAAATGCGTGCGCGAAATGTCTATCAAATGAAAGTGGCCTAATATAGTGGGATGGAGGTAGTATATATGAAATAAGTTAAATGTCTTAATAATTGAAAGGAGGTCTGATATATCACACATTAGTAAAAAAAAAAATCTAAACAAAGACATCTATCTCTCATTGTATGAATTGCATATCAACAAAGAGAGATGAAAAATGACTTCTATTGTTGTAATTTCTCTTAAGCAAACAATACATCTCCTCCAGAATTCCTCTAATACTTCAATCCTCTCTTAGAACATAAAATCTTAGACTTTGCAAGCAAACATGTGATATTCTTACACGATAGTCTTCAAAATGAACCAACAACATCATGAGAAGTAGGAAGAGATTGAACACTTTGCACAGAAAAATGAGAGAATCTACACATCAATTACGTGGTTCACTTCAAAATAAATGCTTCCAACCAGATTCTATAAAGCCACAAAGATCACATATATTGCAAGAAATCCTGATACATGGCACTTTAGTAAAAATTAAATCTACACTAAGATCAAGACACTATTTTACTCGCACGTATAAGACGCCTTGATTAAATAGAACGAGCAGCTACACATTGAGGCCCAAAAACAATATGCACAACGAGTTTAGTTAGTGAAGGCAAGCTAATAAGTAAGCGTCTCTTGAAGTTCTTACATCACATGTTGATATAAATAAATAAAAAATGCAAGCCAAATGCCATATGTGATAATATAGCTTATACAAAGCAATATTAAAATATAAATTACCATCCACCACACCGGCATGTTAAGTCTCTTGCCATTCACCCCCTAAACAAAAACAAAGACAAGGTATTAAATTTGTGAAATGCACACAAGAGTAGGGGAAAGAAAATATTATGAAGCAAGCTCGAGAGTAAGCAACCTTTAGTTGAAAATAGACATCATTTATAAGACACAATAAAATAATTGAAGTATGTAGACGAATTAACAACTTGAGACATAAAATCAAACAGCACAAAATGTGCTACATTATGAAAAGAAAGTAAAGTATCAACTGACGAAGCTGCAAGAGAAGGTCGAACATCCACGGTTGAACGCATGCAGGCTCAAAGTGAAGGCACGAGTCTTAACTAACCAGACCCCGAAAAGGAAAGATATCCCAATAACACAACGGAACGAAACCCACGCAAAAGGCAATCTGGTCCTAAGCCACTGAATTCCCCAAAAGAAAAATAAAAAATAAAAAAAAAGGAACCATCACTAAATTACGAGAAAGATAGAGATAAATTAAACAATTGTATGTCAGAATATCATCCAGAGGGAATCACAGCACTAACAAAAATCAAATATATTCCACAAGTACACAGATGCCCAACATGGAGAGGAAGAGGTAAACAAGGATTCAAACAAAAAATTAGGACACAAAATTAGGAAGTCAAGTGGAAGGCTAGATTGCCGTAAATATGGACTCCTAACTACAGTCATAGAGCACAAAGCAAGAAGATAGCACAGCACAAACACAAAGCAAAACAAATAATCGAACCATACTATTGCGGGAGAGGTGGAGGGGGAATAGCTCTCTTGCAGCAAAACCGGAATCTGAATTTGGAGAGCAGAAGTGAAATATTGAAATTGAACAATAAAAAACAAAGGAAGCGAAACAAAAGGGTTGAAATACCTCCGCGCAAAGATCGTCGTATCAATTGTGATTAGATGGGAGCACGTGATGGAAGCGTGAGAGCGCCGTCCATCAGAGCAGAAAAGATCACCACTCTTGCTTATTAGATTTGGTAAATTTGTCTTTTCTCCATTTCCTTGCATGTTTCAATAGGATGAGATTTGGCCAGCTCCTCTCAATCTAAAGATCACTTTGCTCTTTTCTTTACCATTCTTGTTTATATATATGCTTTACTTTTTGGTTTGTAATTTCCATTACTAGCCAGAAAACAATGCAGCAATCTATGCATACTTTTTTATTGAGCCATCTAAGAAATTAATCTATTTACTCATTATGTAGATTCGTCATACAATAAATATCGTTGCATTCTGTTGGTTTAGTTATGCATCTAAATAATAAAAGCATATAATTCTTTTTCAGATGTTTCTTTGGAAAGAATTAACATGTAAGAGCTACAAAAAAGATATATATATACATACTTATATCAAGGGTGAACTCATGACACAAAATACAACCCAACTAATGACTTGAGAAAACATTACTTGGCTGTAAATATAAAACCAATAAACATCAATTCAACAGCTACACACAAAATTCTTAAAAGATCATGAGGAATTAAAAATAAATACTACAAGTGAGAGCATAACCTGTCAGCTTGAGGATTGAAACATTTGCTCAACTCCCACAACAATGGCGAAAATTAGCAACATGACTTAAAAGCATAACAACCACATACCATGTTGAAAAGATTACCAAGTATGAGATGTAGATCATGGCTCGTAACACCGTTGACCTCGCATTAGCATCCACAACAGCAAGTTGGCTCACAATGTCCCTTGTATTAGTTTCTGAAACACAACATGTTGAATTAAATTGTGCAAAGTTAAACACAAAATATAATAATGCAAAGCTCACTAAACAAATAAGTATATGAAATAGGTAAGGAAAACTTAGTCACTGAAAGAAGGTCTGAACTCTTTTCTCAGAGAGGAAGATGTTGAACTCTTTTCTCAGAGAAATATGAATGCCTAAAACCAGATTCTATCAAGCCATAAAGAGCTGACTAAACAACACACGTATATGAGATTGGTAAAAGATTTTGGGCATTATTAGGTCTGATATAACGGACATTAATAAAAATTAAATCTAAACTAAGATCAAGACACCATATCACTCTTAAATAAAATAAACTTGACCATGACAATAAAATTACAAATCAACGAGCATGCATAGGAACCTTTCGGATGCCTCGATCGAATAAGATGAACAACAGTTGCAGATGGAGATGCTGAACTAAAAATTAAGCATGTTGAAGTTGACACAAAGCCATCTGAACGCAAGTTTAATATTAAATTTATCATCCAACATAACGTATTTACATAAAAAAAAAAAAAACAAAAAAAGCAAAGCAAATGTCAGATGTAACAGAGGCAGCACAGAAGAATAGAATTACCATCCACTACACAAGCATAGTTGAGGCTCTTGCCACCATCCGGATCTAAACAAAGACATGGCAAGAACAAATTAAAGCTAAGTGCACAACTCGAATAAGTAAAAAAAATCTAAGAAGGGAGCACATCAACAAGAATTCTTTAGTTGGAACTTAAAAGCATTTATTCTTTTTCTTGACAAAACAAAAGTCTTGAAGAGCGCAAATGAAGTAATGACCTTGAAAATTCACTGATTCAATCAAAGTTATCAAACTAAAATAATCAAACATAAAATCAAACAAAAGCAAAAATGTACAATTATAAGAAGAAAGTAAGATGTCGACTCACCATGCTGCATTAGAAGGTTGAAAAAATTCCAAAAAACATCCTTGATGGAGCAAAGACAAGCACACTATGAGGGCAATAGTCGAAATACACTTGAAACTAAAAGTAACAATCTCCCAATAATACGGAATAATGAAACCTTTTAAGACCTAAAGGTTACAGACAAAAACAATCCCTAAACCGTGATAAGAAAACCATAATTAAACTTTCACAAAGATAGAGCTCCTAACTACAATTGTAGAGCACCTAACTACAATTGTAGAGCACAAAGCCATGAAGATGGAATCAAAACTCAAACATAAAGTGAGACAAATCTAAATGCAACATCGTGGTATCAACCGCATTTGAAGAGGTAGATGGTAAGTGGATTTGAAACAATAGAATACAAAACAACAACAAAAATAAAAAGTGAAGTGGAAGGGTCGGCATACCTCCGTGAAGGATTGTGGCATTGATTGTGATTAGATGGAGCAACTGATGGAAGCGTGAGAGATGGTGGCCAGAAATGACGTTAAAAACTAAGGGCCCGGATCTATTCTGGTAAAGAAAAGCTGCCAAGCTCAGTAGATCGGCAATTCAGCTAGGCCAACTACTAAGATAATCAGAGCTGATCACCCCAAAAAAAATGATGGCAAAATTCGGTAATGAAGTACACAGAGCCCCAAAATCGTTTAAAACTCCAAAAATGTTAAACAGTAGTTGTCATCTAGATAGAAGGCAGAAGGGCGAAAAAAATAAACGCATACACTGAAATGAATCCCCATTTATTTTGTCAGATAACCTGAGGCTAAACAACACTCATCATTTTGATAACCCTAAAAGCCCCTAATTCCTGATTCGGCTTCACAAACCAACCATTGATTCCACATTGGAGCACCAATAAGACTTAGATAAAACTAAACGGTCAAAAGAAGATTAAATGTACCACTGTGATATGAAATCAAATTTGGAGCGGCATTGTTTTCTTCCAACATAAACACAAGTTGTCAGATTAAGGGAGACGAATAAGAACACAAAATTAGAAACGATTAGAAATGAGAGGTGATGGAAGTGCAAGCGCGGGCAGGCAGAATATCCACTTTTAGGATAAGCCAAAAAAATCAACGGTGCAATCAGCTTATCGATTTCTGAATAAGGGTATGAAGCCCTCTAAATGCCTGAAAACCCCGGAAATGCCCCAATTTACTGTTTCTTCTACGGTGTTTCTTCAGCGGGCGTGGCGGAAGTCCTGCAAGCGCAGCACGAGGTGTCGGCGAAGGCAGCGCCGGAGCCGGTGTAGGGACTGTCAACGGGCGACAATGCTGGTGTAGTGGTAGAACTGGCGGCACTGTGGTGTAGGTGACATGACAGCGGCGAACGCGGCTGCTATCGAGGGCGACCAGCAGTGCATGAGTTGGAACTGGAGTGGGGAGCCTCTACTGCAGAAACATGCACGAGCGAGGGTCCTCCGGGTGAGAGATGGCGGCGGCGGGAACCGGTTAGAGCATGGAGGCGGCGCCGAAAATCTGGAGGAGAAGAGCTCCGTCTTGAGTTGCAATTCTAGGGAAGGGATTAAGGAGAAAGTGATAGGGAAAAGATAGTAGAAGCATGGCGAGAGGCTGTGATTAGATGGGGAGCAGGTGATGAGCGAGAGATGACCGGGCCCAACCCCAACAAACGGTGCGGATCACCAAAATAAATGAACGGTCAGATCTTGTGCCTCTTTTTCCAGCTACGGCAAAAGCCAATTGCTCAAAAAGCCCCAAAAAAACCTCAAAATAACCAAAATGCCAACTGGGGGGAGGATTCGCTATTCTTTCTATAGTGGATATGGCCGGTGGAAAATTTCATAGGAGAACGGCTTATTATGCCTTCGGCCACTGTTCCTCCCAACAGTGATGGGAATAGTTGGGGCACTCCCCACTTAATAAAATTGTAAAATTAAAGAAAGGTTTAATTTACAATTAATTTGCGTCACTATATTTAGTTAATTAGTTCACCAAATTAGGATATATACTTGGTATTAGATGTAGGACAAAAACTTGTGTCAGCCAGAGGCACCGTGCGGCCGGACCCAAAGTGTCAATCTTTATACAGAAAAGTGACAATCTATATGAATAAAAATGTCAATCTTTAACATAATTATTTTATAAATAAAATGACAATTTTTAAAAGTGTCAATCTTTATACAGAAAAGTGTCAATCTATATAAATAAAAGTGTCATTATTTTAGCCCGGCCGCACAGTGCCTCCGGCTGACCCAAGTGTGTCCCTAGATGAGGTGGGACAAGTACTAGCCTCAATTTTCAATAGCAAAACAAGACAGATTTGAATAATTAAGTAATAGTACATGAGTTGTTCCAACCTCCAACACTATACACTCCCAATGATAGGTCTAAAATTTTAATTAGGAAGTTGTTAGAATTTTTACGTTATAAATTCGTATTTCGATACCTGCTGCCAATCAATCAATATATACAAAATTATGCATGTTTGATGTAATGTATTTTCTTAACTATTTAGTTAAACAATGAAGAAGGAAATTAAGAAAGTAAATCTTGGCTTTAGATTTTGATTCCATTGAGTAACATAATTAATTTGATATTTTTTCAATTATATATTGAATTTCCTACCAAAATTAGTTTCAAAAGCATAGATTATAATATCACCAACGCATTATATATATAAATCAAGAATATTAAATATATACTCCCACACGGCTATAATTTCTTTTCTTTTTTTTTTGAGATAACACACGGCTATAATTACCAGCTTAGTTATATATTGCTGCATCTGATTAATTATTAAATTTATATGCTTACCTGAATCTGAATGGATTGGGAAATCTATCGAGGTTTGGTTGTCTTATTTGTCTTTTTTTAAGGCAAGCCTTCTATATATATGTATAATTATGAGCTAATATACCTTTTTACCCAATTTGAATTTATCAATTTTAGCTTTGGAATATAATTTATATAAAAATATCAATTTTTTACTTTGGAGGATAAAAATGTATTTCCCTCTCCCCTAGGGTTGGTAAAGTAGCAGTTCAGCCCGACCGGCTCGACCCGCCTGGTAAACAGTATTAAAAGAATATAAATGTACTACGTAATACAGTTACAATTTGATATAATTCATTTACCACTTACCACTTACCGGTAAACAGTACTAAAAGAATATAAACTTACTGCGTAATGCAGTTACGAATTGACATTATCCGTTTACCACTTATCGGGTAAACAGTACTAAATGAACATGAACGTACTACGTAATTGCACATTTTGAAAGATTAAAAAAAAAAAGATTAATTTTTTCGGGCCGGACGGGTCGGGCTAGGGCGGGCTGCTACTTTACCAACCCTAAGAGAGAGAGAAGGGGGAGAGAGTGGCCATGTGTTAAAAAATAAAGGCATTTTAGTCTCATATTCAAAAAATTGGGTAATTTTTGTATTTTTTATATTACATACCTTAAATTCATTTTACAATGTCTAAATGGGTTTTTTTTTTTGCCTCTATAATTAATCTGTAGTACTACCTCTGTCCCTTTCAAATTGAGTTACTTTTTCAGCAATAATTTTAAGCATTTTCGAGCGTCTTGATGATGAGTTTTAAAATAACTTTTTAATGAATTTTTTCTTTTACGGGATACTAAAAGTGTTGTAGTATCCCGTAAGAGAAAAAAACTATTTAAAAAGTTATTTTAAAACTCATTATCAAGATGCTCAAAAACGCTTGAAATTATTGTTAAAAAAAGTGGCTCAATTTGAAAGGTACGGAGAGAGTATAAATTAATACTCAAGACAAGACACACACTCTCTCTCTCTGCACAATACATACAATACATACATACACAGCGCAACCAAATAGTAGTAGTATTTTCCTTAGAAATTTAGAATGGAGGTGGAATATCAGCGTCAACCAATTAATTTCCACCGCCGCCTGCTTATGGATAACAACACCGAGTCAAACGATTCCTACGCCGGCGCCGGCGATGAGTCAGAGTTGGACTCAAACATGGTGATAATTTTAGCTTTCCTTCTCTGCGCATTGATTTTAACACTCGGACTGAATACATTCGCGCGACGTGGTTTCCTCAACATATTTAGCAGCTCGGCGGCAGAGGCAGAGGCAGAGGCAGAGCCGGGGCTCAAGAAGCAGGCCCTGCGCCATCTCCCTGTGGCAGTATACGGGTCGGGTCCAGAAGTTTGGGGCAACGAATGCCCAATTTGTCTAGGTGATTTTATGGAGGGGAAGAGGATTCGAGTGTTGCCCAAATGTGGGCACGGTTTTCATGTTGGATGCATAGATACATGGCTCATTTCACATGCTTCATGCTCCAACTGCCGGATTTCTTTGCTTCCACCGCCACCGCCACCGCCGCCGCTGCCGTCTTCAGCTCTGCAACTGCCCTTTGATATTTCGAGTCAACGTTGAGCAATTCATTATTTTAAAATAATTTAATTTTCTAGAATTAATGTTAATACATCATCAATTAAGGAATACTTAATTGACACACGAATGAATCATCGATCATCTATGTATGTGTATATGTGAAGATGAAGGCATGAAGAAGCAAAAGAAGAAGATCGGAGAAAGAGGAGGAAGAAGATGATAGTAGTTAAAATCGTTAGTCTTTGTTTCACGTTTTTTCACTTACTTGTTTATTCCTAATCAGCTGCCACGTAGGAATAGGTTAGTTAGGGCATGTACAATAGAGAGCCCCTTTTGGGGCTCTATAAATTGCCACATGGACAAGAGCTCCAAAGTTACAATATTTCATAGGGAAATTCTATTAAGGGTGTAGGTGTAGTACCTCAATCCATTTATTTTAGTCCACGTGGCAGGGGCCCGATTAATTCTTTAAACCAATTCTTCTTAAAATTTAATTCTTTTTTTCTCTAAAATCCAGACGCTGTTAACGGGTCTTCTAACGCCGTAAACTATGACTCTCCATCTTCTTCTCCATTCAAATTTTCTTCCGCCATTTTTCGAGAGGGCGCCATTCTTCGAAAAGCAATATTCACCATTACATTGCTCTTAATTTTCACAACCTATTTTTTGTGAAGATATCCATATTGAAGATTGTAATATGTAGGCCAAATAACATTCCAGTTTTATTTGGAAGAGAGCATAAGATTTCATGCTTCTTTCTCGTGCTTGAGAGATTATATTTGGAGGTAATTTATGCTATACATGTTGGGAGTTGCAGTTCGCACAATAGGCGTTTGTTGAAAGTTCTCAAAGAAAAGTATGTGCCTTACTCCGTCTATTTTTCAGTTCTTTGACTTGTTTTTGTTTCATTGTTAAATGTTAATAGAAACTAACCATTTGCAGAAAGTTCTATTCGAAATGACGGAAGAAGGTGACTTTGAAAATGTCGATATTACAAAGGAGCAAGGTGCAGCTACTGCAGAGTTCCAAAATGATGAAAGTGAGGTACAATCTGAGACCTCCATTGTAGACGAATTAGAAAGAAAATTAGCAGTTGGACAAATCATGAAAAGTGTGGACGATGCATACTTGTTGTATTGCTCATACGGGCATGCTAAAGGCTTTAGCGTTAAAAAAGGCTCTCAACGTTACTTTGCTCAAACTAGTGAACTTCAGTCAAAGGAGTTTGAATGTTCTTGTGAAGGGAAAAAGGATGAAAATCATTCAAAAGATAAAATTCCAGTTTACCAAAAGCCCACCACTAGAACAAATTGCAAAGCAAAGCTTAAGATTACTAGAGAAAAATGGGGGGAGTGGAAGATCAGTAGGTTTGACAAAGAGCATAATCATGAAATGTTAGGACCTAATCAAAGATATTTGTTGAGATCTTCACGCAATATTTCACATGCTAAAAGTTTGACTTTGGAAGCTATGGTGAATGCTGGAATAAGCGTGGTTAATGTTGTTTCTTACATGGAAAATGAAGCACAAGGGCCACAGTATTTGGGATTTACTAGAAAAGATGCCTATAATCACCTTGATCGATTGAAAAGGCATACAAGAGTTGAAAATGGTGATGCTTCTGCATTAATTCAATATTTTATAAACAAGTCGAATAGAGAATCCAACTTTTATTGGAATGTGCAAGTTGATGATGATGATAGGGTTATGAATTTTTTCTTTCGAGATTATAGATGCTTGGTTGATTACGAATACTTTGGTGACGTTTTATCAGTTGACACCACATATAGAACCAATAGGTACAATTTAGTATGTGCACCTTTTGTTGGGATAAACCATCATAGACAAAATGTGATGTTTGGGTTGGCTTTCATGTCTGATGAAACAGAGTCTTCATTTGAATGGTTGTTTAGAACATTTCTTGATTCTATGAATGGAAAACAACCTGAAACAGTGTTTAGTGATCAATGCCAAGCAATGATGAATGCCATAGACACAGTGTTCTCAGATTCTCATCACCGTCTATGTCAATGGCATATCAACCAAAATGCTCCTTCACACTTTGGGAGTTTGAATGGTGATAAAATGTTCAAAAAAATGTGGCATAAATGCATGAACAAGTGTGATACTGAAGAAGAGTTTGAAAATACATGGAAGTTAATGATGGACAAATTTGATCTTGGGGAGCATAATTGGTTAAGTAACATGTACAAGATACGACATAAGTGGGCTACTGCTTTTAGCAATGACAGGTTTAGTGCCGGCTTATTAGCTACGTCTAGAAGTGAGAGCACAAATTCAACATTGAAGAAAGCTGGCAGCACCACCATTACACTGTATGATTTTGTCCTTAATTTTGAGAAAGTGCTAAGTTCTTGGCGTACTGCTGAATCAGATGAAGACACTCGTTGTCTTTTAGGAAAACCATCCCCGGTTTTGAAATGGAATCCATTCTTAGCTCAAGTTTCTGATATCTATACATTGAATGTTTATAAAACTTTTGAATTGGAGCTGGTAGCATGTTTGAATGTGAGATTTGTCGGTGAGACCCTTGCTTATGGAGAGCATTTGCTTGAGTTCAAAGTAAAAAATGTTGGTGGATCCTCAATAAAACAGGTGATGTTTGATAGAAAGAGTTGTGAGATAAAGTGTAGTTGCCACAAATTTGAGACTATGGGCATATTATGTAAGCATGCATTGAAAGTCTTAGAATCACTTGAGATAAATTCGATTCCAGAATGCTACATCAAGAGAAGGTGGACAAAAAGTGCAAAAAACAGGATCCTTGATGAGGTTGATAAGGGCGTGACTAAAGATGGTGGTACATCTGACACGGTGTTTGTGAACCAAATAATGAGGTCAACATATGATCTTTGTATGCGGTGCAAAGGGAACGAGGATGGAAAAAATATATTATTGGAAAGTCTTGAAGCTGCCAAACAACAATTAGATGCCTTGTTGGAAAATTTGAGCATTAATGGCAAGTGCAATGTTGCTTCTGATTCTTTAGTAGTGGATGGTAATACTCAAAATGATGATATTGTGATACGAAATCCTCTGTGTGCCAAGACTAGAGGCATTACAAATTCCCACATAACACGCCACTGGGACAAGAACAAAGGAGGAAAAGGAAAAGGGAAAGCAAAAGGGAAAAAGAAGCTTCAAGATTCAAGTAAGTTTCCTTGTATTGCAATAGCTACTTGTCAATTCATTTATATCATAATGTTGGAGATACTTATATCAGTTTTTATAAATGCAGAACCAATAGTCTCCAAAAAGAAGAAATTACAAATGCAAGAAACTCCTCATGTTCAAATATCACAAGTAACAAGTCATATAATCCCACCTTTAGGATCAACTCTTGGATCTGGTCAATTCATGCCATTTACTCCCCCTTTTCATATCAATCAACCACAGCCGTACTACCAATATCCGATGCAAAGTACTGGAAACATTTACGTCGGATTACCGCATCCATTTGGGTATCATTATCCATCACAAGTATGTTCTTCTCATTCTTACTCTTTCTTTCATCTCTCTGATAGTATATACAAATAGATGAAAAGAATATCTATACTAAATGAGTGTAATGTATATAAGGAACATATTGCAGGCAATTTGAGTAACCTTTCGAAGATTTACGACTCCAGGATTCAAGACCAAGCATTTTAGGAGGCAAACATCGCAGGAAGGCAATTTTTTATTTGATTTTTTGATCAAGGCTGTGAGGGAAAGAAATGAGTAGTTTATATTTGGTTAGAAACTTTTTCTCGTTGTCCTTCTTAGACTATATTTTTGTGAAATACTGAAAAAATTCCAACCAATTTTTTGTTGCTGTGTAGTTTATTGATTCATAAAAATATTGATTCGCTATTTGAAATTCCCATTTAAAATTTGTTTAGTGTATATTATTTTCAGTTATTAATTCTTTAAATATACTGTTTTTCTTTCTTTACATTTGCTTTTCGTACTTGTTTCTCAAGTTTTTTTGTTAAATGGAATATGATCTTGCTTAAAACTGAAGGAATGTGAGAGTTTCAGACAAAAGCTTGCAATAAGAAGGAAGGGCTTTTTTTTGCAATGGAAATAGCACATGATAAAGGACGAGAACACCACCTATACTCATAAATATAATAACAATTGTCACTCTATTATATAACTACAGAAATGAAGCACATTTACATGTTGTGCTTGTCATCAATGATATCACAATTGATTGCTTCAAATGTTTGAAATCACTAAGAAATTGTATAATTAACACATAACAAATTGCTAATACTTTTGGTAATGAGATGAACAATACATTCAATATCCTCTTGCAAACTTGTCTTTTATATATCTCTATACTGGTGTCTGCATAGAGTGCTCTCACAAGCTGGTAGCTAATGCTTAATTTCGTTACGGCATTTTCACAAACAGTTTGCCTGCACATTGTTATCAAGGACAGTTCAGAAAACAATGGTAAATAAAATGAAAATGTTACGGCAATAATATTGGGAAATCAAACAAAGAAGACTTTCAATCGAAAAAGACTTGTTTGAACATAGGTTTTCCATGTGAATTCATCCGCATCTCTAGAAAAAAAACATAAAAAAATTCAGATTCTTCTCAAGTAAAGTACCTGGTATGAAGTAGAAAGAGAAGGCAGAGCCATCAAATGCGAAAAAAAGAGACGAATATGTAGATGGTGAATACCTCGTCTGGAATAATGGCCGAAGAAATTCGAATGGAGAAGATGAAGAGTCGAGAGTTTACGGTAGAGAGTTTAGGGAGTTGTAAGGCACATACTTTTCTTTGAGAACTTTCAACGAACGCCTATTGTGCGAACTGCAACTCCCAACATGTATAGCATAAATTACCTCCAAATATAATCTCTCAAGCACGAGAAAGAAGCATGAAATCTTATGCTCTCTTCCAAATAAAACTGGAATGTTATTTGGCCTACATATTACAATCTTCAATATAGATATCTTCACAAAAAATAGGTTGTGAAAATTAAGAGCAATGTAATGGTGAATACTGCTTTTCAAAGAATGGCGCCCTCTGGAAAAATGGCGGAAGAAAATTTGAATGGAGAAGAAGATGGAGAGTCGTAGTTTACGGCGTTAGAAGACCCGTTAACAGCGTCTGGATTTTAGAGAAAAAAAAGAATTAAATTTTAAGAATAATTGGTTTAAAGAATTAATCGGGTCCCTACCACGTGGACTAAAATAAATGGATTGAGGTACTACACCTACACCCTTAATAGAATTTCCCTATTTCATAATGATAGGTTCTAATTTTAGGGCTCTAATACTATTTGTTGGGTCCCACTTTATCAAATTGAATTAATTTATTATTAATAAGTATATATTTTATTATTATTTTTTTGTGATTAATTTTATTAGTGTTCATTTGAATTATTATTTTTTGCATGACTTATTTCTTTATAATTACTAAATAAATTTAATAATATATTTATTTATTATATTTGCATATGTAATTTATTTGAGAAAAATTAGATGGTATTCATAAACTTGAAATAACCATACAAAATACTACAATACTTGGATTAGGGAAAAAAAAATACAAAAAAAAACCCACAACTTAACTGAATAATTGAAAATAAAAAAAAAGAATACAAGTAAAACAAATCAAATGATTCATTATCGGAATTTTATGTTGCATGTATCTTAAAATAAAAAAAAATAAAAAATAAAAAAAAGAAGAGAAAGACAATAAAATAGAACTCATAAAAAGTTGGTTGAATAGTCAAATGTTGCTGCTTCAATTGCCATTGTTGGCGCGTGTTTAATACTCAGCTTCTGATTGGTCTACATGTGAGTGTATTGCACGCGCTCGTTCCAAAATAATTTTAGAGCTCGGGCTCTTACCGGCGAGTCTGGGCTTAAAAATTTGGGCTCTCCAATGGTGTTTTTATTTAAGAGCCGGCTCTATACATTGCCACATGTACTAGAGTCTCACCATTGTAGTTGCCTTAGGGTCAATTTTCCTTTCCTTTAAATAGCACAGTAGTGCTCAGCTGTATGTACGGATAGTAATGCAAGCTCGTTGTTTATCTTGAATTCAATGAAATTTCTTCTCTTCATTTCTTCAATCTACGATTCACACTGAATCTAATATGGTATCATAGAGCACAGGTTGCTCCGCTCATTGCTCTTCCTTTTTTTTGTTGTTTTACAATTATTCGATCTTAGCTCAAAATGCCACCACGGCGTGATAACAACAATGGCGGTGGAAGAGAAAACTGGCCGCCGGAAGATCCAATACCTCCATCCAGTCCGCTCTATCTTCATCCTAGCGATAACCCTGGTACTGTCATCGTCACAGAACTTTTGAATGGTTCTAATTTTGTGAATTGGAATAGATCTATGAAAACAACAATGCTAGCTAAGAACAAACTCGGTTTTATTGATGGATCTGTGAAAAGACCTGTAGATTCGTTAGATCCTAATCAATCTGTATGGGATAGATGCAATGGTATGGTTGTTTCTTGGATTAGAAATGCTACTGTTCCACAAATTCGATCAAGCTTAATGTATTTAGGGCTCGTTTGGTAGCAATACCGAGAAAAGGGCGGATAAGAAAATGTGTGATAAGTTGAGATAAAAAAAGTATGATAAGTTGGGATAAGAAATATATTGTGTGTTTGGTACAAATATTGATAGGTTGAGATAAGAAATATAAAAAATTGATAATTAAAATTGAAAATAAAAAATTGATAATTAAAATAAAAAATAAAAAATTGATAATTAAAATTAAAAATAAAAAATTAATAATTAAAATAAAAATAAAAAAAATAAAAAATTGATAATTAAAATAAAAATAAAAAATTGTTAATTAAAATTGAAAATAAAAAATTGATAATTAAAATTGAAAATAATTTTTTTTAATTAAAATTAAAAATAAAAATTGATAATTAAAATTGAAAAATAAAAAATTGATAATTAAAATTAAAAATAAAAAATTGATAATTAAAATTGAAAATAAAAAATTGATAATTAAAATTAAAATAAAAAACTTATCACAACTTATCCGGGGGTAGAGGCGGTATAGTATATGCCAGTGTAACAGTTAATTTAGTCCGGGCCCAAGCATTTTCACGGGCCGATGGCATTATTTTTCTCAGATACCAAACACTGGAAAAGCCGAGATAAATTTTCTTATCTAGGCTTTTCCTGGGTTATAATGGCTACCAAACGGGCCCTTAGAGTTAGCTTCACATATATAGTCTGATTTGAAGGAGAGGTTTTTACAAGGAAATATTTTAAGAATCCATGAGTTGAAGCAGCAACTGTATAACTTGAGACAAGGTTCAAACGATGTTAACACATATTATACTGATCTTAGAATTGTGTGGGATGAGTTTCTTGATTCTCAGCCAAAACAGTGGTGTGAGTGTAATGGTTGTAGGTGTGATGATTCTCAAAGATGGAGAAACCATTAGTTGCAAGATTTTGCTGTTCACTTTCTTATGGGATTAAATGATAACTTTGCTGCAATTCGTTCTCATTTCCTAAGTCTAGATCTTTTTCCCAGTATTTCTAGAATATTTGCTCTAGTCATACAAAAGGAAAGACTATAAAACCTTGGTGTACCTCCACCTTCTTTAACACCCTCAGTAAGTGAGATTCCAGGTTTTGTAAATGCTGCTTAGACACATAATGGTAGAGGAAGAGACAGGATGTATTGTACACATTGTCATAAGACTAACCACACTGTAGATAAGTGTTTTGGCAGAGGTAGAGATCGTGGTTTTCATGGTGATGCTACTTCACATATGCAGAAATCAATTCATAATATAGATGCTCAGTTCCACAGTGGTTCTCCTGCTACTCAACCAAATTCCTTTGTTCCACATTCATCTCTTGTTCCTTCTACACCCAATCCTAATACTCTTTCTGCAGAACAATGTCAACAACTGATATCCTTCCTTCAGTCTCAATTCCATGGACAGGCAATCAACATAGAGAGTGCACCTGCTCAATCTTCCAGCAGCTCATCAGACTTCAATCCAGCATTTTAGTGGTATGTTCTCCTTAACTCCTTTTGTAGCTGCTTTCACACATTCAAGAAATGTGTGGATCATAGACACCGGAGCAACACACCATGTGTGTTGTTCTCCATCATTCTTTACACAACATACTTTACTACCTAAAGCTTTCATAACCTTTCCAAATTCTCATCAAGTTCCTATTTCAAGTGTTGGCACTGAACTTCAGCATTCTTATGTTGAGAGACCTCAACAGAATGCTAGAGTTGAAAGAAAACATCATCATCTTTTAAATGTAGCTAGGAGTCTATATTTCCAATCTCATGTGCCATTAGCTTATTGGGGTGAGTGTGTGCTCACTACCTCATATCTCATTAATCGCATCCCATCTTCTGTACCACAGCTGCAAAACCAAACACCTTTCCAAGTTCTATTTCAGAAACCACCAAAATACACACACCTTAAGTCCTTTGGCTGCCTTTGTTTTGTTTCTACCCTTGATAGAAATAGGCATAAGTTCTCCCCTCGTGCCATGAAGTGCATATTCTTGGGATATCCATCTGGTTATAAAGGGTATAAAGTGTTAGATCTGAACACCAATAAAATCCTCATCAGTAGGGATGTAGTGTTCCATGAACATGTTTTTCCACTAGCCACACATCCCTTACATTCTGTAGCTCATTTTCCTTTAATTATTCCTACCTCATCCTCTAGTTCCTCACCTTCGGTTCCTATTCTTGACACATTCTCTGTGCCTACACCTTCTGTTCCTGCTGTACCTCCTACTCCTATCTATCCTACTACCAGATCTGGTAGAGTGGTGAAACCTCCTTCTTTCCTGAATGACTACATTTGTGCCTCTGTCCACACTTCTTGCTTGTACCCTTTCAACTCCTACATCAATCTTAGTAATCTCAGCCCATCTTATTCATCCTTCATTGCCTCTATCATTGCAGTTCCTGAACCATCTACCTATGAACAAGCTTCTGCATATAGTGAGTGGAGAGAAGCCATGCAATCTGAATTCGAAGCACTACAGAAAAATGGAACTTGGTCTCTAGTTCCCTTGCCACCAAGTAAAACATCAATAGGTTGTAAGTGGGTTTACAGAGTGAAGTTTCTTTCGGATGGAAGTGTTGAGAGATACAAAGCTAGATTAGTTGCCAAGGGGTGCACTCAATAGGAGGGAGTTGATTATCTTAATACCTTCTCACCAGTGGCAAAACTGGTATCTGTTAAACTCATGCTAGCAGTCTCAGCTGTAAAAGGTTGCAGTCTCAGCTGTAAAAGTTTACAGTCTTACTTATCTTGACATCAATAATGCCTTCCTTTATGGAGATCTTTCAGAAGAAATCTACATGAAAGCTCCAAAAGGATTGGACACTAAGGGGGAGAATCTAGTCTTTAGGCTACATAAATCTCTATATGGCTTGAAGCAGGCTTCAAGACAATGGTACTTGAAGTTCACTGAGGTGTTCATGATGTTTGGTCTTCAACAATCACATGCAGATGAATCCTACTAAAACATGCTCTCATCAGACATCTATCTTGGTGTCATCATATATGTGGATGACATCCTTGTGGCAAGCAACAGTCTTACTACAGTAGAGAAGTTCAAAAATCATTTGCACAGTCATTTTAATTTCAAGGATTTGGGAGAACCGAAATATTTCTTAGGCCTTGAAGTTGCTCAGAGTCTTAAAGGTATCTCTGTTTGCCAGAGAAAGTACATTTTGGATCTACTAGTTGATACGGGGTTGCTAGGATGCAAACCAGCTAGTACTCCTATGGACTCTTATTATCATCTTCAGGAGTCAGGATCACCACCTTTAAAAAATGCTAAATCATACAGAAGATTGATAGGAAGGCTGCTCTATTTGTGCATCACTAGACCAGATATCACCTTTGATGTACATAAATTGAGCCAGTATTTGACACAGCCTTGTGATGTTCACCTTTCTGCAGCACATCGAGTTCTCAGGTACTTGAAAGGGATGATAGGCCTAGGACTCTTCTACTCATCAACTTCTTCTTTAGATCCTAGTGTTTTTGCAGACTCGGATTGGGGTACATGCTCAGATAGTAGAAGATCGGTTTCAGGCTTCTGTTTATTTCTTGGGAATTCACTGATTTCCTGGAGATCGAAGAAGCAGGGTGTAGTGACCAGATCATCAGCTCAGGCTGAGTATCGTGCATTAGCTCAAGCAGCTTGTGAGATTTCTTGGATAGATACTCTTTTACATGATTTTGGAGTGGTTCGTTCAAAACCTGTTCATTTTTTCTGTGATAACAAATCTGCAGTCTACTTAACCTCTAATGCTGCGTTTCATGAGCGAACAAAGCATATAAAGATAGACTGCCACACCGTATGGGAGCGCTACAGGTCTGGTTTGATCAAACCACTTCACATCCAAGGAACGTTGCAACTGGCTGATCTCTACACCAAACCCTTGGTTGCAGGACCCTTCACTCGACTGTTGGGCAAGATGAACTTCATTAACATCCATGCTCATCTTGAGGGGGAGTGTGAAGATGAAGGCATGAAGAAGCAGAAGAAGAAGATCGGAGAAAGAGGAGGAAGAAGATGATAGTAGTTAAAATCGTTATTCTTTGTTTTACGTTTTTTCACTTACTTGTTTATTCCTAGTCAACTGCCACGTAGGAATAGGTTAGTTAGGGTTAATTTTCCTTTCCTTTAAATAGCACAGTAGTGCTCAGCTGCATGTATGGACAGTAAAGCAAGCTCGTTGTTTATCTTGAATTCAATGAAATTTCTTCTCTTCATTTCTTCAATCTACGATTCACACTGAATCTAATAGTATATATTCTGAATCAAAATGTATATAGATAAAGGTGTATGAAGAAGCATTAATTATTAGACCTCACAAAACAACACAACACAACACAAGGTGCAGATTGATTGGTTTTAGTACAAAGAGTGATCGTGAATCGTGATCGATGGAGAGGCTGCTGATACTCATACTGCTAACTGCTAATTAATTAAACGCTTCCATGAGGCTGCTGCAGGTGATTAGGCACATCCCCTTGATTGTCCAAGGGCATGTACTGAGCCATGATAGCCCTTATCTCCGAGTCCATGTATCCCTGCACGCAAATTTGTTTAATTAAATTAAATTTATTAGTAATTACTAAGGAATTATATAATCTATAGCTAGGAATTGAAGAAGAAGAAGAAGAAGAAGAAAAGAAGAAGAAGAAGAAGAAGAAGAAGAAGAGCTTATTTAGGAATTGAGGAGGAGGAGGAGGAGGAGCTTATTTAGCTTACCCGTAGCCTATATTTGTAAAGACCATAAGCACTACCTCCTGCAACACACAACCCTACGATGATCACCCACATTATACCCCAGCTAACTTCACCACTACCACCTTCTTTACCTGCACGTACGTACGTACATATTATATATATATAATTCATTCTTCATCATATATATGCACCTTCTATATATATATATATATATATTAATCAATTCAGGCATGACTTACTAATACAAGTATCATGTTCATGAATGTATAGCAAACGGTTTCTGCAGCTGCACTCATAACTTCCCCATGTGTTTTTGCACTTGCAATTGGGGCATTGGCATGCTAACTCTTCCTTGCATTCATCCACGTCTAATAAAATAGTAGTAGTCAAATGTATTTATATGTATCGACAACGAAGCGCAGCTCAGTTGGTAAGACGTTTTCCTTCCAATCAATAGGTCGGGGGTTCGAGTCACATTAAGCGGGAAATGGGAAACCATTATTGATCCTCTTAAAAAAAATTGTATTTATATGTATCCGTATCAAAATTAAACAATCTTTCTTCTTCTGCATTTATTATTACTAGCAGTGATTACGTGCATTGCACGTATAATCTCTCATTTACCTTATTCTCTTAAACGAAAGAATAATATATTTTGAATGCTAACAAATTATGTAATAGTGTGATTATTTTAACTTTAACAAAATATATGTAATTATATATCTTTAGACAATAATAATGTAAAAACTAAATGGTATTCAATTACTTGACCAATTATTTTGATTTATTTTTCTGAGTGTTGAGATTGTGTAGATTAACACAACTTATGCATAATCTTCTAAAATCAAACTATCATGTGAACTTAAGTCAGCATAATTAACAATTCAAGTTTATCTTATTATTGGAGCTGCTAAAAAAAAGTCTATTAAAAAATTAAGAAAGTCGATCAACTATCACAAGAATTATATATTGAAGATAATAATCTTGGAAATTTATCTTTTCACATTTAGTACCGAAATAATATTAAATACTTTATTGTATTGGCCAATATATTCTTTACACTTGAATATTTAACATGGTGAATTTATTGAAATGTTAAATATATATATAAAGATTCACGATAAACTTGGTAAAAAAAAGAGTACATCCTCATGCTCATATGAATTGTCTCATTCTAA
Organism: Mentha longifolia; assembly: GCA_001642375.2. NCBI lineage: Eukaryota > Viridiplantae > Streptophyta > Magnoliopsida > Lamiales > Lamiaceae > Mentha > Mentha longifolia. The sequence goes on from CM038110.1 coordinate 46,174,839, forward strand.
ATTAATGTTATATTCTCAAAAAAAAAAAAAAAAAAAAAAAAAAAAAATTAAACGTTATTTTATTTCTTAATTTATCGCCACAATAACCTACATTTAATCTTCCAATTTCATTTATAATCAACATATCATTATTTTTACATTGGGTACTACATATTCATGGTATGTTAAAAAATACCTTTAAGAATACATTGATTAGAATATATCAGTAATGGTATAGATTAGCTATTTTCAACAACTACAATTTTCTTATAAATATCTAAATATTCTTTCAATATTATTATATTTGTATCCTTAATAGAAATTTTCACCACTTGATTGTTATTTTTTTTATGTATCATTTTTCTGCTGTCCCTTCATATTTTTTTATTAATGAGTATACTATTTGTTTTCCTTTTCCTTTTTCTTTTTATTATTATGATAATCCTGGTTTGATTCACATGAGGACATTATGTGAAATGTTAATTAATTTGAACACTTCCTAGATTAGATTTGAATCTGATAAAAATAGCATAAGTTATAATGGGCTGTAGCATTATATTCAAGATTGTCTCTAAGGGACTAAATAATAGATATAATATCCTACATTGATTTAAACGTAGTTATAATATTAATAATACTACTATCTAAGATAACTATTATAATATTATGTGTTAACTTGGATAGAGTTCTAGTATTATAAAACTGTTTAAAACAATTATTTTATAACATGATATAATATATTAATATTGCCCTTAAAATTAAATATATTATAGGGATATAATAGAAAAACTAAATTTTGTAAACTAGACACTTTTTATAATAGTATAGATTATTATTATTATTATTATTATTATTATCACGGAGGAGTATTGTATATGTACCTTCACACTCTCTAACTCCATCCCCTCTGAATCCTTGTGGGCAACTGCAACCTGATATATGATCGTCCTACAAACACACAAAATAGTACCACTACTTTAATTTTCTTTACCTCTACCTCTGCCTCTACCTCATTTCAATAAATACTAGTATTAGATTATTAATTTGTTGGAGTACATGTTTTTAATTAATGAAATTATATAAATCACAGCCAGGCCAGGCCAACTCACAGTACAAGCAGAATATGTTCGACCGTGCCTGCTTTGCTTCCAACATCCCCCATTCCCTATTTCACATCTCAATGGCCCTGAAGCTGCATTAATTATTAGCACATCAAATTTAATTAATTCTATTTCATGAATGACAGACATGATCACTAATATATGTATCAATACCTTCACAATGAGTATAACCATCGCCTACGAACTTTACTCCTTGCACCACGGGGCAGTGGCACACCCTCCCTCGAAAAGTGTCCTGCAACGTTTTTTTTTTTTAAAAACCAACCATCATTTATTCACTTTCACTATTATACTATTATAATTTATATTCAGTTGGAAAACAAAAGAAAAGAAAAGATCAAACTACTCTGCAAGCCGTAATGTTTGCAGATTTATCCTGCCAGCATCCTCCATTGTTCTCCATACACTCATTTGTCTCCATATCTGCACACATCCCAATTTTTGCTATTTAATTACACTCATTGAAATACTACTGTATACTGTACTTATGAAGGGGAAAAAAAAAAAAAAGATTCATTCACCTCTACTCAAGCAGATGGCAGGCTCAGTAGTCTCTTCGAAGCCCGAGCAGATGGCCTTGAGAACTGCTGCTTTGTCCAGCTTACCTAAAAAACAGCACAGATTATAAGTTTCACAACCATACATGAATCTAGACAAAAAAAAAAAAAAAAAAAAAGGGCAGCGGTTGCTACCTCTATACTGCCTATTGTTTATAACTAGAGTTGGCAAAATAGTAACATCTCCTCGTGGCCCTTTTCCAATCTGAGTACAAATTTTGCATCCACCATTAATTTAATACTGTATAATATAGTAATATCCCCAAACAAACTATCTAGCTTCAACCGGAGAGAAGAAAAAACAATTGAACCATGCACCTGTGCTTCTTGTTCTGCTTTTAGTACAGGGTTGTCTAGGTCTGCCTCGACGTCTCCAATGCACTGATCAATCTTCCTAACATCGTATCCAAGTGACTTAATCACCCTATCAGCACACTCTTTGTTATACTTCTTCTCTTTCATGGGACACCTAATTGAAAAGTCTGTGACATAGTCCCACCATTGCCATGGCTTCCCATTTTCCTTTGCAACCTTAAAGAAACAAGCCTGCCTTAGGTTTTGGATGACGACGTCCTTACCATCATAGCCTCTGCTAAAATCCTGCTCAGGATCAGGAGCACAATATCTGCCATAATTTATACACTGTGATTTGCACTGCTGGCTCATGATGAAAGCCTCAGGACAGTACCATGTAATGTAATGAGGAGTGAACTCAGTGTATCCCTTCTGCTCAAGAATCTGAGCAGCCCCTTTGAAATTTCTCACAAAATTCAACTGGCTCTGACACTTTGGCCCACATTCGTCGTTGCTATTAGTCCAAAACTCGTACTCCACACGTTCATCAGGGTGTGGGAGAGCCTCTCTCCAGTCGAGATTGATGCCCACCATTTCTCCTTTAGCTAATACTTTCTTGATTCTGTCACCTAGCCCTTTGCTTATGAGTGCTGAAGGAATGCTTATGTTCTGCAGATAATCGGGCTGCGTGTCTCCATCCTCCGGTGTGTCCATGGTGATCAGAGGCTCAACTCTGTCGTCTGCAACGAGAATGGCGGCCACGCCCGCATTCTGAGCATTCCAAGCCTTCAATGTGAAATAGCATTCTGCCATGCCCCAAACAAGTAACAACTCATCTCCATTTTAATTTAACAAAAAAAACAAATACTACAATTAATTATACTGTAGTATTTAAAATTTAAAATAAAATGAAATTACCTCCTCTATCTGCAAGAAGGAAGACAGGAATACCACCTGGCTTATTCTTCCATGAAATATCTGCATCTTTGAAAGGTTTGCAGCCCTTTTGATTGGATTTGGGGTAGAATATTGAGCCAACCATTGTTCCTCCGTATTGAGGAATGCCAAAATTTCCTATTGCGCATTCATACACGCCTTTCACTGACTCTGGAGATGTCACCTTCAAATTGTTCTTCTCCACAACAAACCTTCCCCAACATGAAGATCCAAACATCAACATACAAACCCAACCCAAAACTCTCACTTTTTCTATCATCATCATCATCATCTTCTTCTTCTTCTACTACTACTAACAATAGGATTCAATCCTTTTTATTCTTTTTCTTTGATATTACATCAAGATCAAAATATAAAGTACTTCTTGACTGTTTCGGGATCTAGAGATGGCAAGACATGCAAAGCCTGTGTTTTGTTTTTACTATACTCAAGGATTGAATGTAAATTTTCAAACTTTATCGTCACACTAAAGAGTTAATGCATCCACAACATATTTTGTATATAGTTAATCAGCTAGCTGTGAAGACATACACACTAATTCTAATTCTAATTCTAATTCTAATTCTAATTCTAATTCTAATTTAGGAGCGTAAAAACAGTGAGTATACAGATCTAAGAAAGCGCGGTTAGTTGATCAAGTCTAAATTGGGAATGTTAGTTGGTGCAGTTATAATCCACACCACACGTGGACACTAATAATACATTACCACTGTCCGAAACCTCGAATCATATATAAAGATTTTTATTTCTTTCTTAATTATCTATAAAGAACTAGAAGCCAAATTGGTTGTCATGAAATTTGGAGGTAGATATTTTATAACGCATACTTATATAAGTATATCATAGTGATGATATTATTTCACACAAGTATCAAATATAAATAATATTGGTATAGAAATAATATAAACTCACAAAATGAGGAGATTTGGATCTGCCATTAACGCAGTTGTAGATGCCTGAGTACAAAAACCTAACAACAGGCGAAAAACACATCTCAAATCAAATAGTACTACACTATTTCTCATCATTTCTCCAGGAAAAACAGATCGAACATGGTGATAATGAAAGATTGTTTTTTAGTTGATCTCCGTCTTTACTTGTGAATTCAGAGCCTGCGGCGACGGGTTTTCTTCTTCTTTCCGTTCATCCCTGTTTTCAGAATTGATAGCTGAATAAGGGCTGCAGGCACTTGCCTTGAGCTGTATCGCCTTTTCTTGTTCCTCCTCTCTTAATGACCGAAGCGGTGATATGCTCTATTATGATAAATAAATCAAATTAAATTACTGTATTGGAATCATTCGTTCGCAATCGCAACACCAAATCACAGATTAATTAATGAAGAAACATATACAGTATATATGTATGTACCGTGCAGGTGCTGGTGCAGGACAGCTTGATCTCCTTCAATCGAAACAAGCGATCGACCTCAATCTCCAGCTGCTTCTGCAACATCCCTCTATCAACGAACCCCTTCAGCTGGGAATCCAGCATCACTGCTCTCTCTCTCTCTCTCTCTCAACATCTTATCGGTCTTTTCCTTATCAATTCGCAGTCTCTCCAGCTTTTCACGAATGGCGCTCAGCTCCTCCGCAAGAGAGGCATCAATGTGAAATTGAAAAGACTCTTCTTTCTTTGATTTTCGATTTGGATTTGGTTTAGGTTTGGAGATAAGGGGGTGACTGTGACTGTGAGCGTTCTCCTTGTTATTCTCATCTACCTCACCCACCCAATCTGCCTATACATTTTGTTTGGACTCGATTTCGAAACACGAATTCTTGGGCTGGAGCGCTTTTCTTGGCCGCCCAGAGATTGGAGATTCATCTACCTCCATTCTTTCTTTTCTTTCTTTTAAACATTTGGAAAAAGTGAGTCAGATAGTTGATGAGAGATGTCAATACCTAAAAGAATAGAAATGGATCGAGCGAGGAGCTGAAGAATTAGGTAGGAAATTAGGAATAGAGATGAGATGGGAGTTGATTCAAATTTGAAAAAATAAATGAAGTCTGACCGCACCGGAGGGAGCAACGGCTAGTGCAACTGAGCAAGTGATGTTAGGGAATGCCGCACGCACCACCAAACCACACTAGTATGATATTTTCTGTTTTGGACCAAGCCCGCACAGTTTTGTTTTTAGGCTCCTTCCCAAAAGACCTCTCATACTAATGTAGTGGTGCTCTCTTTATTTATATACAAGCTGTATCTTCCTTATATTTTCAATATGAGACTTATTGTTTTTACCGAACAATCCCCCCCTCAAACACAAGGACCACACTGTCATTTTTGTGTCCTTCCCTCCAACGATAATATGTTCATCTTGTACCGCCGTTATACCCAACGGGACCCGCTTGCCTGACCACCGCACCAGGAAGACTTTCGACACAAGGAACCTACAAACCTCCAATCGTTGAAGTCACACCGAGCTAGGGGTCCTTCCACACATTGCAAACGCACTCCACTGCTACCTTGGGCTCACTCTTGGCCCCAGCCGAACCTTCGGCTCTGATACCACTTGTTATGAAATAAACACTCGCAATTGATACGAAAGCAAGAAAACACACACACAAATTTGTTTACCCAGTTCGTCACGAATGACTACGTCTGGGGGTGCTACCAAGCCAGGGATTGCATTATATTTCGGATGATGATTACAATGAGAATACGGTTATTTATAGCTAATAACCGAGCCATAACCCTAAAATGTTTAGGATCGACATGGGCCTAAAACGTGGCCAAAATTTGGGCCGGGGGCTACCGCCCCCGAACCCCCATCCAACTCAGCGGCGAGTTAGATCACCGGTATTTGGGCCTGGTGTACAGTCAATTCTCTATACACTAACAATCTCCCACCTAAAGACTGGCTTCTCACGTAACCATCTCTTCTTCACTTCTTCCCTGTTTCTGCGCGGCAGCGCCTAGCCATCATCTTCAAGTTCCAAGGCTCGTTGAAGCTATGCAAAGCTTCAACTTCTCTAAGGTTACAATCTTAGTCAACATGTCGGCTGGGTTCTTACTTCCAAGGATCTTCTCCAACTGCAAGATCTTCCTTTCCACAAGATGACGAATGTAGTGGTATTTCAGCTCGATATGTTTTGTTCTTGAATGAAATGCTGGATTCTTTGCTAAGAAAATAGCACTCTGACTGTCACAATAGAGGATGTTATTTCTATGCTCATTCCCTAATTCACTCAACAAATTCTGCAACCACACCATCTCTTTACTTATCATTGTCGCTGCAACATACTCAGCTTCAGTCGTAGACAAGGCAACACACTTCTGCAGCTTGGAGCGCCATGATACTGATGTACCTCTATATGTAAATACATATCCCGCGGTACTTCTTCTTCCATCAAGATCATTTGATGCTAAGTTTGCATCAACATAACCTGTCAGCTCAACATTTTTCCCATCAAAGCACAAAGCTTTACCAGTGGTACCTCGCAAATACCGTAAGATCCACTTAACTTCCTCCCAATGTTGTTTTCCCGGATCACTCTGAAACCGGCTCACTACTCCCACCGCATGCGCAATATCTGGTCTAGTACACACCATTACGTACATTATACTACCAATTGCTGAAGCATAAGGGACATTCTGCATTTGAGCACGCTCATCCTTACTGCTTGGCGAATCTCTCTTGCTTAGCTTGAAGTGACTACCTAACGGGACATTCACTGGCTTCGCATCCTGCATCTTGAATCTTTCCAAGACCTTCTGAATGTATTCGGCTTGTGAAAGATACAACTTGCCTGCCGTCTTTTCTCGCTCAATTCGCATGCCCAAAATCTGCTTAGCCTTTCCAAGATCCTTCATGGAGAATTGTTCTGATAACTGCTTCTTCAACTTATCCATCTCGACTACACTTGCTCCTGCAATCAACATGTCATCAACGTATAGCAGCAAGATGAGATAACTGTTGTCGAACTTCTTGTAGTAACAACAATGGTCGTCGTGACATCTAACAAAGTCGATTTCAAGGATGAAACCATCAAATTTCTTGTACCACTGCTTTGGTGCTTGTTTCAACCCATACAAGCTCCTCTTTAGCTTACACACAAGCTTCTCTTTGCCTTCCGATTTATACCCCTCTGGCTGTGTCATGTATAAATCATCCTCCAAATCGCCATGAAGGAAGGCTGCCTTCACATCCATCTGATGTAACAACAACCTCTCTGCAGCCACCATACTCAACACCACTCGAATTGTGGACAACTTCACAACAGAAGTGAATACATCAGTATAATCAATGCCGTAACGCTGCTCAAATCCTTTCACAACCAATCTGGCCTTGTAGCGTTTGCTACCATCTGCCTCTTGCTTGATTTGGTAGACCCACTTAGAGGTGCCTACCGGAACCGGAACCGAACCGGAATCGGGCGGTTTCGGAACTGAACCGGAACTGGCGGTTCCGAACCGACCTGAGGAACCGGTGGAACCGATGGTTTGGTTTTAGTTCCAAAAGTTTGGAACCGGGAACCGGCAGTTCGGTTCCGGTTTGGAACAAAAGAGAACTGATTTTTTTTTTTTATTCTAATTTTATTTTATGTTTCAATATTATACTTGTATTTGTATACTTATTTGATGTAACATTTGATTACTGATTAGTGTGTTACGCTTTTTTATATGGAAATGTTTATATTTGTAAAGTTAAATAGTTTTATCATTTAATTTATAATTCACAATTTAATAAGCTAAAATAAAGCAGACTAATACAAAAAATATCTTTGAATTAATAATAAACAATGTCACATGATGATGAAGAATTGAAAATGATAATTTACATAAAAGATGTCATATTATCAAAGTGAAATTAATTGTAGATGCAAGAGAACAAGGGATGAGGTCTTTGAACATGATCCAATCAGTACCGCCGAAGCAGAAACCGACACCGATGCCTTTGAAGAAACAGATAATTTCGACGACGATTTCAATTTCGACAATATGTAGTGTTCTATTAAAATGCTTAGACGAGTACTCTTTTTCCTCACGGAGGTTTTAACGAGGCTCGGCCCTTGGAATCGACATGTGATATCCAAGGGTTTAGGATTAATAAATAAAAAAAATTAAACAATCTCACTCTCAAGTATTTTTTTTACATTTTATAATTTGAATTGTCTTACAATTAAAATTAGATCAATAAACAACGAAGCATTGAATCATAATCGAATGAAAAAAAAAGTCAGTTCCTATCCGGTACCGGAACCGGAACTGAACCGGAACCGTCGGTTCCAGGAACCGAAATCGGAACCATTACTGTTCCGGTTCAGTTCCGGTTCCGGCCATCTTTGAACCGGAACCGCCGGTTCAGTTCCGGTTTCGGAACCGTGGGCACCTCTAGACCCAGTTACTGTGTAACGCCTTCTTCCACTTCGGGAGCTCAACTGGATCCCATGTCTTGTTGGATAATAAAGACTGCATCTCATCATCCATTGCAAGACACTTGCGATTGTCTGCCACCTGTGTTGCCTCTGCATAGTTCTCAGGCTCACCACCGTCAGTCAATATGAGATATTAATTGGATGGCGAATACCTGTTAGGTGGCCTATGATTCCGAGGCTCTCTCGCTGCAGTGGTGGAGTACTCGGTTCCCCTTGAACCTCTCCTTCTTCATTTTGAACTCCACTGCTCCCACCCGAGTTTGAGATGTCCATTTCAACAACTTGAACGCCATCTTCATCAGCACCTTGATGACTCAACTTGTCCTTGTACATAACCTGTTCATTGGATATGACATCTCGACTACGAAATATCTTTCGATTCTTCTCATCCTAGAATCTATATCCAAAATCATCACCACCATATCCAACAAACATACGTTTAACAGATTTTGCATCTAACTTGCTTCTATCAACAGAATCAATATGAACATAAACAACACATCCAAATACGCGTAGGTAAGATAGATTTACCTCTTTACCCGCCCACCTTTCCTCGGGTAGGCCATTCTCCAACGGGATTGTTGGACTTCGGTTGATGAGGAATGTTGCAGTGTTGACTGCATCCGCCCAAAACGTCTTTGGCAAGCCACTCTTCACCCTCATGCACCTAGCACGCTCATTCAGTGTTCTGTTCATACGTTCAGCCACTCCATTATGCTGGGGAGTTCCTTTCATAGTCTTCTCCATACGAATCCCGTTCTCAACACAATATCTCTTCAACTCTTGCAGTTCATATTCTCCTCCATTATCGGACCGCAAACACTTCAACTTCAGACCTGTCTCAGTTTCTACAAGGGCTTTCCACATCCTGAAAGCATCAAAAGCATCAGATTTATTCTTAAGAAAATAAACCCATACCTTCCTTGTAGAGTCGTCGATGAAAGTGATATAGTAAGCGGATCCAACAAGGGACTTCACTTCTACTGGCCCCCAAAGGTCGGTGTGAACTAAGTCCAACTTATGTGGTTTCAAAGCTAGTGTAGTGGTGCTCTCTTTACATACAAGCTGTATCTTCCTTATATTTTAATGTGGGACTTATTGTTTGTACCTAACAAGTGAGTGATGTGATGACAAGTGTTTAGTAGATAGGTGATTTTAAACATAGCCCCCACTTCTTGTAAGTGTTGCAGCCTGGATCCAAAATGCGATATTGTTGATATGTTGAGACAACACTACCAACACTAAATCAGAACATTAGCGAAAGTTTAAAACACAACGCATAAGTAAATTTTTCACAAAGTTATCACAAGTTATATAAAATAACTTGTGGATGCCTCAGGGCGAAAACAATCCACTATGATTTGTGAACGTACAAAAAACAATCTCCAGTACAATCTATACTGAAGATGCAAAGCCGAGAGTTACAGAAAACAAAGACTTCCTTACAGACTATAAAGCATAAACTTGAATGATGTAATGAATGCTACTAAAACACTCTCAGTAGGAAACTTAGATCTGAATCTGAATTTTTCTCTGTAAGCACGCAGTATTCTCTAAGATCTTGAAGTGTTCTTTATCGATTGAACTCTTCAACTCATGTGTGAGTGGAAACGTGGGGTGATGATGTGGAAGTTACCACGTAAAACAGTTTCTTCTCCACTCCACGATTTGACAGAAGACTCTAGCAGATTTGACTTCCTTCAAAATAGGAATTCTCTCAACAAACTCCCCTTCTCTTTCACATATCTACCTACAAAACAACATGTGAAGAAAGAGCAAAACAAAATATAAAAATATAATTTTTATTAGATTTATTAAAATAAATCTAACAAACTCCCCATTTTTTGTCTTTCTTCACAAAACCTACAAAATAAACTCGTTAGGCACAATAACAAAAATAATCAATATTATTCTCCCCCTAACTATAAGAACTCCCCCTGAAACAATTCACCAAGATCCCCAAGTTTAGCTTCTCCACATCATTAGCATCTCGTGATGCTTCACTAACATCTCCACCAACATGTCTTAATGCTTCAGTAGCATCTCTATCAGCATCCCTGCTAGCCTCCCCCTAAACACCATCATACCATATAATCTAAGGTCCTGGGCACTCGTACCCTTCGGTCGGGTCGGGTTGTAAGATCGACGATTCTTTTCCAAAATCCGCTGATAGTTTGATTGGTGCCAACGAGCGGTTTTGTACTGATGCTGGACCACACAATGGTAAGATGCATTGTCTCATCGGGAAAATATGTCGTCGTCTTCACAATTGCCTTCGCTTTCGGAGAACTCTTCATACGCTTTCCTTTTCCCTTCAGTTTCGGAGTCGATACCTCAATCTCTTCTATACTCTCGAACTGCAGAGAGATTGAGAGACTCAATCCTCCTTGGAGAACCCATTCGGCCTTGACTCGTCGAGGAATTTGAATCAAAACTGAAAATTCACTGGCGGAGAAAATATAGAGAACTTGGCGGGAGAATTTGCAAAACTCCTGAAACCCGCTGGAGAATTCAATTCTGGTGGAGGTGGTGGCGGAGTTGATGAATTAAAATTCGCCGTATATGCAGGTTCATATATATATATATATATATATATATATATATATAGAAAAATGTTATGCTGCCGACTTGTGCTGAGCGCTTGTGAGCGCCTCTTGCCAGGTCAGCAACTATTACATATTTGTATTTTTATATATTTTCCTTCACGAATTTGAGCATTCCATTTGCTGCAAGATTTATCTCTCTTTTTTCAGCATAATGAACTTATCTCTTTATTCCGTATATGTCTACTAATTTTGATTGTATTTTATTAATTTCAACTACTTTATTATTTGTTATTAACATTTATAATTTTTTACTTGGGTTTATGAATTCCCAATTAGGGTTTATGATTTTTATGCTAGGGTTTATAAATACTCAATTAGGGTTTATAAATCCTCAAATAGGATTTATTAGTTTTAATTTAATTATTATAGATTAATTAAGTTAATGTATTAAACATGAAAAAATTGATGCTAATATGTAGACAGAAAAATACGCATGAGAGAGAAAACTAATTAACTAAAGGCAGTTGCAACATACAAGGAAGAGAGAGAAGTACTACTATAGAAAATTGTGAAAAAAATAGAAAAATGCTGACATGGCAAATTGGTGCTCACATAGTGCTCATATATGGTGGGCAGCATAACTTTTCTATATATATATATATATATACATTTACAGCAGCTTAAAAAGAAGGAAAATTTGGAGATTGGGGTGCGCATCTGGGTGCGCAAGTGTGATACCGGGTGCGCTATTCATGCCTCTCCCAACACCGAGTATCTGTAGCTCCTCCCCAATAGCGCCGACGCTACTCATTCCTCCGATGCATTGTAGATGCTCTAAGTATTCACATCTAGTCCAACTGTCATGGTGATTAAGTGGAAGCCCGCCGCATGCAACATATGTGCCATAACAAAATAATTATACATTGCTTAAATTGTTTCATGCCAATGTGAAACAAGTTGCAATTTCAACAACTTTATATAAACTAATTCAATCCTTGCACTCGTGCTCAAAACAATGTAATTGACTAATTGAGTCAGATAGTAACTGGTTCGATATTTTATAATTGAGCTATGATTTAGCTCAATTTAAAAGCGTGTATTAAGCTGATATAACCAAATTAAGATATATTATCGAAATCGAGTCCTTATATTTTTATTTATGTTGAGATTTGAGAACAAACTCTCACCTATGGCGATAACCTACTCCTACTTAGTAAAAAGTAGATTTGTGTATATAACATCTAAAAATACAAAAAAAAGAAGAAGACTCAAACACATTATCTTGTCTAGTACAAGTAAGATATCGAGAAGATTTTGTAAATAAATATTATGAACAAAAATATATAAATTCTTATTGTATAGTACTCCTTCCGATTCTGAAGACAATACATGTTTGTTCCGACACGAATTTTAAAAAATGTTAGTTGAATGTAACATTAGTACGGAGTGAGATCTACTTAAAGTGTAGAAAGAGGTCCACTTTATAATAAAAAAGGTGAGTTAAATGGATTTTTTTTCATAAATAAATGAAGCTAGTGATGTTAAATTATAATGAGTAATGGTTGAAATAATGTACCAAAATAAAAAGTGCATAATTTAAAAAATAGTCTCAAAAGAAAAGAGTACACTATCTAAAGAATTGGAAAGAGTATGTATCTCAATGTATGTGCTACATTAGATTATCAGTTGAACTAAAATGAGTTTCCTATAAGAGCATTCACGATAGAAACCTCCAAAATGGAGGTCTCTCATTATTTTAATAGTTTTTGGAGATATCCACTTTTGGATGCAGTAGAAACCTCCAAAATATGGTGGTCTCTGTAATTTTTTATTGTTTAATCTAATTTTTTTTGAATTAATTTTTGATGATTTAAATTAATACAAGAGATTTTTAAAATTCAATTGTATTGCACATTTGGAAAATTACAATACAAATTTATTGTTTGACGTGCTATCCTCTCTCTTTCCTCACGATTAATGATTGTTGAATTTAACGAAGAAAAAATGAAAAAAAATTGAAGAAGATATGCATTTGAAGATGAAAGTGGTGTGGGAAATGAATGTGCGAGAAAGGGTATATATATGCAACTATTTTTTTCAAGTATCGTGTTAACCCACTACAAGAAAAACAGCGTTTAGTAATGACGGTTTTTGTCACTATATGTGGCTAAATCGTCACTAAAACTAGTTAGTGACAACTTTTGTGTTTGTCGTTATAAGTCCCGTCACAAAAAGTTATAGCCACAACATTAATAAAGTCGTCACTACAATTTTTTTTACAGTGACGGACGATCTTGTTAGTAAAAATCCTTATTTTGTGACGTATTACTATTGACACTATATCAAATTTTTACAGTGATACACAATAGTCGTTACTATTGCCCAAATTTGCAGTGACACGGGATGTTCGTCACTAAAGTCAAATAATATAGTCACACGTCATGATCGTCACTACAGTTATATGTTGTAGTCACATAAGATAGTCGTCACTAAAATCTTGTTTATAGTCACATGCATGTATTGTCACTAAATCATATATTAATGTCACTAATGACAAGTGTATAGTCACTCTTAATTGTCGTCATTAAAATTATAATTGCTACATTTTTGTATTACAACATAATTTTATTGTCACAAAGCATATGTTTGTAGTGACAAAAATACAATATCTCTATTCTCTAACATATAGTAACGATAAATACTAACAAACGTAAAAATTTATTACTGTTCCAAATTTTTGTGACAAGAGAAAATTTTGTCACTGTATGCATGTTTGTAGTAACAAATCTACGACCGTCACTAACATATAGTGCCGACAATCACCGCCAACAAGAAAACTTGTGACTAATACAACTTTTTGTGACAAGAGAAAATCTTGTCACTGTATGTTCATTTGTAGTGATAAAAATGCAATTGTCACTAACATATAGTGACGATAATCATCGCAACAATAAAAGTTGTGACTACTATAACTTTTTGTGACAAAATACAATATCGTCTCTATATGTATGTTTATAGTGACACAAAAAAAAATCGTCACTAACATATAGTAACGTTAATCATTGACAACAAAAGATTTTGTTACTACTACATCTTTTTGTGACAAGCGAAAATAGTCATTGTATGTGTGCTTGTAGTGACAAAAATATGACTGTCACTCGTATTGTCGTCACTAAACGCAGTTTTTCTTGTAATGACCCACGCCTCGCAAAAAAAGAAAAAAAAAAAAAGATATTACATTTCTGAGGTGGCATGTGGCTAGTGGATGAGAGGGGCGTGCAGATTTACGTTGTCGCTGAGTTGGGCCACTGCAAGAGAATATGCTTAGAGCAAGCGCAGCAGCTGGCTCGAGCATGCGGTCCCTTTTGGGACCATGTCAAAAGGCACGGTCCAACTGACGTGGCGTGTTCTTATTGGTCAACGGTCGTTGACCGTTGACCCGACATTGAATTTTTTTTATTTTTTTTAAATTTCAATAATTTTACATATACATATATATATATATACGATAAGTTCTATAGTGCACTTAAGTGTAGTGCACCAAGTACGTATGCAACATACTAAGGGGGTGTATTGGTTGTAGATTGTATAGGACTTTTTTAGACTTTTAAAGTTTGGCAGTGTAATATCCTGAAATTCTTTTAACTAAATTTAGTTAATAAATTTTTTTAGTATTAAAAAGAAAGAATACATTATAAGAAATTACTTAAATTTACAATAATATAAGTGTGTTGTCTTATATGTATAATTATGAGCATAGCCTATATAAAGAATTTTATTATCATTAGTTAATATCTAGTATATACGTATATATATGTATGAATTATTATATATATGGTGTATAGTATATAGTCTTCATCTATGTAATATAATATATATACATATATATAAGTAGCTACGTGTGTGTGTAATAGCATGAGTAATTTAATTTTCGTATAATTTCTAATAGGTATAAATAGTATAATAGTATATTATTTATCTACTTTTCTAATATATATACCTATATAGACGTCTATGCCATAGATAAATGCTAGATCAAATTATATATACATATCCTATAAAAGTGTGGATAAATGTGAGTTCCAAATTTAGTGTATTATATATATATATAGAAGTATACATAGATGTATACTTAAATGAGTAGTAAAAAGAAATATAATTATCCTAGTAAGATAAGAATAGACTCATGCATAGCAACTTAGGAAGAAAGAAAGTGTATGAAATTAGTTTAATTTGTGTGCGTCATTGTTTGTAATTTCAACACGTACCCTTCAACTTCTCGTGTCCTCCCATTTAGTAGGATAGGTTGATGACTCATCAGAGCTACACTAATGTGATTCCTCCTATAAATATGTAGCAATTTTCTTATATTGACTTCACATCCGATCAAAGCTTATAAATACATAAGTTATATCTAAGAAGATTTCAAACATGGTTCGTGGGAATGCCAAATAAGAAGAATATAGTGTATTAGTTTAGAGCTACTTTCAAGGTTGCTTCAGGTTATAGGTGAGTCTAAAATATTTTGGCATTGTTTTTAATGCTGTTTAAATTTTATGTTATAAAATGCAATTATTCATAAGGTGGTATCAGAGCGGAAGACTCTGAGACTTTAGTCTATGTCTAGTCTAGAATATTAATTCTAGTCATGTTAGTTAAGCAACAATCACCCTCAGCTTGCCATCATCTCCTCCAGCTAAGGTACATTTAATTATGTATATTATATGAATCAAGTTGCATGAAATTGTTTGTTACTTTTTCAAATATTCTAAGAAATGATTGTGTTTTACGAAACACCAGATATGATGAAACTCCCTGAGTTTCCACGACTTACTATGAAAGTATGTGGAACTTTGTTTCCAGAAAATGAGAAATCATGCATGATTCAAGTGTTATTTGAATATTGTGTTATTTTATCAAAATAGCACTAGTATTATCTATGAGTATGATTCTCCAGTTAAAGTTGAGAATCTATGATATGGTCACTAGAAAAATAAAATCCTACTTGGCCTAGTGAACGATAACCCTTAAAGTAAACAATGGTTTAAGTCAATTTACTTAAACCTAGAAATGGTGATTTTAAGTTAAGCATTTATTTAAAAAAGTTCTATTATGATTTAAGTTTAGATATTCAGATAGAATATCCTTGCAGTATGAGGTTGCTACTTAGATCAAATGTTACGAGGAAAAAAGAGAAAGAGAGAAAAGATTGAGAAAACTCATGTAGATTCCCTTGCACTTAGGAGTCCACCAGTGATAGCACCAGTGCCGATAAGGCCAGTAGAAGTGGCAATGGTAATAAACATATAATCCGACAGGGATGAACTCAAGGAGATAAACCTCAATCAAGAATGAGAACAATTGATGATGCGTTATTATATATAGATATGTTGTCAACTGGCAAGGATGATCCTTGTATAAGACCTATGATCTCTAGAGAAATTATTAGAAACCAGAATCTCAAGATTGAGGACTTATCTTTTAAAAGCAAATCGAATTATTATAGACATAATAGGTTTTGATATCATCTTAGGAATGGATTGGTTAGAAAGAAATGATGCAACGATAAACTGTAGGGAACAAAAAGGTTGTTTTCTAAATAAAGAACGGTAATGTGATTGGCTTCCAAGGAAAGGATATGGGAAGGAAAATACCAATACTCTCAGCCATGAATGCTGCTAGGATTGTAAGAAATGAAATTGTCATGGACCACGAAGGAAATTAGGAAGAACTTTTGCCTCTAGTAGAATGTGCTTAAAATAATAGCTTTCCAGCTACAGTTGGAATGGCACCTTACGAGGCTCTTTATGGTCGCAAGTGCAGGTCGCCACTTTATTGGGATAAAGTGGACCCACGCAAATCGTTAGGCCCAGAACTAGTACAACGGATGATTAAGAAAGTTGATCTCAACAAGCAAAGAATAAAAGAACCCAAAGATAGACAAAAACTCTATGTTGACACACGCCGTTAGATTTGATTTAGAGTTTAGTATTGGGATAGTGTTCTTCTTAAAGTTTATCCTACCAAGAGAGTGTTACGTTTTGATAAACAGGGCAAACTTCACCCTCAGTATATAAGACCTTTTGAGATCCTAGATAAAATAAGCCATGTCGCCCATGAGTTGGCTTTACCGCTCAATATTAGAGACGTGCATAATATATTCCATATATCATAGATTAGAATGCACGGCATGTAATTAATTATGATGAAGTAGTCTTAGCCCAAGACTTAATCCATGTTAAAAAACCCATCCAGATTCTTGATCGAAAGGTTCAAGTATTGAAGAATAAGCAACTACCTCTAGTAAAGGTCTTATGGAATCACCATTGGCAAGAAGAAGCAACGTGTAAACTAGAAGATGAGATAAGAAATCAGTTTCCTAAACTATAATTTCCAGGTACGTAAATTTCGAGGACGAAATTTTTGTAAGGAGGGAGGGATGTAATATCCTGAAATTCTTTTAACTAAATTTAGTTAATAAATATTTTAGTATTAAAAAGAAAGAATACATTATAAGAAATTACTTAAATTTACAATAATATAAGTGTGTTGTCTTATATGTATAATTATGAGCATAGCCTATATAAAGAATTTTATTATCATTAGTTAATATCTAGTATATACGTATATATATGTATGAATTATTATATATATGGTGTATAGTATATATAGTCTTCATCTATGTAATATAATATATATACATATATATAAGTAGCTATGTGTGTGTGTAATAGCATAAGTAATTTAATTTTCGTATAATTTCTAATAGGTATAAATAGTATAATAGTATATTATTTATCTACTTTTCTAATATATATACCTATATAGACGTCTATGCCATAGATAAATGCTAGATCAAATTATATATACATATCCTATAAAAGTGTGGATAAATGTGAGTTCCAAATTTAGAGTATTATATATATATAGAAGTATACGTAGATGTATACTTAAATGAGTAGTAAAAAGAAATATAATTATCCTAGTAAGATAAGAATAGACTCATGCATAGCAACTTAGGAAGAAAGAAAGTGTATGAAATTAGTTTAATTTGTGTGCGTCATTGTTTGTAATTTCAACACGTACCCTTCAACTTCTCGTGTCCTCCCATTTAGTAGGATAGGTTGATGACTCATCAGAGCTACACTAATGTGATTCCTCCTATAAATATGTAGCAATTTTCTTATATTGACTTCACATCCGATCAAAGCTTATAAATACATAAGTTATATCTAAGAAGATTTCAAACATGGTTCGTGGGAATGCCAAATAAGAAGAATATAGTGTATTAGTTTAGAGCTACTTTCAAGGTTGCTTCAGGTTACAGGTGGGTCCAAAATATTTTCAAAGCATATGCAAAATTTTAAATACCGTTTTTATGTTAAAAATGCAACCATCCATAAAAATGTTTTGTGTGTGTGTTCCAAGAAATGACTCTGTTAGTATCAGATATACTAACTTTGAATTGTGCGCACCCCGGTTGCATACGATGCCTTGATCACGTCGTATGCTAACTAATGGCGAATTCCTTGAGTTTCGACTCGGGTTTTCTGCAAGTACTGGGATTATTTAGGGTTTCGACCTGAACCCGGTCTAGATGAACCAAAGGTGATTTGTAGCCTTGGTTGAGTCCAGGAATGAACATCACACACCCCAAAATGATATTTGTATTTTCAAGAGTTGTTTTCTGCAAGCCTCTTGATATACTATGTATGGATAAATTGCCAGTTTTTAAAATGCTTGCCAAAGGGGCATGATCCACTGAGTACATCAAGTACTCAGCCCAAAACTCTTTCAAATGTTTTCAAGTTTGGAAGCAGGTGATGTGCAGCAAGGCTGAGGCAGGGGATTGTTGCAGGGCCTATAAAGTTTCCGTTATGCTATTTTGCTTAAAACTCTGATAACAAGACTACTAGTTTGGTAATAATAAATAAGTCGAGGGCGTCATCTTCCAACCCTCTAGTTATATAATATGGTTTTCTTTATTTTCTAAACTTATTTCTCTCTTCCTATTTTACTTATTGTTGGATGGAGAGTGCCGTATATCAGTTCCTTTTGGAAGCTCGAATTCCCACTCAATTATGGTTATCCCATTTTTCGAAGTGGATGTCGACTCCTCTAGTTTACTGAAAGCCGGTTTACCCTATCTTTCACTTTATGCAGTGTGGAGAGTGTCATGCAATGGTTCCACTTGGACGCTCGATTTCCTACTCACTATTGGTAATTCCAATGTGTCGTAGTAGATGGTCGACTCCACTTGGCAACTTGACGCTGGTTTACCCCACCATTTTCTTTATAGTCTCATTTTATGTTTTAAGATACCTGTAAAATGGTCATAAATTAATATTATCCCCTTTCTTCCCCGCTTCTTTAATCCAACCCCCGTCACACCCGGGTTCACAGGAATCGGGGCGTGACAGGCAGTATTCGATCCAGATTTTCAAAGTCTTTAAAAATCTTGAGGTATTCAATCCGGACTTTCATAAGTCTATAAAAATCTTGAGGTATTCAAGAGTCTATGAATTTTCAATACTCTATGGATTTTCTTTGATTCTCTCTTAAAAATACACTCTCCAAAATCTCTCATCACAACTAAAGATTTCTCTGTATTCTCACGAAAGGGCAGAAGAATAGATCTTGATAGAGCTGTTCGAGTCTTCTTCGCTTTGCCTCGCGCTCGCCGGAAAAATGAGACCGGACAACAACATATATATTACAAAGCTAGGGCTCGTTTAAGCCCATTCGAGAAGACTAGCAGATATGTTTGAGCTGTGATGGCAGCGGCGCTAGCTGTGCATTCCGACGACATGGCAAAACCAGACATCTTGGAAGCTAAAGCCTCAACGAAATCAGAAATGGCGTGATTGAGATACAGGATGGTGGAGTATGTTGCGGCTTATTGAGAGAGGGAGAGAGAAAGAGAAGGAGAGGTAGGAGAGACAAACCGTGTAGGAACTAGGAAGAGCAGCGGCGCGGCGGCGGATGAACTCCTCGAGTTCATGGATGGCGAAGAGAGATAAAAACACAGAGTGGGGGGCAGGGGTGCTCTGTGTTCAGTAGGTTTAGTTTTTTATTTATTTTATTTTATTTTATTTATTTATTTTTATTTTGTATTTTTTTAATTAATTTTTCATTAAGGATATTTTGTTATACTATCAAATTGAAAATGGTAAGAATTTATCTTTTGTTATCATTTCTCTCAATTTTTTTATATGTGTTTTATATACATTTGCATCGATAGTTTCAGCACTGTAGTCTATGGAAATCCATGTAAATTAATAAAATAGTGTATTACATAATCATGTCAAGGTCTATGAAAATTCATGTAAATCAATGAAAAAAAGTCAGTCAGACTCTGCAAAAGTCAGCAAAACTCTATATGGAGTCTATGGATTTTCCAAATCCACAAACTTTTTAAAATCCAAAAAAATCCAACATAATTCAAATTGAATACACCCCCGTAAATTAATGTCGGCAACTATTTTTTCTCAACAAATTTTATGTAGGCAAAGTAATTTTTGTATGTAATTGCACTCTATATGTTTAATCCATATATCGGCATTAATATATATATATGCATAGTATAAGTTTTGCGATAGTATTATTATTTTAACTATTCAACTTTTAACAAAAATTAAATAACGATAATTATTAAATTCACACACACACACACACACATATATATGTTTTTTTGAGATAATTCAATTTATCAAGTATAAATGTATGTAAAAATTACTTTGCCTATATAAAATTTGTTGAAAAAGATGGTTGCCTACATTAATTTAGTATCTTGCCTACATACTTGGTGCACGAGAGGTGATGTGCTACTCCTTCAATGGTGGTCAACTTCGTGGGCACCTTCATCGTTTTATCACATTGACATTACTTTGTTCGATTTTTTCAATTGTTTTATATTCTAATACCTTAGAAATTAATATAGAAATCATAAAATATAATAAATAAATAAACATCAAAGTTCGATTTGTTTTATTAGTCATTTTTTGAAGTTAAAATAAAAAATAATAATAAATTGAGCTTTGATTTTTTAGATTTTATAATTTTTATATTAATTTTTAAAGTATTATAATATAAAATAATTGAAAAAATCAAATAAAGTAATGTCAAAGTGTTAAAACAATGAAGGTGCCCACGGTGTTAACTATCATTAAGGGAGTAACATATCATCTCCCCTTAGTGCACTACACTTAAGTACGCCATAGAACTTACCGTATATATATAGGTAAAATTATTGAAATTAAAAAAAAAAATTAATGTCGGGTCAACGGTCAACAACCGATGACCAATAAAAACACGCCATGTCAGCAGGACCGCGCCTTCTGAAATGGTTCCAAAAGGGACCGCATGCTCGAGCCCGCGCCAGTCTCCAACGGCAATTCTTGCAGCGGGACCGCGATCGCACGGTCCGGGACCGGGCGCCGCGGCAGCCGCTGCTTGCTCTAAGCATATTCTCTTGCGGTGGCCCAACTCAGCGACAGCGTAAATCTGCACGCCCCTCTCATCCACTAACCACACGCCACCTCAGAATGTAATAGTAGTATTTTGTTTTGTTTTTATTCGTTTTTCTTTTATTTGCGAGGCGTGGGTTAACACGATACTATTATACTACCTCCATCCCATTTATTTAGACCTATTTATTATTTAGCACGTATTTCTACCGAAACCTAGTACGAGTTTTAAAATATAATTTTGTAGTATCGTTTTTTTTACGGGATACTATGACACTCAAAGTATTCCGTAAAAAAAATGATACTATAAAATTATATTTTAAACCCGTACTAGATTTTGGTGGAAATACGTGCATAAAGTAAATAGGTCTAAATAAATGGGATGGAGGTAGTATATGACCACCTCTGGAAACCGATTTGGTTAATTTCTCCCTGAAATTGTCCAGAAAAGCTCCTCAATTCGCCTTCTCCACAGCCCTCCCAAGGTAAGGTTTCTTTTTTAAACTTGTTTTGATTTATGTTCTTTTTGTTATTATTTCGCTGAATTTCCAACAAATCTGGTGCTTTTCTTTTTCTGTTTTATTTTCTTATGAACACAATCGGAAAATTATAATCTCCTATTCTTGAGCGCCGGTAAGAACATGCATTTCGATTCTCAGATCTTAATAGCCTTTGTCTTATTTTTCTTTCTATCCGTGTCTGGGTTGCTCGGTTGCGTTTTGCTTGTGTGTGTATGCGTCCACTAATGTTGACGAGCACTGTTGTATTCATTCACAAATACCTGTGGAGACCCAACGATTCCCTTTTACCTTTGAAGAAAATCAATGCATTATTGTAACGAAGATGCGATCTTGCATTTGGATCTCTTGTTATTACTGTGATTTTTTGCCATTTTTACCGAATTTTCATTTAGCACTCGTAATAGATCTCAATTTGCTATGCTTTGAATGCCGAGGTTGTTTCCTGCGCAGTATTCATACATGAGTGTTGAGAGTATTATTCCCCTGTCAGCTTTGAAATTGATTTCCAGTTCATGTTACCTGATTACTTTCCTCAACTTTTTGACATCTTTTAGGATGTATTAAGTTATCATATGCATCTGACCATATCTACGTTTAGCACCTGACCAGTTTTCACTTTGCTCGAGTAATGTGTATATATCTGATACAACTTACCCATTTATGTGTATTGTAATAAATAATCACTCAACTGCATATCGTGGTTCTTTTGAGTCACTGCAAAGTTTCATTGATCAACATAAACAGACCCCTTTTTTTTACACCTCAATTGAATTGACTAGAAAACTGATGATGAATATTATTGAGCCTACATCCTGACTGCTAATAAAGAGCTAATTGTGTTTAGTTGTGAAACAAATGTACTTTCAACTTGTAAACTAAGAACTCCTCATGATCCTTGTTGTTCTGATTTGATTGGCAGACTTGACGGAAGATCTTCATGAGTTCTACACCCACAGTGGCATCCGGAGTTTCCTGCAAATTGGGAAACAAGAGCAGCTTCTTCTTCTGGATCCTCTTTTGCTTGCTATTGAAGATCTTGAGATCTCCCAAAATAGATACTTCATTGTTTAAGGATTACTCTTCAGTACTTTGCAACTCAGAAGGGATCCTGTTGTAGTCTGATTGACAATTGGCCATCTGCATTCTGCTTTTAAGATAATTTCAACATGGTTTTTTCTCAAATACTACCTTCTGTGAGAAAAGATAGCGGGCGCAAACCTATCCAGCGCCAGATACTGTTACCTGCGAGTCCACCGAATGTTGTTTCTTCGGAACAGGTTGAGTTAGACTTTTCTGATGTGTTCGGCCCTACAACCATTCATTCCTCAACTGAAAGTGGAGAAGTAACTGAGCTTGTTTATGATGATCCTGAGGTCATTTACAATCGATCCATTCATTAGTTGGTCCTTCTGCTTGTATTAGTCAATCTCTGAACCTCAGTGGCCTCACCATTCATGAGACTGAAGAGCAGATAGAATTTCTGGATTCTGTTATCAATGCAACCAGTAAAAATGTCCCGGACATTTTCATGGATAACTCTGCTGCCGAGGTCTGTGATGATATGGTGAAGACCCACACAGTAGGCCTCGAGGATTTTGAGGTTTTAAAGGTTGTTGGACAAGGGGCATTTGCAAAAGTTTATCAGGTGAAGAAGAGGGGCACATCTGAAATATATGCTATGAAGGTCATGAGGAAGGATAAGATCATGGAGAAAAACCATGGTGAATATATGAAAGCAGAGAGGGATATTTTGACAAAGATTGACCATCCCTTCATTGTCCAGCTGAGATACTCGTTCCAGGTACATCTTTTAGGAATCTGAATCTGATCCTTCAAGTCATTTTGCTCTTGCAGTATCCCCAATCTCTGATTTTCATTTTTCACTTTCTTGTCTGCATATTTCCATAAATGGAGGTTGGCAGAAGAGGGGGTAGAAAAAGTAGGAAATACTGCCTATTTATTTATAGCTTTTTATGATCTACTCCAAAATGGAGAAAAAAAATATTACCCTTTTTATTTTGGAGCTGCATAATGTTTGAATTTATGCATTATTTTAGGCTTATATTGATGCATACTTATCTTGTGTTGAATCTGCAGACAAAATATAGACTTTACCTTGTTCTGGACTTCATCAATGGTGGTCACCTGTTTTTTTCAGCTTTACCATCATGGCCTTTTCAGGTAATTCATTTGCCTGCTGTGTATTTATGCACTGGTAGTTTGGTGTCCATAGAATCTGAACTCATATTATGATTACAGAGAGGATCTGGCTCGCATCTACGCAGCAGAAATTGTTTCGGCAGTGACACACCTTCATGCAAACGGAGTAATGCACCGGGATCTCAAACCTGAAAATATTCTTCTGGATGCAGATGGCCATGTATAATTTTATGCATATTAGCTTTGCTCTTTCGACATGTGTCTGCACGACTTCTCCTTGTGATGTTGACTTTGTGTACTAATTGAAACCTTTGCTGCTATTGTTTTGTAGGTTTTACTTACTGACTTTGGATTAGCAAAAGAGTTGGAAGAGAATGCAAGAGCAAATTCCTTGTGTGGAACTGTAGAATATATGTCTCCTGAAATTATTCTTGGGAAGGGCCATGACAAGGCTGCCGATTGGTGGAGTGTTGGAGTTCTATTGTTTGAGATGCTTACTGGAAAGGTTACCTCTCTAAATTCAGTTTTAAGTTTTAGAATTCGTTATTCATACACTCCATGCTTTGTGTCAGTACGATGGATCTTATCACACATCTCTGCTTTGTGTCTATAAAACCTTGTCAGTATTAGGTGCATGTTCCTGTAAGTTATCTGAATATCCTGGATTTCGTTTGTACTCTTTGCATGGTCCTTAATCAAAGAAAGTGCAGTTGGACAAAAAAAAAAAAAGAAAGAAAAAAGATAGCTGTTGGCTAGAGTTGACGTGTTAGGCAATATTTGGCATGGTTTGTCTTTTTTTCCAAGATTTAGACCATAATTTCCGTTCCTGTTCCCGTTCTGTTTCCGTTCACCCAAAGTCTGAGTTGATAAACATTAAGTTTTATCGCAGGTAATACTTCTTAAGAACTTGGGAATATAGTTCCCAGCGCACTTAAAAGTGTTGTATATTGATTGTGTATTGAGGATAAAATAATTTAGGTTTCTTATAGGCTAATGATTTTTGCTTTTGTGAAGCAGCTCCCTTTGTTGGTGGAAACAGGGACAAGATTCAGCAAAAGATAATCAAGGACAAAGTTAAGCTGCCTGGATTTCTGTCAAGTGAAGCACATTCCCTGTTGAAAGGGGTAATCCTCGATATAATTAAGTTATTTAAAACCGTTTTACATTGTTGTGGCATCTGAAACGTAATTTGGACTCTACTACTTGTAGTTGCTGCAAAAGGAACCAAGCAAGCGGCTTGGTAGTGGGCCAAAGGGTAGCGATGAAATAAAGAGCCATAAGTGGTTCAAGTCGATCCACTGGAAGAAATTGGAGGCCAGGGAAATTACACCGAGTTTCCGTCCTGTGGTTAGTGGTGACCTTTGCATCGCGAATTTCGACAAGCAGTACACAGATATGTCATTGTCTGATTCTCCAGCTTCAAGTCCTAAAGTTGAAGGAAATCTGTTTCTGGGTTTCACTTATGTCAGGCCCGCTTCCTCCTTTCTCAAATCAAACTAGCTAGATGGTTTAATGGTTTGCTTTCTTGAACAGAGCTTCAGTAAGTTATTGTATGTTATTTATTGGGAACCAGCTGTGAGTGGTTGTTTTCGAACAAATGAAAAATCTATGGTATCTTGATTTGCTTATTAATTAAGTGTTGAGCTAGCTGCATCATCTCAGATCATATATTTCAACTTCCTTCAACATCAAGTTGTATCCTATTTTGTATTGTCATTGAAAGATAGCCTTAAATTTGAAGCCTGTTATTGCACTTGAGTACTGTGAAATTTAAGATCAAGAATCAAGTAAAAAAAAAAAACATTGATTCTTATCATATGTGCAACTTCAAGCCATCAGAAATGGAATAAATCATTAATTAATTGAACATAGCAGCAGTACTAGGGTTTACAAGTACGTATTACTGTAGATGAAATTAAGTTGTGGAAAGGAAAGCATGCTTCTTCTTCTTGCAACTCCACTTGCATTTCCAGGAACACAAGGAGTTGAACATGTTGAGTCTGGTGGATTGAAGGGATATAATCTTAGAGAGAGAAGGATTCTTGGATAGAACTAGTGCATAGCCATCATCCATATAGTCTGTGCCTTGAGGAAACAGCTGCCACACAAGACTGCCGCCAGCGGGGCCGCCTTTCTTGGTGGAGTTCAACACAGTCTGGTAAACGCTAGTAAGGAGAGTGTCATGGTAGGTTAGATTGTAGCCAGGATCTTTCCTAGACACTCCGAACTCAGCAAACAAGACCGGCATCCCTAGGTAGTTCTCAGCATCATCTATATGAGCTTGCATCCATGATTTTGTGAACTCAATGTGTGCATCTGAGATGGCTTGAGAGATCCAAGAATCTGGGTAGATGTGAACTGATGCAAAATCAATTCCAAGAACTTGATGGTTGCGGACGAAGTCTGTTCCGACTTGTTGAGCGTAGGTGTTGGGGTTGTACTGAAGCTTAGACGGAGTAGAGGGCCCGTAGAAACCTTCAGCTCCGATCTCTACCAAATGCTTGGGGTCGATGCTTTTCATAAACACAGCCATTTCTTCTATCCAAGCCTGCAACTTATCTCCAGATGGATCGGATTCACAACGAGGCTCGTTCATGAGTTCCCAGGCGAAAATAGTGGGATCGTCCTTGTAGGTTATGTTTGTTATGGTATTGACTCTGTTGAGGACAGTCTGCAACACAACAGCACAATATGAATATGAATATGAATTTGTAATTAAAGGAAGAAACGGA